>VZQC01013995.1:243513-594257 GCA_009823505.1 Rhizomys pruinosus | reverse complement strand
GGTGGGGGGGTGGGGATAAACTTCCAATATCCACTATATTTTCTCATTCCCATTATATTGTTTTCAAATTCCCACTTTTCTCTCCAACTCAAGGCCATCTTGGTTAGGAAGCAGCATCTCCCTCCCTTATTATCAGCACCTGGGAGACCATATCATATTGCCCATATTTCATGAATTCTTTATCAGTTCTGTTTCAGCAGAAACAATACTCTTTGCTTCAAATCATTGGTGTTGCTTATTGTCAGATTTGCCTCTGAAATGGTCCCCAGGCTGAACTGTGCCAGGCTCCTTTTTTTACAAAGCCAATGGTTCCAGCTTGAGAGCTTGAATATGTAATGCAGCTAGGCTTCAGAGAGGAGACGAAAGCATCGCTCTCCTGAGGTATGAAGTGATGCACGGAGCTAGGGCATCATCTCTTGGCCTTTGCTGCCTGTCATTACCTTGTTCAGAGTACTCAGCACTAATCGCACAATAAACACAAATGTACTTGGTGAACTGAGCAGTGCAAAGCAATAAACTGGATGGGAAAATTAGATCACAGGCATGCTATTGCAGTTGGAGTGAGTGGTGCAGGTGGAGTGGCTGAGTAGGAGTTCAGTGGTCCTGAGCTTGCTGCTGGGAAGAAAATGCTGCTGTTTAAAACAGGACCACAGGAGTGTGCTCTCTCCTCCTTGACCCCACTGGACTTTGGGATGTCCTAACTTGAAATTCTGACTGTTAGAGTGAAAATGCCCAAGACCTGGTAAATAATCAATAAATCGGAGCTGCTTTCTACTGGGAGAATGATTTGAATTAATTATTCAAACATGTATTGAATTTTTCTCTTGCAGGTTTTGTGCTTGGTGCTAGAGGAGATGCTGCTTTTATCATTGTAGATTCTGGTCTATAGTAAAAAATTCAGCTATAAATAAGCAAAAAAAAAAAAGGAAACAATATCACAAGAACTAAAATAGACTTACATTCTTGGTCTATGAAAATGCAAAGAATGAAGTTAGTATCTCACAGCACCAAGAGAATGCGTAAGAGGCAATATAAGTACATATTTCTTCAACCTTCTTTTATCAAGCAATTATGATTTGCTGGGCATTGTGTAAAGCCCCGGGAATAAAATGTTGCAAATTCACTCTGATTTTAAAACATTCAAGTCTAAGCACTGGTGGTAGGTTGCAATAGCGTCCACAGTCATTTCCTCCTTTCTTTATAAGAACCCACATGCCCAGTTATCCTCCGCCTTCTTGAAAGAGGTCTGGGCTTTTCTACCTCACATCTGTGGGTCAG
This sequence comes from Rhizomys pruinosus, assembly GCA_009823505.1. Lineage (NCBI taxonomy): Eukaryota > Metazoa > Chordata > Mammalia > Rodentia > Spalacidae > Rhizomys > Rhizomys pruinosus. Next base: position 592,979 of record VZQC01013995.1, on the reverse strand, counting down.
CACTGCATGACCAGGCCAGCTGAGTGTGTGTATTCCACCAACCCTTCTCCTCCCCAGAATTTTGCAGTCTACTCAGCACTTTGTGCTTCACACCATTTCCCAGTACAAAATGATGTATCTCAGAGCAAGGTTTCCTCTTAAGCATGGGTCCTCAGTGAGAGAATGCACAGAACCAGGTCTGAACCTGATCTCCCTCTAGAGCAGAGACTCACCATCTGCAAACAGACCAAGAGGAGCAGCAGATACTGTTTTATTTGTTTTATTATTTTACTGACATTTTTAGTTTATTAGGTGTCATAATAAAGTTGGTGTAATGGAAATAAGTCAAGAATGTGTTAAGAGAATATTCAAAATATTGAAATAAAACAGCCTTGAGAAATGGTCAGCGAAGACTATTTGGGGGAAAAAAAGTGCATTTGAGTCCTGAGTAGAGAGAAGTTGAAAGAAGGGTGATGTAGGAAGCGGGAACACACAGAGAGAGGTCCAAATAAAATATCCAGTTGGATACATTCAAGTTTGGTTATGAACAGATGCATGTACACAGAAGAACAAGGAGGACAGATTGTGGAACAGATTAGTGAAAGAGATGAGTAAAGAAGCAAAAGAAAGTCACCTTGTGAGGGACTGTCTGTGCTATGCCAGTAGCTGGGACTTTGCTGGTCAGGTTATAGCTGTAGAAGTGATTAAAGAAGGGGCTGGGAGAATGAGTTAGCATTGGAAATTGCTCATTATAGCTGCATTTGGAAAACTGGTTGAGGTGGACAGTGATAACCTAAAGCCAGGGGACCAGTTAAGAAGACATTGCTGGGAGTGCGCAGTGGTTAGATCAGGGACTTGCCAGGACTACCTGAAGCACAGAAGCAGGCTGAGGAGTCAGCTCGCACCACCACCAGCCGCCGCCATGCACGCCATGGGAACCGTGACTGACGACCAAGTCATCCGAAAGCTTATCCTGTTTGATGAAGAAGGTACTGGAATGATTCGGAGGATTACCTGCTAGTGAAAACCTTCATGAAATGGTGCAACTCTGGATCCCAAGAAGGATACAGCCATTACCAGCACATGCTGAACACGCTGTCTCGGTGTGAGTTTCCTATGCGCAAAACTTTATTAGTGTATGATAGGAATCTGAGAGAAATAGAAAACTATGCAAAGATTTACAAAGAAATAGAATGTAGCCATTGCAGGGGCACATGAAAAAATTGCCAAGTGTGAAAAGGAACTTCTTCAAGCAAAACGACTCCGCAAATGTTGCCGAGAATGGGACGCCCGGGCAAAAGTGATCCAGCTTCATCCAGACGGGCAGGAGACACTAAAGGAGCTAGACGCTCTGGGAGAAGAATTTGGGCATCTTTCACTAGTTAAACAAAGTGTTGACGATAAGCTGGAATTGAGATGCAAACGATTTCATGTTCTTCTTACGACCATCAACGAACTTCAACAAACATGGGAAAAGGATGAAAAGCTGTGAGAGCTAGAAGACACTGCAGAAACCATGATGGAAGTAGACCCGTCGCCATGGACCGCAAATAGCCAGCCCTTCCCCATCCCCAAAGATGTTGATGTAGCTATATGATCTGAATGTGTTTAGAATCTGTTGTGCTCTTGGGGTAGTTCAAGTTCGTCTGGGAGTTGCTTTGCTTTGAAATGTAATGGATGTATCCTTCATACAATAAATGAGTTCATTGTCAAAAAAAAAGAAGATATTGCTATACACATGAGAGACAGGAAAAGCACAGAGGGAAATATCTAGTGTGGAGATAGTCAAGGAGCAAGCAGGTCAAGAAGACTTGGTGATTGTTTAGAGGAAGTGAGATACAGGAAAGCCAGAGGACTTCTATGTTAGTGGAGGAGCAACAACGGATTGGTAATGTTTTCTTTCAACTAAGGGCAGGGTTAGGAGTGGCAGAGGGAGAATGGGGTAGTTCTGGTTAGGTGCCTGGAGGATTCTAAATGATGACACCCTCTTGGCTTCAGGCACTGAGACCAGGCCTCAGGAGGGAGATCTGCCTAGAGATAGAGATTTGGGAGATGCCTAGAGAGAATGGTAATTGAAGCCTTGGGGATAGATGAGAGTGAAAGTTTAGAGAAGGAATAGAAAACAGTGTTGAAAATGAGGTAGAAAAACAGCAGGAATGATTTCCTATAGAAACCATGGCTAGGAAATAAGATGTAAATCAAAAGTGAAACCCCAGGAGGGTCTGAGGATGTTATGAGTTGTCTCTTCTCCAACTCTCGTGTTGAAGTGCTAACATCCCACACCTCTAAATGTGATCTTCCTTGGCAGTTGGGTCACTATAGATGTCCTTATTTAAAATAGGGTGCATCCTTTTTATGAAAAGAGAAATTTGGATGCAGAGACTTACACGATGGAGAATGGCATATGAATCACGGAACAATGTATCACAGTCAAAGAACTACTGGGAGATGAGAGAACAGCACCCCCCCCACCCAAAGGAGCATAGAACTCACAAGCACTGATGTTCACCTTCACACCTCCAGGTCAGTGAGATGATACAGTCTGCTGTGTAAGCCACATAGTTTGGGGAATCTTAGAGAATTACTACCTAAGGTGGCAATCAATTTTGTTTCATTTTGTGATTTTTTTTTCAAAATTATCTGTTTAAATGGCAGTAGAAGAGCCTTAAAGAAAGCAAGATTAAAGATGGAGGAAAAAAAGAAAACACAAGGCAAAGCCCTGTCTCTGAAGGAGGAAATGAAACCCAGAGCCTTAGAAAATGAACCCAGACGGGGAGCAGGAATCCCTGAGATAGGATAAGATGCAGCACTGGTGTAGTGACTCTAAGATGTTCTTAGGTAAGAGAGAAAAGCCTTAGGAATTGTCATGTTGATTCTTCTCTGGCTTCTCTACCAACATGTCCTTTGCCCATTCAATGTCCCCTGTCTATATCAAATACTGATTTGCATCTCTATATTTTTCTCCATGAGAATTTCACTATCAGAGTACTGTATCTACAGGACTTAGTTCATTTATTTATATTCTATTGCCTCTCACCAGAATATAAGCTTTACAGGAGCAGGGAATTTTGGCAGCTGAGTTTACTGCTATATCCCTGGCTCATAGGAGTGGCCCAATAAATACTCATAAAATGAGTGGGTGAATAGGTGATACCTTGGTTTTTTTTTTTTTCTCCAGTGAAAGAAGAGGCAAGATTATCTAATAAAGGAAGAAAAGTAGCTTTTCAGTAAGGACACCTGTATTGCAATATAATGTTAAAGGTCCAGAGGAAGTTGTAGACCATGAAATTGTTTATGAGTTCTTCAAAGTTCAGAGTAGTTCTTATGAAGAAGAAGAGGTGAGCATTGGAGAGATCTAGGGATAAGGTTTTTTCTATGACAATATATTGAAAAGAAAAGGGACAAGAACATTTGGGGAACTTGGCAGAAATATGGTTGAAGAGCTAGATTTGCCTGGCTGAGAAATGAATATATATATATATATATATATACTCATGTGACCGATAAGGAGGAAGAAACAGCCCTTCAAATAATGAAATTGAGAATTCAAGGCACAGGGCATATCTCATCTTAATGAGTAGAGGTATGCATGGCATGGTCTCTGTGAGAAGAGCTGAATACACTTACTAGACAAAGATGTGGTTATTCCCAAATGGGCACAGGTCTTGGGGGATTGTGATAGAAGGATGTCTGCATTTGAAATCGAGACTAAGCTTGAATTTAGACTTTGAAACTTACTAGTGTGGGGGTAAATTATTCTCGCTAGGTCTCCAATTTCTCATTTTGAAAATTGGGATAATAATAACATCTTTCTCATGGAACATTTATGAGAATTGAAAGAGGTAAGATATGCAAATGAAACTACTATATTTAAGAAAATAAATTAGATGGCATACCACACTGCATGTTGCCTGTATACAATAAATGTTCAATAGATATTGGTATTCTCTTTAGTTATTTGATCTTTCTTTTTTCCTTTAGACAATAGGTTCATACTTAGAATGTAGGTGTGAGATGGGTACAGGGGAAATAAATTCTTGACTTACTGGGGAATTTCTTTAATACCACAGAAAATTTAATATTAACTTGCAATAGCCCTTTTAAGAAAAACTGCAGACAAGGGGATAGAGGCAGTAATGGGTGGCTTTATAAGTTTTTAATTAGATGGATAATAGGTTTTGATTGATGCACACAGATCTAGTGGTCATTGGCAAAACCCAAGGTGATGGAAGATACTTCTCACAGCCGGAGACTGGGAGAAAGGACAGATTCAACTGACCCCTCATTTAGTTCTCTGTGTCTAGGGAAACAGGCATTAGGGAAGGTGACCTGGATTCTTTATGATTTATGCTTGAAGACTGACCATGATTAAAATCCGGACTTTTCTGTTTATTGGATGTATGACCTGAAGTCATTGCATCGTCTTTCCATTTCATTTTTCTGGTAGGTAAATTTGAGAATATACCTTCCATGGCTAGTATGAGGACACATGAAACTGTGTCTTCTGAGGGCCTCTGACAAAGGTCCCTTCTCCATGAAGAACATGATCACTAAAGACTGTGTGGTTCTTGTTTATTTCATTCTTATTGGTTTCCATGAGTTTCTGAGGTGGGGAACTCTTAGGAACTTTTGAACAAGTAGATGATCTTCACTTCTGCTGATAGAAAGTTAAGGTGTGGCTATTGCATAGTTAGAGTGAATCCTGATTTCTTTAATGAAGAGAGATCAAATAACATTGCTTTTAACATGATAAAGGGGATCGCTCATCTCTTCCTCAGTGCTCAGGTGGCCATGACAGTGGGACAACACCACCATCTTCCAGATGTAGTTTCTGCTTTGGTGTCCAAGACATCTGCTACAGTCTTCTTACCTTAACATGGGTGTTTCTATCACTAGACAAGGAGCAAGGCAATGGCTAGAAAAGAATGGAAAACACCCCTCCATTGTAGGCTCTGGAATGACAGCGAACTCACACAGTAAGGCCTTGGTTAGCCTCTCGCTTCACAAAGCTGAGTCAGATGTAGTCTGCTCCATGTAGCTGAATTATAGGAGACTCAAAAGACCAAAGTCCAGGAAAATTATTAGGAGAGAAGGTATAGACAGAAAATCATGGGCCTGGAGAAATTGCTCAGTGGTTAAGAGCACTGGTTGCTCTTGCAGAGGACCTGGGCTTGATTCCCAGCACCCACATGAAAGCTAACAACCATCCCTAACTCCAGTTCCAGGGGATCCAACACCTTCTTCTGACCTCCTTGGGCATCACACAACACAGGTGCACTTACACACAAGCAGGGAATACTCATATACATAAAATAAAAATAGCAAATAAAATATTTTAGGAAACCAGGTGGTCTCCGGGTCAAAGAATCATCCCAGTTTCCCAGAGTTGCTTGGTTTTATTGTTGAACCATAACTATCAGCAATAGTTCATCTACATTCAGATTTCATTTAGAAACTTTCTTCTCAGGCATGCTTCAGTTATTACCAAGTGTAAACCAAGCTTCCTTCTCCCATCAAAACAGCACCTTCCCACTGCTCCGACACAACTTCACTTGAATTGAAACACTATGGTCACTATCTTGTGAGGCAATAGGGATCAAGAAAGACATAACTCCTTCCTATACGCAGCACTCATAGGCACTAATCATACACTGAGTACTATGCTAGCTACTCAGTGTACAAGGACAAATGCTGCATGAATCCTGATTTCAAATTGGGCACAGTTCATTTAGGAAGGAAGACCCATAAATGGATGATTGCAATAAAGAGTGGTAAGTGGTGACATGGAAAGAAACCCAGGATCTGTAGAAATGTGGAGGGAACATAGCCAGCCCTTCCTGGGGGTAGGGAGTAGGTCAAGTTTGTTGGATACCAGGGCCTAGAGTTCCTTCATGAAGGACAGGTATGAATTATGTGGGCAAAGCTGGAGTAGGATGAAGACTGCCTGAGAGGAGGAATTATGTGGGAAGAAGGGGAAAGAAGCTTGTGCCAAGCAAAGGGAGTGCCTGGGTAACACAGAGTGCAGGTCAAGGGCAGATTTCACAGCTGACACTGAAGAAGGAAATGTATTGGATCATGAAAAAAAAAAAACCTTCAAAAATGTCTCTGCCCTGCCAAGAATCTCTACTACCATCTCTGCCCAGGTGAGCTTGTTATTGTGGACTATATGTGATTCCTTGTAAGATGCCCAGATGAGAGCAGCTTATACTGTACTGTTGGTCAACTCTCAGTGTTCCAGAGAGCAAGTAGACAAAGTCAGTGGGAGTCCACAGCTGATATGGGGCTCCTGACTCCGTATTTCAGGTGTGTCCAGTCAGGAAGGTGAAGAAATGCCAGAAAATCTGATTCCTCAAAGTGTAAGTGAAACCTACAAACCCACTCTGCTCTCGCTGGACTTGTCCAGTTCTGGCCTCATGTCTCTAGCAGGGCCATGCTGAGCTGCTCTAGGGCCTAGAGAAGTAATGAAGTCAGAACACCTCCATGTTTTCTGTGAATAATGAAGTTATTAAGAAAATGAAGTTATAAAGAAACTGCCATAATTCAATCCATTCAAAACTGTATCTGATTTTTGCATTACCAGAACTTACACTGAGTGAGTTGTTCCTCCTGGAACTGGATTGTGGCTCAGGCCACTTGGGCCTGCTCACTGGCATCTCTGACCTGGTGTGTTGTTAGCACAATCAGTAGCAGACTCATGTTTCTTGTGTCAGAACCACCCCTGATGCATTCTTGGCTTGGCTCTTGTCACAATGGAGCTCTTTGGAAGGTGTCTCTATTTTCCTCAGGTCAGTCTCTCCAGCAAGCTGCCATGTCTCAGGCTCTGGACTGGACGAGGAAAAAGGGGATGAATTATTCTTCCATGCCAATCAGCTGCAGGTAGCACCTTTGTTAGGAGAAATCAGTCATCTGGCTGCAATGAAGTGCATCTCTCTCTCTCTCTCTCTCTCTCTCTCTCTCTCTCTCTCTCTCTCTCTCTCTTGGATTGGAGGCTGAGGACTGGGAAGGACATGTAGGGTGAAAAGTCAAGAGTCACTGCAGCACAGGACCTCTGAATCTCTGTATCTTAGGCCGGACTTGATTGGGGACTAGACTGAGTTATTTTATGGCGGCTGAATGTTTCTGCTTGAAGGATTTCTTTGCTGCTCTGGGAGCAAATGGACACCCCTGTCTCTACTCTGGAGCTCTTTTGCTTATAAGGCACTAAAGCACACTGTTTCTGCTCAGTGCCCTGCATGGAGCAGCTCCTGCTCCTCTGCTAGTGAGATGCACAGGCCGTGATGAATACACTCCAATTATCCATGCACATTCCCAACAGAGTTTTGAGCATGGGCATGAGGCATGATGAAGAGCACATAGGGAAGGCATCATGGAGTGAAGACTTGAGACAGTGCCTTGCCTGCACTTATGAAGAATTCATGGGAAGCCTTGCTGCAGACCCTTCATTTAGCCAGATCCCTCATGAGCAAGGCATGCATAATTGAAAGACCAAAGTATGCACCTCCTCCATGGAGGTGGGGTGTCCCGTATGCTATCTGGTGAATTCATACAAGTGCGTTGGGTATGTGGTACTCAGCGGGCCCCATATCTACAGCATTGTTTTGTCCTTATTGTTTCGAATTAGCCACAGCATCTAGTATTGAGTAGTACTCATCTAGATAAACGGGTGCCTGGCAGTCACCGTGGAGTCGATAGTGGGCAGAAGATACGCATGGTCCCACAGCTGGCGGGTGTAGAACATGGATCATTATTTTCTAAATACAAGTCAGGCCACATGGCAGCCCAGCTTATGAAGCCATGATCAACACTTTTGAAGGAAGAATAAGATGGAATCAACTACACTGAAACAAATAAGCACAGACATCAAATGCATATCAATTTATAAAGACTACAAAGACTGCTTTCCGGATACTGTATGTACAGCTAAACCACAAGAAGTTTCAAATGTTCTTTGCCCAGGGAGCTCCACATTTGGAGGAAGAAGCTTTGAGGCAGAAGCTCCCTTTGTCTAAGAAACACACTGGAAATCTCCTGGTACCTGGAATGCATACTTATAAGTGCTGAAAAATGCTGTCTTTGCCCTGGTTTAACAGGGCTTCACTGATGGTAGAAACATCAGTTTACTGCATAGAAGAGCTAGAAGCAAAAGGTGCTTTCTCAGAGCAGCCAAAAAGGCAGAGAGCGTGTCAGGCATGAGAAGGGCCTTATTCAGCAAATCTCAGTGAAGCCAAGGTATGTCCACCTAATAAATGTCTGGGTACGGGTAAGATGCATCCAGCTTGCTTCATGTGCAGAGCTAGCCTGGGCGCCTCCCCACGGTCTCATTTATCTTTGATGCCTCATCTCTGCTCTCAGTCACTTGTGTTGTATTTGTTCCAGTTGCCAAGCTGGGGCAGCCTCTCTCTCTCTCTCTCTCTCTCTCTCTCTCTCTCTCTCTCTCTCTTTCTCCTGGTTTTCCCTCTTCTCTCTCTCAGCACTTTCCCATCTCTGTAATACATCTTCTTTCAGAAGGTGTAAGGTGGGCTCCCTTGCCTGGACTTCCATGTTTATCCTAGCCTATCTCCTCTATGGCTTGTCTGGTTTTGCAAATGCTCAGCAAAATCTCTCTTTGTCCATTTCCTCTTTTCTCTCCCTCATGTCATTCCCAATTCATGGCTCAAAGAGTGCCTGTAAGGCATCTGTTACCCACAGAACACATGCCAACATCCCCCAACACCTGCTGCCTCTCAAACTAAGCTCCTTTCTGAAGCTTACCCTGACTAGACATCAGAGAAACACCATCTCATCGTACAGAAATATCTCTTTCATGAAACTACTTTTCAACATGAATTTAGTGCATCGGATTCACAAGACCATTAAGCATGGCTTTGCTATGTGGCCTTAGACCATGTATTTCCAGTGAAGTCCCTTGTTATTCCCTTAAGTAATCCTGCAGCACCTTGTGCACTGGAGAGTGTGACCAACAGATGCAATGCTTGGATAGACACCATTTTTCCACATTTAATACCTTGATTATGTGGTGAGAACACAGAGGGTTGTCCTTGGTGGTTTATATTTAAGTTGGAAGAGAGGGTTACAGACATACAATAAAAAAAACTTCTGACCCAGGGCAGAGTCTTCAAGGGAAAGGATATATATGATTTTAAGCTGTCTGACTCACATGCCCTTGTTCCTGTGTTCCTCTTTTCTTTCAGGCCCAATAGCCTCACAGTCTTTCTGGAGCAGTCAAATATCTTCTCTGTTTTGTTTTCTACCTCCTCTGGCCCTACCATATATCCCTGCCTTTCACCTGTCCTACCATCCCTAGACTACAGGACATGGGTCTCTGAGGACAAATAAAAGAAGTACATTTTGTCCTCTGTGCACTGTGATTTGGTCTTAGGATGGGTCTCCTGATGAAGCAGGAGCTGGAGGCAAGTGCAGAGGGGGTTAAATGACACACAGCTCTGTATTGTTTTTAGCAACTGAAAATATTTTCTAAGTTTTTCCAGAGTTCTTTTCAGTTGTATACAAATATCTCACAAGCATGTTGTCCAAAGAATAAAAGAATATGAAATACACAAAGCAAATCATGAAAGTCTCACTTCAGCCCTGTTTGTTCAATTCACCCTCAATGTACAAGTGCATACATAGCAATAATGTATAGACGGTGATATTTATTATTACTTCTCATATAATAATATGACTTAGAGGTATTCCCACATTGGAAAAAACATGTATTTTCTATCATGACTCACAGAGCTGTATTTGCACTCATTCTTTTCAACAACTGTTCACCCTTGTGTAGAATAGAAGACCAAAGTGTCCTTCAAGCTATCTTTTCTTGGTGGCATTTAGATAGTTCTCATTCTGTCTATGCTATAGACAAGGCTGTAGCAAATGCACTGTAGATAGCACCTGGTGTTCCCATGTATTTCTTCAATGAAGAAGGCCCAAAAGTAGAATTGTGGACTGCAAGGAAATATACAATTTAAGTGTTGATACATCCTACCAACAGAATGTGAAAATACTCTTATTTCTTTTAGTTTTTAAACCACCTCGTCATTATCAGTGCCTAACAAGAGAATCTTATTATCATAGTGGGTATTTCTTGTTAGATTGCACATCTTCTAATATGTGTATGTTGGTCGGTTTGGTTTTCCTGTTTGCTGAGTGCCATTTTGCCCATTTTTACATTAGGAAGTTGATTTGCATAGAGGTTTACTACCCATGTTTGGCAGTAATGACCTTCCTTGTCCAGATCTCCCAGGCTCAAGGTCATGTCCACCTAGATCTGACTGCATTTCCTGTCTGAAGAGGAGTGGGTATGATTTGGACATGGCGACTCTAAGGGACAGCTGAACAGTGGAACTTGCTAGAGTTGGCTTGGATGTTGTTGCCTGCTACACAACTCGCTAGAGTCGGCTTGGATGCTGTTGCCTGCTACACAACTTGCTAGAGTTGGCTTGGATGTTGTTGCCTGCTACACAACTTGCTAGAGTCGGCTTGGATGTTGTTGCCTGCTACACAACTTGCTAGAGTCGGCTTGGATGTTGCTGCCTGCTACACAACTTGCTAGAGTCTGCTTGGATGCTGTTGCCTGCTACACAACTTTCTAGAGTCGGCTTGGATGTTGCTGCCTGCTGCACAACTTGCTAGAGTCGGCTTGGATGTTATTGCCTGCTACACAACTTGCTAGAGTCGGCTTGGATGTTGTTGCCTGCTACACAACTTGCTAGAGTCGGCTTGGATGCTGTTGCCTGCTACACAACTTGCTAGAGTCGGCTTGGATGTTGTTGCCTGCTACACAATTTGCCCTTTCTGGCCCCTCCCACTCCCTTTTCCTTCCTTCAGGTGCTAGTGCTCTGATCAGCATCCCGTGTCCTACACTCTGTCTCAGAGTTGGATTCTCAGATGACCCAGCCTTTTTTTCCCCAGTCTGTTAGAGGCCAAGTATCCTGGGTTCTGAAGACAGATGTGGAAAGCTTCTCGTTGTTCTCTAGTTTAAATTTATTTCAAACATTTCTACTGGGAGGCAGAAGCTGAGTCTCAGACTCAGCAGTCATCACTCCTTTCCTTAGGTTGGGCCAAGGTCCAAGGGTAGACAGGATGCAGCTGGTCCTCGGTCACTTTCTAGTCACACTGACATTTCCTGATGATCTCTGCTATGGTCCTCAAGTTAAAAAGGCAAATCATCCTTGGTTCATTCAAAGTCACTTTATTTTATGCCTCAGCACTGCTGCTGGGTGAACTGGGATTACTCAGTTGTTTGGGCATGGCAGGCACCAGGGAACATCTCTGCAAACTGAGCTAGTCCTCCATAGCACTCACAGGCATTTGCATATGCTTACTGTCCCACAGGAGTCTGAGAATCTGTTAAAGTAAAAGAACACTGGGGCCTTACTCCTTGCTGTGCTCTGCTCGCAAAAGCAAAATGCCCAGTTCTTTGTTTCAGAGTCTTCTGTCACTAGCATGCTATGAATATTACATATCCACCCCCCACACCTCATATACATACACGTCACACGTACACACAGTCCTACATACACCAGACTTACACACTCGCACACATGCCGGATACACACACACAACATATACACAGTCACACACCACCATAGACAAATACCACAAATATACAGATACCAACCCCCCCTCACACATACACATCATACCACACACAAAATCCACAACCACACACACACCATACAACACATACATACCAGCATTACACATTCAAATATCACACACACCACACCACACACATCACGTAAATACCACACCAACTGCATCACACACACACCAACTACATGTATACCACATGCATACACAATTATTACACTGATGCATACACACATACACACACTATACCACCCACACCACATACGCACTTAAATACCACACACACACCAACATACACCCACTTCCTGGACACACAAATACCATATACACAGACATGCACATAATGCACCCTGAGAAACCATGTTCAACCCTTGGCAAGAAAGCGATTCTCAGGGCCCTCCATTCTCTCCGCTTTCTTTACTTCCCTTTCCCCAGTTCTTCCCCACGTCAATAGAATCTTGACTGAGAATCAAGACAATCAAATCTTAAGATTGAGACTGATATAAACACATTTTCCCAATGGTTTTATTTTTTCTGTGCTACTTTCTAAGCTTTTGAAATTCAAAGACTGAGAACTGACTTCTTTGTTCTCTGCGTTGTGCTGTGTCATCTATCCTCTGGGGCGGTGAACATAGAATACCCTTGCTGCTGCCAAAGAGGTGGTGGGGATGAGGGGTAGGCATGAAAGAGAGTGAGGGGAAATCAGTTACTATATCAAAATATTATTCACTGCACCAACGGATGTTTCTTATACTTGTCTTTTAACTTTGTTTGTGGAGCCTTTTGTTATGCAGACATTTATAATTTTTGTACAGCAAAACCTGTCAATCTTTTCCATTATAAATTCTAGGTTTTGTATCTTTCTTGGGAAAGTCTCTTAATATATAAATTAAAAATACATCTCTGTTATTTTTATCACTTTAGAAATTTATTTTCCAACTCATTTTGTGTTTTGGGTATAAGATGGAGAATAAAAAAGGTTTCTCTCTCCCTTGGCCTTTCCTCTGTTCCTCCTTCCCTCTCTGCCGACATTTGGACAGACAGCTGCATATTCCTAACAGAATTTATTTATCACCAGTTAGTTCCTTCACTAACTTAAAATTCCATTTTTACTACAAAGTACTTTCCTAGTGACACATAAATCTCATTCTAAACTCTTTCAGAGTATTCCAGACCAGAAGAAGGAAATGTGCCATGGGTATGTACACACATGCTGAGTTTCCAGTTACATTCTGTTCCTGTGTATGTTTTGTGAAGATGAATACGTTTACATTGCAAGGCTAATGCCTTCTTAGACAACATGGACCCCAAATTCAGGCATACTACTTATCCACCCAAAATAAACCTCTGACCTCTTCTAATTCTGGATTTTAAAAAAAAAGCTATTCTGGGATCCTAAGTGATTTATTTTTATTTTTTAAATTTTTTTATGTGTATGAATGCTCTGTCTGCATGTAGGTTGGTGCACCCATATCGTGCAATGCCATGGAGGTCAGAAGAGGGAGTCGGATTCCCCTAGAACTGCAGTTAAAGACCGTTCTTAGCCACCATGTGGGTGCTGGGAATTGAACCCAGGTCCTCTGCAAGAGCAGTCAGTGCTCTTAACCACTGAGCCATCTCTCCAGCCCCTCCTAAGTGATTTTTAAAAATGTTGCAACCACATGTGATTCTGTGTGTGATGAGACTCCACTGCATTCTTTCAATGTACTGACATTCATTTTTAAATGAATTCAGTGGTTATTCCATTCAGTTTCTACTACTGAGCCAATATTGACCTTTATATATTTCAAAACAAAACTTCTGTTTCATGTACATTTTCAAAAGTATTAATTAGGGGGCTGGAGAGATGGCCTAGTGGTTAAGAGTGCCGACTGCTCTTGCAGAGGACCCGGGTTCGATCCCCAGCCCCCAGATGGTGGCTAAGAACCATCCTTAACTCCAGTTCCAGGGGAATCCGACACTCTCTTTTGACCTCCGCAGCATTGCACGACATGGGTGCACAAACCTACATGAAGACAGTACATTCATACACATAAAAATAAAATGTTGAAAAAAGTATTAATTAAAGTTATACACAACATTATCTCCGAATTTTAATTTTAATTCATGCTTTTTGTATATAACATTGTTTGTATATTTACTTTATTAAATTAGCCTTGGTTTTATCTATTTGTCTATTCAAATAAACAGATTTCAACTTTATTGGTCATGTTCTCTGTTTCTAGTGTTGTTTCTTTGAGGCCTTTCTCCTTTTATATTTGATCATTGCTTTGCTAGTCATTTCAAGTTTCCCTTGTAATCAGTGTTGGCTATTTGCTGTGGATCTGGCTAACCAGAACAACTGAGCTTTCTTTAGGAAAATATTTGTTTTCCTCATAAAGTGGGATGGATAAAGATTGATCAATCTATGCATGTTTTCCTGCAACAAATGTGAATGCAGTCTAGAGAACCAACAGGTATCTTGAGAAATAAGAACAGTCAGAATCGCAAAACTATGTGCCCTGATTTTGCTTAACCACCTACCAATGTCAGTAGCTGCTCCTCTCTGGGCTTCGTTCTCCATGAAGAACAACCAGTGTTTCTCTTAATTTAAGGCAATGTATTTGGTTTGTTGTTCAAATATTCTTAGCAGTCGTGTAAGTCATGTATCTATTTTTTATGTTTCCTGTTATCTAATAAAACCAAGTGAGACTTTCATTTCCTTTGGCTACATTCCATAGGATTCAATATGTAATATTCTTATTCTTTTACATATATTCAGAACTTCATTTAAATTCCTTTATTAATTTGGACTTCCCTTTTGTCGAGGAGGTAATTTTTCTTATTTCTTTGCTGATTTCTTCTCCCCCCCCCCTTCTCTCAGGATGGAGTAGAACTAACAGTGTGTACAGCTGAGGGTAATATTGAACTTCTAATCCTCTTGCCTGCCCCTCCAAAGTGCTGGGATTATAGCTGTGTATCACCATTCCCAGTTGATAGGAGCCGGGAACTGAACCCAGCAAGGATGTGTGTGTGTGTGTGTGTGTGTGTGTGTGTGTGTGTGTGTGTGTTGTGTGTGTGCTAGACAAACATTCTACCAGCTAAGCTACTTCCCCAGCCCTCCCTGTTGATTTATAAAATAATTATATGTTCATTTGAGAATTCTGATTGTTAAGAATTATTGAGTCTTTTGACATGCAGATGTGTAATTTTTGAAAATGTCATAATTTAGAAAAAATGAAAAAACAATTCGCTAATTTCATGTTTATTGCAGCTCTCTTCTAAATAGCAAAGAGCTGGAACCAACCCAAATGCCCCTCAACAGAGGAATGGATGACAAAAATGTGGTACATCTACACAATGGAGTACTATTCAGCAGTAAAGAAAGATGACATCATGAACTTTGCAGGTAAATGGATGGAACTCGAAGCCATTATGCTAAGTGAAGTAACACTGCTTCCCATTCCATTTTGTCCTATCGAAATATATCTATGACAAAGATGTATGATATTTGAATTTAGATGGTAAGTACATTTTATTTTTATTAATCCATGAAAATGACTATTTAACTCCATGTACTGCTATTTTCTTTCTGGTCGATTGTCATTTTCACCTGTAAATCTTAGCACTTAGAATATGCTCCCCTGTCTTCTTGACTATTTTCATGACACTATGTCCAGTAAAACTGCTACTGTTTATCAGTGTCTGGTGGAAGTCATATTCCAACACAACACCTTTCTTTGAGGTTCCCCTAGATTTCACCTCTGCATGCTCTCTCCCTGCCAATGCTTGAGTTTGGAACACTCACACATTTTGTAATAGCTCTTTGGTTTTTTTTTTACCACTCCACATCCCAACCAGTCTCTCTTCCCCTGATATTAGGAGTTAATATGGTAATATACAAAAATGAAAAGAAGGGAGCAAGGAAGGAAAGATAGATAGATGATGATAGACAGATAGATAGATAGATAGATAGATAGATAGATAGATAGATAGATAGATAGATAAAAGAGTTTTGCCTTTACCATTGATTGGTTTTGGTGTTTGGAACCACTATGTTTGTAAGCACTGGTCACTATCCCACATAAACTATGAGAAACATGAGGAAAAAGAATCACCACCAGTTCTGTCCGTATAATTTGGAAGCATCTGTCTCAGGGCAGCAGCTGAGTAAGTGCTGGACGACTCATGCAAGAGGAGGATATGCTGGGTCTCCTGAATGTACGGATGCTTCCCTGGTATAGCCACATATGACACAGAGCCTTTCCCATCTCCTGCAACAGGGGGCACAGCTGGAGCTCAAGAAATACTTGGTGATACTTTGATTTGTAAACATGTCTTACTTAACAGAGAAACACAATACAGCTTTAACCTATCTTTTTTAAGGAAATGAAAACATGTAGCAAGCAATTTAGGAAACGACCAAGGCTTGTCTGAAATGCAGACATCATCTGGAATCAATGACTGAAGCATGAAACTGAGGGTCACACCTTAGTGTTTCCCCTCTTGCTTGATTTCACCATGACTCTTTCAGTTCCTGCTATTAATTTGCCCCATTTGTATGATGGGGGTAAAATGTAAGAAAGGCACACTGCAATGATAATATACAAAGGAAATATTGGAGGTATTTTCCGTACTTCCACACATTGTTTTGATGAAGTTGTTATTTATCTATCTATCTATTTATCTATCTATCTATCTATTTATTTATTTATTTATTTAGTCTTTTTGAGACAGGGTCTCTTTAATCCCAACTGGCCTGGAGCTCGCTATGTAGACCAGGTTGGCCTCGAACTCACAGAGATCTGCCTGCCTCTGCCTCCTGAGTGCTAGGATTAAAGGCGTGCACCACCATGCCCAGCAGAAGTTGTTATTTTTAATGCAGATCACATATTTAAAAGAGAAAAGAAGTGTGTGTGTGTGTGTGTGTGTGTGTGTCTTCAGTCTTGTGACTCACACCTCCTTGCCCCATGTAAGTGCTTTTCTTGTGCAGTGACATTTCTGCAAACATTTCATTCCTAATAACAGCAAGCACAATAATACTCCTTAAAGGCACTTTTTCCCACAGCAGCCTTTGGAACTGCATGATGGAATTTCTAGATCGCTGCGGAAGGCATGACCTCTGTCTGCATGTACACAGGTCTGTTAACAGTGGTAGGAACTTGTGCGTTCACGATCCCAGAGGGATCTATTCTTCCAGTAGCAGACCTTCCTTTTGAATGGAATGGGTGTAAAGGCAGGCAGCATTCTGCCAGCAGCCAACCACTTCTCCTGAATTGGAACCAATTTTAATGTATTTTGATATCATGTCAATACATACCATTTCCAGAAAGCTTTTGTAGACTAACTGTAATGAAGATGTAGTGATGCCTGCTTCATCATCGTGAAACCAACAGCTAGTTCTTAAAACCGCAAACAAAACAACAAAAAAAGGAAAAGAGATCCAATTCAGAGCCAGCAAGAGTCAAAATTGAAATCTAAAAATCAATCATTCATTTTCTTCAAAAAAGATTTCCTCTCCAAATTATCATATTTCTCTATCTGATTGAAAAAATAATGCCTTCCTAGTAGGTGACCTAATATACACTGGGAGCCTGTTGAGAGCCAGGGGCTTTACACAAGCACAGTGTTTAATCCCGTGAGGCTGTTTCTCCTCCCCTAGTTCGCTAATGGGGCATCTGAAGCTCAGACAGCTTAAGTGTCCTGTAAATAAAAGCTGTGTGTAAGTGGGGGCCTGGGGAGGAAGGCAGCTTTGTCTCACCTTCATGACTTGCACTATCTATTCTGCCTCTCAGCTTCTAATCTGTCTTGATAGAGACTCTCCTTACATAAGATGTTATTTCTATTTATGTTTTTATCATCACTATTGCCTTATCTCTATGTACTTTCTTTTTCACTCTGTGGTAGGAAATGAGGACCAAACTGAACAGGGAGAAGGGAGAAGGACATTGGGTTACCTGGGTTCTAACTCCACACCCACCACTGCTGCCTCCTAGTTGCTGTGTTCACAGAACTTCAGGAAATCTGGGACCTATATTTAGTCCTGTCACTTTTCTAAGATAACTCTATCATTTTCTGTGTCTAAATCTCCTATCCTAAAACAAAAAAATAACAAGAGCAAGCATTGCTTAGCAAATATTTTCTGAGATGATTATGAAAGAAAATATGCAAATGTGCTTCCAAAATGGAGGAAGCACTTAGAGGAAGAGTCACCTGTGCTTTGGAACGGGTCTGCTCATAAATGGTGGCCACAGAATACTGCTTTTTCCATGGACCTCAATATTATCTTGGAGAATTTCCTATCATTTGACCCTGCTAGTATCCTTATTTAAATCCCATTCAGAATGGTAAGAAAGATCTGCACAGAGGAAGATGGACCACAATTCCTAGAGAAATAAAATTCTAGGTATATGAGTGGGCGGCTCCCGGCCCTCAAAAATGATTCAGGCAACTGCCTTTCTCTTTCTTCACTGGGCATAAATCAAAAGCACCAACTTTCTAGGCTGCCAGCTCAACACTTTTTATAGGCACTTAATTCACTCTGAAATTAAAAATATATACATACTCCTAGCAGGAATTACCATTATTCTTCAGTATGACACATGATTTGATTTTAAACCCTTATATGTCTCTTCTATATCCTACTGTGGGTTAGAATAAGTCAAGTGTCTGTGATGAACTGCTATCACTGCCTTGACTAGTCAGCTGGCACCCAGACTCCATTGATACCGTCCTTACAGGATCTCATCGCCAACTCCCATATACAGACAGTACATGCAAAAGTCAGGTATATTGTAAGAGTATCACAGCATGTCCACTGGCTGCCAGATCACCTGTCTGCTCTGGAAAACCCATTGTCAGAATCCAGTAGGAAGCCTGACAGTTACGCTGTCAGCCACCTCTATAAGGTTTTCATTCTTGTCTTTCCCCTTTCCTTGCCACATTCTGTATATTTACACCCTGTTCAGAGTTCCAAAGCTCTTCTGGATTTGTTACTATCTCTTCTGATGACCAAAGCTGTATAAAGGAGCTTGAACCTCTGTGCACAGAGCCTTCAGTCATATGCAGTAGTGGAATATGCCCAGCCTTTCCGGGTATGGTTGTATTTTTCAAAATTTAGTGTTCTCAATGGGAAAGAATATAAACTTAGATAAATAAGCCAGAGTGGATTTCTTGAGAACAGGCAGCTTAAGCAAACTTTTAACTAAGGAACACAGAGAATCTAATATACAAGAAATAACAGTGGAGAGGGGAGATGAGTTGATTCTGTTCTCAGTTTTGCTTATATGAACCTAAGCAGGTGGTCATTCTTCTCTGGACATCACTGCTTACTGCAAACTGATAGCATGGATACTGACAGAAGGGTTCTTGAACTCTGCTTATCCCAGAGGCTGCCCCTAAATTCACCTGGTAGAGCTGGGGAGGTTTCAGACAGTATGAGATTCATCAATTAAGAAACCCGTAACCCTTTCCCTATATCAAAGTATTCTTCCCCATAAAGTCTCAAAATAGATTTGTGCATGGGGAGTGGAGGCCACTGCCTAAGGGTGACACTTCGTCATCAGACAGAGTGGGGGTCAGCTCTAGCACAGGGGCATGGCTCTTCCTCAGATATCCCAAGAATCCTTCCATCTCACTTTGAGTCTGAGTGTGACAGGTCCCATTGTACTGTGCTCTGCTCAACTGCCTGTGGGTGACAGGCAACAAAAAGAGGTTTGTTGAGCACATTTATGATAAAGTCATCTATAGGCAAGACTTATAAGCTTAGTAGCTAACAGCACTGGACTGAGGGAGGACAGTATGGATAACTGTCCAAATGTAAAGGACTAGGAGAGAGTCTTCTCTGGAGAGTGACTTAACTATCTATGCATGGCACTGTGTGTGTGTGTGTGTGTGTGTGTGTGTGTGTGTGTGTGGTTTCTAGTGCAAGAACTCTCTACCACTGAGCTATAGCCCCAGATTTATTTGAAAAGCTATTTTTATTTCTAAAGAAAAAAAAATCTAGAAAAATGTATTGCTCCTATCTGTTAGTTATTTTTTAGTTTTTGTGAACATCACACTTGAGTATAGTCTTCAAACATTTCCACCCCTCCCAGACCCTTCCAATTCTTCCCATGTCCTCCTACTGCCTCTCAATTTCCTGCCCCCCTTCCTCGATTACTTGATACAGGCTCTCTCACTTTGAGTCTGTGATCTTCCTGCCTCAAGCCTCCTGCGTAGCTGTAATAAAGGTGTGTAATTTCATTCGAGTTGGTGTCACATTTTGAACCTCCCCAAATGCCAGTTGTCATTGCTTTCTTTCTCTTGCTCAGAATCAACACCAGTTATGCCCTTACCAGTTCAAAACCCTTGGCATTCAGGACCTTGCAGTCCAGGCCCAGCCAGCACACATTCTCAGAACTTGAGAACACACAGACTCAGATTCACACAAGTTACTATGCTCACTCCCATGCAGCTCCGTGTTCCTGTTTAGGGCCAACATTCTTTTATGTAAAGCCCACTTAGAGCAACATCCTGATCATACAGAGCTCTCCCAGTTTGTTTGTTTTTTTAAAACTCTAGTTGCATTTCAAGTATAACCAAGTGTGGGAACCAGCTCAAGGTCTTAGGTGCTGAGAAGTCCTGATTAGGTGCCCCATGTGCAAATGTGGATGTTAGGTAACCTTCTTTTAAGACTGAAATAATAGTATTCATCTAGGCTGGAGAGATAGCCAAGCGGTTAAGAGCTCGGACTGCTCTTGCAGAGGACCGGGGTTCGATCCCCAGCACCCACGTGGCAGCTGAGAACCGTCTGTAACTCCAATTCCAGGAAGACTCCAGTTCCAGGGGAATCCGACGTCCTCTTCTGACCTCCATGGCATTGCATGTCACGGGTGCACAAACCTACATGCAGACAGTACATTCATATACATACAAAAATAAATAAAATAAAATAAATTTTAATAAAAAATAGTATTCATCTACTAGGGACAGGTATGGACACATACAAAATGTACACTGTAAGTATGCACCTTGAAAAATTTCTGGGTTTGGGTTGTAGCTCTGTAGCAAAGCCCTTGCCTGACATGTGGAAAACCCATGGTTCTTGGTATTCACTAAAGAATAATAATAATAATAATAATAATAATAATAATTTACACAATCTATCAAATCCGGGGGGGGGTTGGTTCATTCTGAATCAAACTGCGACCTTATCTTAATGCCAGGTTGACAACAGCACTGACTACTTGGTTTGGGGTTTGGTTTTAAAGGAAAGACTTCAGACACCTGCATCCCTGCTGAAGGCATTCTTTCGCTTGCAAACCTCATAGAACACCTGGACACTTTCAGTAACACAGAAAGCCATGTGGGAAACAAGGGGAAAGCAGGAAATTCACACCTACCAGCCTCCACATGGGTCTTTTTATCTAGTCTCTTTCAGCCACAAGGGAGGGGAGCCCAGTGCCAACTCACCTAAGCAAACTGGGAGAGGGAGCTTCCACAGGGAGGTGTCGGTCTCTGAGCACCACTCCTCCCTTCAGCAGCAGCCTCCTTTCTTGGTCTCACTTTCCTTTTCTGGTTTCTCTTCCGGTCTAAGGCAGCACCCAGAGACAACTTGGCAATAATCACTATGAGGACGTGAGGACAGGGGCCATAGCTGTGATATTGTTGCTTTAAGTGCTAATCAGCACACTCATTTGTTCTTTCATGTACGCTGATTACAAAGTCAAAGAGTCAGTGCATGTGTGTGCTAGTCATTGGTCTAGGATGTTCATAGTCTTCATTTTGAAGAATGAATCTACAGCTACTCTCAGGCAGTGAGGCAGATGTTAGAACTCCCTTTAAGAATGCTCTGGAAGGAGACAGGATGAGACACTGCTCATGACTAGACTGGACTCCAATCAAAAAAGTCACATTTTCAAACCCCACATCTTTCCATTATGCTGCTACACTGTATTGTTTCCTTTTTCAGTATTGATGAGATCAAGATCAGATACTCACTTATTAGAAACTCCTTTTGATGCTGGAAAGGTGGCTATATTGGTAACGTTATATCCTTACAATCAGGAAGTTTGAATCCTAGAATCTATGTAAAAATTAAAAAAAAAAAAAAACTGGTCAGGGTGGCACTCACTTGTAATTCCAGTGCCAGGGAGGTAGAGCTAGAGAGATTCCTGGTGCTCAATGGCCAGCCTAGCCGACCTGGCAAGCTTCAAACAAATAATAGTACTTATCTCAAAAAACAAGGAGGCTGGCATCTAGGCAACAATAGTCAAGGTTGACTTCTGGCCTAAACACACACACACACACACACACACACACCTCCTTACATAGAACTTTGGACTTAAATCTCTGTGCTAAGAATTAAGCTTTCATTTTAATACCAGTTTAGGAGAATTATCAAATATATCAGGAAACCTGCAGCTCTTTTTATTTATTTAATTTTCTATGTGTATGAATGTACTGTCTGCATGCAGATTGGTGCACCTGTGTCTTGCAGTGCCACGGAGGTCAGAAGAAGGTGTGGATTCCCCTGGAATGGGAGTCAAAGACGTTCTCAGCTGCCATTCCATGTGGGTGCTGGGGATCGAACCTGGGTCCTCTGCAAGGGCAGTCGGCACTCTTAACCGCTAGGTCATCTCTCCAGCCCAACCTGCAGCTCTTAAATTCTCAAATTGTACCCACCTGATTCAGACTTAATATGTCTCATACCCATTCTCTTCTTTTCAAAAATGATCTCATATGATGGCCTCACCCAAGATGACCACACCAGCCTCCCCTTTCCAGGGAGAGTCCTAGGAAAAGGCAGGGGACTACCTGCTTCCTGCCCTGGCTTTGTCTTTGCCGAAGTACAGTTGGCAGTCAGATCTGCACCAGGTTCTCCTCACGTATGCAGAGGGCAGCTTGTGCAAGCGTCTGGGAATGCGAGCTCACCCACTGCACTGAGTTTTGGCAGAGGCAGGCCACAGCAGGCGGATGGCAGAGCGGAGCACCGGCTTTTGTTAAGTCCTCAACATTATTTCTGCGCAGCTCTTTAGATTTAAGCTCCTGCCGTTCTTTCCATAATGGCTGAGAGAAATAAAAACACCGCCTGCACACTCCTTCCTGCCTCCCTCGCACACACCACACACCTTCCTCTCCTCCTCCTCTGTGTGACTTTCCAATCCGGTCCTCGGGGCTGGCCCACCACGTGCGGGCCATTGTTCACCCTTCTGAGCTGGAGACCGCTGTCAGGGTTCAGCTGCGATTTGGACAGCAGGGCAGCCGGGTCTCACAGTGACCTTCCTGGACTTATTGTCCGCTGTGGGCTAAGGTGACAGGTGTGCGTAGGGGCAGTTTGCAGAGAATCAATCCCTATTTGTAGTAGCTCATCACACACTGGGCAGAATCTTAAGCTGCTGGATGATGAAAGGTTTATGAAACACAATGCTGGCTGCCCTCACCCCAGAAGTTAAAGACCTTACCTGTTTCCTCTTCTTGATTTCTGATGCCCCTTCCGTCTTTATCTGCAAACAGCAAGATCATCTCTGTAGTAAAGTTCTCTTAAGTTTAAGCAGGTGGTAAAAGAATACCATTCTGCCCAGAATTTGAAGTCCTTTATTGGCATTGGGTTTGGGCTGCAGTCCCCTCCCTCATCTGTTTCTGCAGAGGAGCTGGTCTATGGCATGGCATGGAGTACAAATGTTGAGTGTCATGAACATGGTGAGCGCCAGGGGCAGTGTACATCCTGAAGTCTTGACGAGCAGGCCTTGAGCCTCTGACTCAGAGGAAGAAGCTCTGATTGAGGAGTAAGGAAAGGAGATTTCCAAGTATCCCCTTCCAATCACAGTTTCCCCCAATCAGAGGGTCATCAGTCAGTGCCTCAACTCTTGACACAGAAATCCCTAACACAGATACAGGCCATCCTAAAATGGAAAGACGGGACAACTCATTTGAGGTGGGAAGTGGGGGGAGGGGCACAGTTACAGCTTGATGGACTGGAGACTCAAACGGAAACTGGGACAAGGAAAGCAGATGCCATTGATGTAATCATTCTCATTAGTGAAGCCTGGGGCCGGTTAGATGGAATTCTTCTGTAAGTAGCTTAGGATCCTTTCTGTCACTGGTAACTCCAATAAAATAATCTGCGTGGTGCGCTCGCCTTTAATCCTAGCACTTGGGAGGCAGAGGCAGGCGGATCTTTGTGAGTTCAAGGCCAGCCTGGTCTACAGAGTGAGTTCCAGGACAGCTGGGGCTACAGGGAGACCCTGTCTCGAAAAAAAACCAAAACAAACAAACAAACAAACAAACAAACAAAAACCACTGCAGAATGACCTCACAAGCCTGCTTGCTGGGGAGAGGGAGCCCCACTCAGAAACAAAGGAAAGAAAAGACACACCTTCTCTCTGGAGAGGTTAACAACGTGGTTTCACCAAATGTGAGGACCACTGGAAAATCTTTACTGATGTGGTAAATGCAAGCACAGAAGGAGACAGCGCTCTATGGGGGTTAGCATTCAGATGCTTCAGCCCACATGTGTGTTTTGTCTCCGTGAAAGGGTAGACCCATTCTGAAGCTACCAAACCCCAGGGAGATTTGCTTCTCCCAGTGACACAAGTGACCAGCATATCAGTAGTAACTTGGTTAAAGTAGCAAAATAAATGGAAAATGTTTGGTGGTTGTGATGTAGGTCAATAGCTGACTGTGGACTTGGGGTAGCTCTAAGGGAGTCCTAGGACTGTAGGGGATAGAGCTGAGATTTGAACCCAAGGAAACACAGTCCCAGTCCTTGTGCTCCTTCAAGAATCAGCATGAATGATGATAAGTGACTGTTCAGTGTGTCTGTCCTGTGTGAGCCACAGTTAAACTACCTATGTGCAGAAAGTAACTGCCAATGCTCAGGTATCAGGTGAGGTTTCATTTATTTTAATTTTTTAAAATTTCCAAGGTATGAGGGAAGATCTCAGACAGGTCTGTTGCACCTCCAGTGCTAACTTGTAATTTATGGCATCTTCTGCCTGCAGAATTCTTCCCTTTACCATCGATCCACTCTTTTATGTCCCCCTTAAGGCATATCATGATTCCCAAACTTTATAAAGAACTTTAGGAAGATATGATAGAAAACGGCCACTCACCAGATGCTGGCTGATAGACTCAATTTACAGGTGTCAACCCCTGTAAATTAAGGCTAAAAGCAGTCTATGGTGTTTTGTAAATGTTCCGCATCAATGTAGCTGTTGTTTTGCATGTGTTAATTTGTAATCTCATTGCTGTTAAAATAGGAAAATAATAGATGTAAGAATCTCTGATATCTGATTCCCTCACAGACTCTGTTTCTTAAGAGTTGTATAGATGTGGACGAGTGTTTCTTGAGTCTCAATGTGCACATGTATAAAGTAGGCAGGATAATACCACCACTTTATAGGCTGTGAGGATTTGATGTGAAAAGTGCGCAAGCATCGCACATCAGGCCCAGGACATAGCAGATGCTCAATAAATATTGACTACAGTATTTGATTTCTTATTGTTGTTGTGTGGATGGGTACAGGAGAGAAATAAGGTAGCTGTATGGGCTGCGCAGTTAGGGTGAGGACATTCACAAATGCTAATAATGTCTCTGCCTCTCCAGTCACCAAAAAAATCACAGGTGACTCTGGTCTTTGTTGTCATCCTGCACTGTTGTCACCTGCTGTCACAATTGCCCATGAACATTTAATTACAAGTGTCACTATGCTGAGCATTGCACAAAGGGACCTAAGATAAAATTCTTGCCCTGGGAGCTCATGATATCAAGGGCATTTGGATGGACAGGTGAATTAGAATTTAATGGCAGAGAAAAGAAAGAAGGTGCAAGTAACATAAAGCATTCCTCCTAGCAAGAAGCCTTGGAAAATTATCCCCAGCTCTCTCATTTTACAGACCAAAGGCTCGGAGAGGTGGAAGGAAGGAAGGACCTGCTGCTATGCTTCAGTGAGGATGGAAGATGCTTCAAGCCTCAGTTCCCAAGGTCATGGCACTGCCCACCTCCAGGGGGTGCTGGACATTGTCACCTACTAAACGAGAGGAAACAGTGCTCATGTTGGGCCCATACTCCCAGTGCCATCTTGATTTCATTTTTGTACCCATAGATATAAAGGGGAAATGGGATGCTTTTGTTTGGAACACCTGGGACTAGATGAGTTAATAATGCCATGGGGATTGCCAGGATGTCTAATTAGCAAAAGAGTTCTGGAAGTATATTTCAGAATTGTGTGCTGGTGACACAAGTTAGGGTATGAATTGCTGAGTGTCCATGAGGGGTTCAGCTTTCTAGGACTTTTGTTCATAGTATAAACTTGCTTCCATAAGAGGAAGAATAAGAATCATCATCTTCCTAGGTCTTAGAATTAGATCTCAAAAAAAAAAAAATCATTATATCTATTCATTTATTCCTTTGTTTTTTATTCTTACCTATCAACAAGGAGATAAATGTCTACAACTGTCTGAGGACATTAATAACTACACCAAAGTAATACTTTAATAGTCCTTCACTGCATCTAACTCAAATGTCTCACTAAAGGTTAAAACACAGAAATGTGCAACATTCTTTTTAGTGAATGCTGATTGATTGAGGTGCGACCTCTGGCCTCTCTTAGGAGAGGGTTCTTTGTAATCAAATGGTGGGCTGTCTTCTTAAAGTCCAGACATTTTATTGCTTTTCATGGGACTGTATACAGGTGGGTGACTTTAGAAAAAAAAATGAAAAATAGGACCCACGAAAGTACTCGGAAGGAAGAATGGCAGGAGAAGAAAACAGAAAGTTATTTACTATTTTCAAAGTGACAACGCAGAAAGATTGAAGGGGGTGGAATCTGTCGGTGAATGGTACTACCCTCCCGGGGAAAAATAGGAACCGACACATGGAATTCGACTCATTCTTGCAAGTTTCACAGAGCATGAAAATGCCCCTTTAAAATTTCCTGCAAGCCATGCTGGCAATGGGATTTTTCTAGTGCAAAGGGGATCTGAGTTTAGGAGGCAGGGGAATGCCTGGGCAAAGAGGTTTGCCGATGCTCAGGGCTCTGCAACTGTCAGTTTAAAAAATGAAAGTAATATAGAAGGGTCAAAATGGCATTTATCATTCCATCTCTCCAGGCTCCTGTCTCTTTAATCAGCTTGATTTGCCCAGCAAATGATTCCTGAGTGTGTGTGTGTGTGTGTGTGTGTGTGTGTGTGTGTGTGTGTGTGTGTGGTGTGTGCGTGCCGGTGCGCGCGTGTTATAGCTCTGTCAATCCTTGGATTAGGACCAATGATTGCAGCTTGTAGGAGGGCTGTCCGGGGCCAGATTGTACAATGTGCCTCAGTGCCAGAGTATGAGTGGAGATAATTACGGAGAAGTCAGACTCTCTCACGCCCTCGGCTTCCTTGTTGTGTCCTTCAGCAAAACAGTGGATTTAAATCTCCTCGGACGAGCTTGAGAGCAACACAGTCTATCAGAGGGAAAAAGAAAGAAAGAAAGAAAAAAACAAAAAACAAAAAACCGAACCTGACAAAAAAGAAGAAAAAGAAGAAGAAAAAAAAATCATGAAAACCATCCAGGCAAAAATGCACAATTCTCTTTCCTGGGCAGTCTTCACGGGGCTGGCAGCTCTGTGTCTCTTCCAAGGTAAGACTTGTTTTTGATTTGTCTACGCTAGACCCCAGGAATGGGAAGGGGTGCTGCAAGCATTTGCAGGCTCCCTAGGTCTGCTCCGCTGCACGGTTTGCAGGTGGAAAAGCGAGTGTTTTAAACAGCATGGCTGGGACTTCATTCTCCCGACCAGGCTGTGAGAATATTGATTTGATTCTGGCTGCTTCAGGAATGGGAGACTGTATATGCATAAGTAAAAGGTGTCTCTGCTGCTCCTCTTGGGTCCGTGGCTATGCGCTGGCTCCCCGGCTTCATGCACATCCTTCACACTTACACAGCCCAGCACACATGTACGCAGGAGAGCCTCACAGATAGGGAGGGCAGCGGGTTTGCGAATGTGCTGCGTATGCGACTGGGGAGAAATTACAGGAGGAAACTTTAAATATCGGCCAGCGAACTTGCAAGGCTTTGAAAAGGGGCAACCTGGAAATCGCAGGCTGGAAATAATCAGGTGCCTTCTAGAAGGTGCTGGTCAGCGGTCTGGTGTCTGGGGATGAATTGATTCACAGCAGCCTGAACAACTGTGTTAGTTTTGAATGTGTTTAGGGGTGTGTTTGTGGTGGAGGTTGGGTAGGGGTGGAGGTAACAAACAGATAAAAGGGAGCGCAAGCAGCCGTGGGCTTTGAAATTCAGTAAAGCCTTTCTAAGTTGAAAGGACAGAGGCGTTAAGAGACGAATGCTAATTTCAGTCTATTTATTAGTGGGGACTTGGAGCTGCAGTTGCAGAGACTGGCTTGTTCTCTGGCCAGGGCGTGATTGGGGTTTGCTGTGCTGGGTCCAGGTGCATTTGGAATCTGCCTCCACCTTGAGTCCATTTGATGAATTGTGTGGTCCCTACCCCCATTCCAGGACTCCCATGTATTCCGGCTGCAGGATTAGCTGCTAAACAGTTTGCCTCACCTCCATTCTTATTGGGGATCCAGTTTGCCCCTTCCATACTAAAGGTGCTAGAAGTCAGGGCTTAAGACAGACAAACTTTCTCTGGCTTGATCCATCAGGGATCTCCAGGAAGATTAGAGCCTAAGACAGGTAGAGAGGTAGGCAAGACTCTGCCCTATGCAGTTGTATTCCCAGAGGAAAGTTCTGTCTGGTAGAGTCACAAGAAGATTGGGAGTCCCACGGCTGCCTCCTCTTCTCTCACTGCAGTACAGAGTTCTCGTGGTCTTACCGAGTTCTGAGCTCTAGTCTGTCATATCCTCTCTGAAGGCTGGACCCTGTTGTTCTTTGCATATCTATAAGAGGTGGGCAGAGGACCATGATGGGAAGAAGCAAATATATATATGCATCTTGGCTGGAGCTTAGGAAGGAAGGGGAGACGAGAGGAATCTGTCAGTGATAGGAAGGTCCAGGGTGGAGGACAGGATGAGCATATCCATGATGTTGTCTGCTGCACTCAAACCACAGGGTTGGGGCCTCAAGCTCTCCTTCCTGTCTCTTGGGCATTGGGGGTATAGAAGTATAGAGAGTATACAGGGATCCTTGATTGACTCCTCTTAGGTAACATGGAGCAGCAGCAGTGAGTGTGTGTTTGTGTATGTGTGTGTGTGTGTGTGTGTGTGTGTGTGTGTGTGTGTGTATGTGTGTATTGTAGGTGAGCACCTGTGCTTTGCTTGTTCCAGGGGCTTAGGGATTCACTCACTGTGACCAGAGCCCTAACGCCATCAGTGGGGAAACTGAGTTCAAGAACAGTCATCTTCAGGGAAACAGCTTGCAGCATCCCAACAGCAGAAATGGAAAGCGGCCAGGCAAAGTGTGGAATAAAGGTCAGAGGATGAAAGAGGAAAGGTCCTAAGTCATCAGCGATTGGCATTTGTCCTGAGATCTTCTTTGTCCTGACTATAACATCAACCTGGAGACAACTGCTAAAATCCCACTCTCAGCAGCCCCACTGGCTCCATGCCAGGAGCCCCAGGGCCAAACTGAATTTACATATAAATTAACATAGTTTTTTTTTTCATTAGAAATAAATTCAGGGAAGCATAATATTTGCTCATACTCTGAATCATCTCTGAATAGATGAGTGAAAAGATGCATTCCTCCAGGTGAAACCTGATTTTGTGATCTTGTTCCCATTTTGGAGGGGCTGGTGATGGGATACCTCAGAGCCAGACCCCTTCCACCAAATCCTGAATTTCCCAAGAAGAATGATAGCTTTATTTGTGCTGACTGCATGCAGGCAGCTCTAAATAGGCTTTGATGTGCCCTAATAGAGCAGGGCTGCCCAATTTTAAGGCAGAGTGACCCTCAGAGACCCCCATACCACATGCCAGTGGGAGGCGGCAAAGGTGATGTCTGTTTTCTCTTTCCGTGGAAGGAAGCAGAGTGTGCCAGCTCTCTCTTATCAAACTTACAGAATTACTGAGGCAGCCCAGGTCTTGGCTGCAATAATCCACCCCTATTGCATTGACCCAACGGGACTAGTTAGAATGCAGCCCACATTCTAAGGCCATTTTTTTCTTCTCCTCTGTTTTGTTTTAAGCTGACTCTTCCCGGGGCTGCTACTTCTGGATTTCCTGACTCTTGGAAAGGTCTGTGGTGCTAGTGGCAGATTAGAGACCCCTCCCTCCCTGACCAGTTGCTCCCCCAACACACTAGCATCAGTGATTCAGTTTAGAGTGCAGGGAGTTTGTGAAGGAATTCAGATTGCTTAGTGTGGCTGGGCCGTTCGGTCGGTGAGGGAGGGGGTGATTAGTTCCCTTGGGGCTCTGGCCAGCGACAACCAAGGGCTGGTTAACTAGAGGGACCTCTTTCCTTAGAATGAAGCTAGGCAGCTCGATTAGGTGCTGTCCTTTCCAGCACACTGCCCACCTTCTGCTAGGAGAGCTCTGAAAGCCATAGCTGGTGTACAGCAGCTTTTCTCCTTCTAGCACTGACCATTACTCCTTCCAGGGATCAGCGTTCTTTCCTACACCTTCCCATTAGCGAGCCTTCCTCTCCAGCCTTCTTAATTTCTCCTCTTCTCATATCCCACATCAAGGAACCTGAGAGACAGATGGGCCAGAGTTGAAGGAAAAGGAGGCCCATTTCACATTCTCCTTGGCTCACAGGGAAGCCATGGGCACCACGGAGCAGGCCAGACCACCTAAGTTCCTGCCAATCACAGCAAGCATGTGTGTGGCTTCAGCAACCACCTCGGCAGTTCCGAGGTGGAAGAAAAGCAGATAATCCCAAATAGCTCTTACTGGCAACATGCAATCATCAGTTTGGGGTTATGGGATCTGAGGCACTGTGTGGACATTGTAGACACTTGGAAACATGGCCCAAAGCTTGGGGGAGTAAGGGAGCCCGACTAAGTGCATTGTCTGCTACTTGTGGCTCATGGTGGCCTGGTATGTGCAACTCTACCCCAACAGCTCCCTTCTACCCTGCCTGCTGGAGGCAGCCCTAATCACAGTGCTGGGCTCTGAGCATTACACAAGGAGGCCAGGCAGCTACGCTGTGCCAGGCAGAGCAGCAGGCTTTGCTGCATGAAGGCCGTTCTTGGAACTGCAGTTTTAGTTACCAGGTGCAGCCTGATCTAGTGCTGATTTTTTTTTCATTTAAAGTCAAATAAAAAAAAAAAAAAAAAGAACCCATTTTACCTGCTGTGATGTGCACCCCTGGCTTCTGGGATCACATTTTCTTGCTAGGCTGATCCTTCAGTATAGATATCAATGAAACAGTCCTCACTAGGTTTACAGGGGAAGGGGATTGTCTTCTAACAATTTTGGGGAGCACTTTGCCATATATGCATAGTACATCAGAACCATCAGCGCTGCCTCCACCTGGTGTCATGGATGGGTTGCCAGAGAAACCAAAACTTGGACTAAAGTGAGCATATAATATCCCAAGAAGTGGGCGAATTTGTGAGTCCCTATGGCATGTGTGAGCCTGCCATGTTCAGGAAGCATGTGCTGGAAAGATCTGCGATGCTCTTGCTGGCCTCTCATGGTGGAAACACCCCTGGACAGAACCAACAGGCCTGAGACTTGGTTCTTTTCCACATTTTGGGGGGGGGGGGAGAGTGTCGAGTTCCTGGCCCCTTTCTATCTATGAACTAGAATGTGAAGTTTACTTTGTCCCTAGCCCCAGCAGAGGTCTTACAGACTTTGAATACCCCATGTGGATTCCTCCAGGGGTCAAGCTACCTCTAGTGATCTGAGCTCAGCTCAGCTGGGAACATGGGCATCTTGGGATCAAATTTTCCAGTGTTTTCTATAGGGGAAAGAATCTTTCTTTCTGTGTATAAGCCTGTCTCCCCACCTGTCTGACAGGCTGGGGAGCGACTCCCCTGGGTGTTTTGAGGACTCATTAATGCTTGTAACACTCCAAACATGTGGTGCTAAGTGGAACTCCATGCTGAGCCCGTTGTATTTATGCAGTTTCCTTCCTTTCTGCTCTATTGGCTTGTTACATGTTTACTTTATGTCTATAGTCATTTGAAATTCAATAAAAACAAATTAAACATAAAAAGTGAACATGCAAACATAAGGTAGTGGATGGCTGCAGGTTAGGTAGACTCCATCTTCTGGGTCTCCCCAGAGTGTCATCTGCTAGGCTAGGGCAGTTCCACTGCCCTGGGAGATGTCTTGGGGAGGAACAAGGGAGATCCAGAGGAAAATCACAGGGGCCCACCCCCTGTGTGAAAGGAGGCTTGACTTGGGGGCATGATCCAGCAGTCTGAGCTACAGAGGGAAGGAGTCTGGAGGCTGACTGGGAGCTAGACATAAGACTTGGGGGGCAGGGTGGGGAGCGGTGGGGCGTGCACTGAAGTCTGAATCAGCACTGTGTGGGAAAAAAGAAAGCTTTCCTCTGACTATGATTTTGGTCAGTTACTTCTGAGAACTTTGTATTTTCTTTCTTCTCTATTTACTTACATATTTACTTATATGGACTTTGGGATTAAGCTTGCTTATTCTCCTTGTTGAAAGGTATAGGTATAGGAGTTCATGCTCACTTCCTCCCAGCCTCCCCTGCTGCTTCCTCTCTCTCTTCTAGCTCTCTCCCCACTTCTCAGTGCTTTCCTTCCCCCCCCACCCCCTTTTCTTTCCTCCTTTAGTCCTCTCTTCTCTTCCATGGGAGCAGTAATTGATCAGTTGACAGATCTAGGTCAAGCTGGCAGGGGTTGCTCTGCTTTCCTGCAGGCTTGACTAGAAGGAGGGGAGAGTCTGTCTTCTCAGCTCCCAAGAGCCCTGACCAGCAGGGAAGGAGGACAGATGGACAATGGAGACATCAGCCGTGTCCAAAAAGGGTGGGTGGGATGCTATTGATTATACAGTCTTGGCACTCTAGTTTTCCAAACCCCATTTTCCTTTGCCTCTGCGCCTGCTTTTGCTTCTCCCTCAGCTTTCAGACTCGACTTACTTCTGTTTATCTCACTCTTTCCTTTTGCCTCTCCTTTCCTCTGCCTTCAGAAGTCATGACAGGGGATCACATAATCTTCCCGACTTAAGTCATATTAAAGATATGGCCTTTTGTTTATTTGCGAGAGGAAAACCAGGAACCCTGCCAGAAGAGCTCTGTAAGTCATTTGCAAACTGCAAAACAAACCAACAAAGATTCACATTTTCCTTGCTGAGGAGAGAGCATTTTAAGAGAGACTGTCAAGCTAAGGAATCAAATATTGGAAAACACATTCTTCATTTCTGTTAGTGAGAGCATCTTAGGTTACTAAATTTGATTTTGTTTTTATCTTCTTTTACCTTTTATCAGAGTATTGGCCTTTGCATTAATAAAAAAAAGAGACTGATTAAAAGACCATCTGATTGTGGCTTTACTTACTTGTTCTTGGACATGTTACCAAACTCTAACCTCAATCCAAAATTTATTGTTGATCCATTGGTTCATTTTTTTTAATCCATTGGTTCAATCACCAGCAAGTGTGTGTTGAGCATTAACTATGCTTCATGTACTATTGAATATATTAGGAAAACAAAAGTGAACATAAACAACTGAAGGATAAGACCACAGTCCCTCACAACCTGTCAGCCCTGGCGTGGCCTGCAGCAGTGCTCTTGGAGCAAAACTCAATGCAATGTCTGGTCTCTTGTGCAAATGAGGGTGGCAAGGCAAGAAAGTAACGAACTCTGGGTCTAGAGTCTCGCTTGAGGTGAGAGCACTGAGGGATGGTGTGTGGAGCCTGGCTCAGTGCTCTAGTAGATAAGAGATGCTACATCACACTTGGCATGAAGGAGCTCCTGGAAGACTGTTGCGTCTTCCATTATGTGCCTGATGATGAAGCTGGAAGCTAGTGAGAGTTAATTAGCCACGTGACTACTGTTTACGTCACTGTATAATTAATGATTCTTAACACCACTGGCACCTAGTTCAGTTAAACAACCTCCTTTATGTGCTCTTTTCTACACAGAAGATAGAGGGAGGGTATTTGTGATAAGGTCAGGGAAGAATTTGCCTCTTTGGGATTAAGCTCTCTTGTACTCTCCCTGCTAGTCTGTTCTTTCGGCCTCTCTGTGGGATGCCTATTTGCCTCCTCTTTGGGAACCTCTTACTTGATACCTAGTTACCCAATCCTAATTTAGTTTTCTAGAATAATGCAATTATTTCATTACCTGAAAAAATTTGTTCCCCTCTGTTTGGGATGCCACCGGTGTTCTATAAACCCATCTTCTCTTAATCAAAGTGCAGCCTAGAACAATTTTTCTCCCTCATGACTCATCTCAGAAGCCAGGGGGCCCTCAGCAGATTGTTTCTCAGTCTATATCTATTTGCAATATTTTACAACTCTAAACTAGTTATTACCAAAGCACTGGACTACCTGCAATACTTTAAAAAATCACAGTGTGGGCTGGAGAGATGGCCTAGCAGTTAAGAGCGCCGACCGCTCTTACAGAGGACCCGGGTTCGATCCCCAGCACCCACATGGCGGCTGAGAACCGTCTGAAACTCCAATTCCAGGAGAACTCCAGTTCCAGGGGAATCCGAGACCCTCTTCTGACCTCTGCGGCATTGCACGACACGGGTGCACAGACCTACACGCAGACAGTACATTCATACACATACAAAAATAAATAAAATTAAAAAAAAAATCACAGTGTTTCAATGCTATCACAGACCAGTTAGGTCAGAATTCCTTGGCGATATGACCTAACATTTATATCTTTTTTTTTTAAGTCCCCAATAGGTTTTAAATGCAGAAAACTATACCTAGAAAGCCATCTGGCAATGTTCTGCATCCTTGGGTGAGACACATCCCCTTCATGGACTTCAATTTTTCTGCTCTGAAATAAAGCAGTTGGACCAAAAGATTTTGAAGTTTCATTCCAAGTTCTGCATTTGGCAATACTGTAAATAGTCTTTTTGAGAATAGTTATTGATAGGTAGTGCTTCTAGAAGAAAGTTCTCAGAACTTGTTTCTGCTTGCAGGAAGCTAAGAATATAAATAGTCACAGATGGGTGAACACAGAGCTTGCAAAGGGTGTTCATATGCATGCAAACTCTACCTACAGTGTCATATAGATGACAGCCTCTGCCCACATACACACATTTTTATTTATCTGTTATGGATCCTGAAGGTGCAAGGAAGGATTAACCAGTTACAACATTGCGGACAAAAGCAGTAAAGGATGACAATGACTCCCAATTGATCCGTCTCTAAGACTTTCTACAAGAGAAATTACAGAGGCCTCTGAGTGAAGGTTAAGAATGAATCAGTTTAAGCTAAACTTGGAGAGTTTTAAGCACTGCTGAGCCTTAGAAGAAACTCCTCCCTTAAAGGTGAGAGTGGAGCATTGTTCTTCTCTGAGCTTCGACTCAGTCTCCCCAGGAGTCAGTTACCTCACACCATTCCCTCCTCTATTCTCCTTCCTGTGGTCAAGGGATACCCACACCCATCTCCTCTGCAGTTCTGCAGCTTAGCGTGTTAGGCTGCTCCGCTCTGCATGCCAGGTCAGCTCTGACAGGGCACTCAGGAGTGAAAGCTTGTTTGCTTTCTGATGGAGTCAGCAGGTCTGAGAGGCACATGGGTTACGGAGTTATTGTGCAGATTTGTGCCAAGTTTAGTCACTGGGTAACCCACACAACCATCTGGTGCCCCAAAGAATTTACCCTACTGTGTCAGAAAACCCTAGAATCACAACTAGCTAAGCCTAGGGTGACTTCCAGTATGATTTATTCAACCCTTCCCTTGAGCTCTGACACCTACACAACACAGCTGCCGAGGGTGCCCAGCTTCTGTTGCAATAATGGGAGAATGAGAGTCTCTTCTGATCATCTACTGCATCTGACTAGTGGGTTTCAGGGAAGAAGAAAAGAAAGAGAGGAAGGCAGGGAAACTTTACCTTCTTTTAGGTTTCAGACCGTTTTCTCCACTCTGAAGAGTCATTATACATAACATAATTGCCCCAGGGTTGGCTTGGGTCCAAACCATAGCTTGGCCATTTCTTATTTTAAGAGCGATGGCATTTGAATCAAACCTCTATTTTTTGTTTGCTTACAGTTCTTGGGAGTCAACCAGGACCAGTGCATGCCAAGAAAGCACTCTAACACTGAGCCACATTCCCTTTGAATCATCCCCTGCGTGACTCAATTTCCTTTTCAATAAAACGAGCTAATTCTAGGACTTACCTTGCAAAACTGTTTAAGAATTAAATAAATAAGTTAATGCTGATAAAGTGCTTAGATACTACCTGGCACATAGTAAGTACTCAATAAATATGACCCAATAGCCTTGTGATTACCTGTAGGACAGTCTAAGTTTTCTCTTTCTTCTCATGTCTCTCATATCTTCTTTCTATTACATTTCAAGATTTCCTTCTAACCTTCCATAGAATATTCAGAGATAGGACAATGATTGCTGTTCTCTAGTTCTTCTGTGTGATTTTTCTTTTATTCAGCAGTGCTGCCAACCGAACACAGGGCCTTTACACATGCTAGGCAACTACTCCACCATTGAGCTAAAACCCCAGTCTGGTTATTCCATATGCTTCTTAAAGTATTCTGCTTCCAGTGTGTCAGAGGTCATGATCTCTCCTGACTCCATATCCAAGCAGAATGGTGTCTTGACAAGGCGCGGGAACCCTAAAAGGGTTTATCTTTTTTTTTTTTTACCTTTCTTTCCTAGTACTTTACAGCCCTCACCCATGGACTCTAATTTTCTGTGGTTCTCTGGTTCAGACTCACCCGAATACTGCCGCCGGCTTTTGCTCTGTCTCCACCTGTCCTTGACTACCTCAAAATGCTTTCTGTAATTCAAGGCTGACTCAGAACCCAGTTCTCTCTCTGAAGTCACTTTTTCTTAATCTGTGGCTCCACTAGCATGTTAGCATATTAGCTTCTTCCCAGTTCCAGGAGAACAGAGGCAGCCTTATTTACCCATATTTTCCTAGTAGTCTTAGCACAGTAGTTCAAAGTGGCAGTGTTAGGGACAGAAGGGAAAGCAAATAAGAGAGGGGAATGAGGAGAATACACTTCTGGGTAGAGCAGTGGCCACATAGTGCTATTAGTTTATAGTAAGATGCGATTTCAACCTTCCTTAGCCCATGACCTTTCACTATGTATGCCAGGGCCTGACTCCAACATGTGGCCTTCCCAAAGTCATCTTTTTTTAGCTTCAACTCATCCCTTTTTAACCAATAGTTTTTTTGTTTTTTTTTTTGATATGGGGTCTCTTTGTAGCCTCAGCTGGCCAGGAAATCACTATGTAGACCAGGCTGGCCTCAATCTCATAAAGATATACCTGTTTCTACCTCCTGAATGCAGGGATTAAAGATATGTACCATCATGCGTGGCTTTGTCTATACTTTCTAGATATTAAATATGTCATCCCGCCAGGTGTGGTGGCACACTTCTTTAATCCCAGCACTCAGGAGGCAGAGGTAGTTGGATCTCTGTGAGTTCAAGGCCAGCCTGGTCTACATAGAGAGATCCATGCCAGCTGGAACTAAAGAGAGACCCTGTCTCAAAATTACAAAAAAAAATGTCATCCCATATATTAATAATAGATTTTGTCTATAATCAATAATAAGCCATGTGTTATGGGGAACTATGTAGTTATCTTTGTGGACTTTAATTGCTTCAGGCTAGAATTACTCAAGAGCAGATCCAGGGGTTGGAGAGATGGCTCAGCAGTTAATAGCACCGACTGCTCTTGCAGAGGACATGGGTTCGATTCCCAGAACCCACATGGCAGCTAAGAACTGTCTTTAACTCCAGTTCCAGGGGAATCCGATGCCCTCTTCTGACCTCTGCAGCACTGCACGACATGGGGTGCACCAATCTACATGCAGACAGTACACTCATACACATAAAAAATAATAAAAATTACAAAAGAGTAGATCCCGATGTCTGTAGTGGTAAACAGATGGGTCAGCTGGGGAGATGTGGTACTGGAATTAAAGTTCTCCATCTGAATGAGTGCAGCAAGGATAAGGAAAGCTAAATCAGAAATAAGTGCAGAGTCTCTTGTTCTCATGGACACATTCAGATGGAAAAGAGCCTTCCTTTCTGCTTCTTCAGATCTTCCCTCTCTCCCTACTTCCCTGGGCTTTCTTCTAGGGTACTTATCTTCCTGAATAGCTAGGATGCAACTGGGTCCAGGCACAAAGATTGGTGGCTCTCCACGCCCAATTCAGTTGTCAAGGCATGAACGTCTATAGTTAAAGCATTTTGTTAATACTGAAGAGAAATAGGAATTTATTGGTTGTTTATGTTTCTCCTTTTTCTTGAAGACTTCTTGAATGAAGGGTATAAATGCCCTATCAACATTTTTCATTACTTTTCTTACTCTGAAAACCTTGTCTAACAGCAAAACAATTTAATCAGAAAACCTAAAGCTTTTTTCACAGACTCCTAGAGTTCTGAGATACCTTGAAATTTCAACTGTCCTATCTCCTTGCCAAGGGAATGATTGATTCCATTTAAATGATGCTCACAAGTTCCTACCCAGCATTCCCAGAACTCCCTCCCTGAATTTTAGTGCCCATTCTGGCTACTCATCACAATCTCTTCTGAAGACTGTTATACGCAAATTCTTAGGTCTGACTCTCATACTAATTGCATTAGCCAGGGTAGGTAGGACCATGTCTATATGGAAGGAATAACAGATACTCTTTTGTACAGGTACATAGAACAGAACTGAGGTTAACTCCTGTTCAAAGTTGACAAACTTCATGAGAAGACACTTTGTTATTCTGGCAGGTACTTTGATGTCTTTTCCGTATTCTTTCTAGTCTTTCTCTTTATGAATTGTTTACAGGGTAGCCATGTGCCCACTTAACTGCCTCCCAGTTTCTCCTGTAGCCAACTATAGGGGTACATATATATTTCTCTATATTTTGTTATCTTTCATGGACTTATAATGCAATTCAGACCAACAGAAACAAGCACAAAATGACTGGATGAGGCGTTAGGGGCTGAACTCAGATGACCAAAGTTTTCTGATGCTTGTTATTTCCTTTCTTGACTGGGAGACTGGGCCATTTCTTCAAGGCCTGGACAATCAGGCTGCGGAAAGGTAGAGCATCAACATCCATTAAGGATGGCAAGGAAGAAAGCTTTAGTCTAACCATTTGGCTTACTGCTTTATTAAATAACAAACAATCGTCCATGAGTACTGTCTCTGCTCAGTCTAATGGAAGGGTAAAGTTCAAAATGACAGCAGTTGTACCCACTTTAGAATGTATATTTCCACCCTTATCACTGGTGAGGAAAAACGTCCCCAGTAAATAAGGTTTATTTTACTTGCAGCTGAACACAGTCCTGATGAAATCTGATGTTCCTACCCTACTTTTGCCTTTAGAGCTGCCAGAACACAAGTGAGACTTGTGATCCAGCTTCTGAAAGATGCCAGGCCCAGATCTGCTTCTGATGTTCTCAGTTCCTCACTGTGACTGCAACAGTGCACAGTGTCCATGCCTATAATCATTCTGATCATTACCATCTGAGCATGTCTCAAATGAAAACAATCAACTTTTAGTTCTTACTGTGGCAAACTCTTCCTGGTATAATTTGGTCAGCAGAACACTAACACCTAGAGATCTATGGTTGTTACAGTTTTGATAGGTCCATTGGACCCTCGTGTGGACTTCTCTTTCTCTATTACTTTTTCTTTCTTATTTATTTATCTGTATTTTACACATATCACACCATTGGTTCACACTGACAATATCCCTGGTCCTCTCATAATAAATTCTTTCCCACTCCTCTCCAAACAATTCACTATACAAAACCACCCATATCTTTCCTTACAGTTGATATTTCTGTTAAATGTTTGATGTTTCATTGCACCTTATTTAATCTGTTGGGATGGTTTCTGGATCCAGATAAGCTTTGTATCATCTGGAAATGGTATCGACATGCCGATTTAAAAGGCCACATAGGTGTGGCGTGGTGGCGCACGCCTTTAATCCTAGCACCTGGGAGGCAGAGGCAGGTGGATCTTTGTGAGTTCAAGGCCAGCCTGGTCTACAGAATGAGTTCCAGGACAGCTGGGGCTATGGGGAGACCCTGTCTCGAAAAGACAAAAAAATAATAAAATAAAAGGCCACATAATACATGATGATAGTCTTCTCAGATCTATAGTTCATCTATTCTAGATTTGTTTTATTTAGACCTACTGTGTCCTAACCAAACAGTAGGGGAGATATAATTCTAGCATTCAGCCATTTACTATAATGGTGGTGAAGGCTGGGACAAAGTTCAGTCAGGCTTGCTCTGGCTGCATTTAGGAGATTTATGGGGGAAGACACGAGGAAGCTGAGAGAGGAAGGTGAGCAGATTCGTCAGGGTGAGACGAGAGATGAGCTTGTGTGTAAAGGAAGTGCTTGCCAAAGTCTAGAGGACAATCAGCATGATAGGAATGCAGG
This sequence comes from Rhizomys pruinosus, assembly GCA_009823505.1. Taxonomy (NCBI): domain Eukaryota; kingdom Metazoa; phylum Chordata; class Mammalia; order Rodentia; family Spalacidae; genus Rhizomys; species Rhizomys pruinosus. The sequence goes on along the minus strand of VZQC01013995.1, from coordinate 552,998 downwards.
ATTGCAAAACCAACGTGGTGAACTTTGGAAGATGTGATGATGGACATGGTAAAAATGTGGGCAAACCTCAGGCTCTCCTAGAGTCTCTACCTCACCATCCTGCCCCCATCTTGATTGGCTTTCATTGGATTTTACAATGAGAGAAGAGGACATGTTGAAGATCATATTCTAGTCAGTAACATGATCAGATTTTTTTCCCCAAGGTACCAGACCAAAAGGTCCAGCACCAACATCAGGTGGCTCACAACTTCCTATAACTCCAGCTCCATGAAGATCTGACTCCTCTGGCCAATGTAGGTAACTTCAGAGAGAGAGAGAGAGAGAGAGAGAGAGAGTAAAAAATAATAAAAATTGATCTTGAAACAATACTGCAGGGGCTAGAGGATGGCTCAGTGGTTAAGACCAGTAGCTGCTCTTACAGAGGACCCACGTTAATTCCTAGCACCCACATGGCAGCTAAAAGCCATCCCTAACTCCAGTTCCAGATCTTATGCCTTCTTATCTCCTCAGGCATCGCGTGACATGGATACCTTACACACATGCAGGCAATACATTGATGCACATAAAAATATGAATAAAATATTTTTTAAAATATTGCCACTTTCCTAAGCCAATATAATTTCTAACTATCTTCTAAATACCTATGCCCACAGGTAAGTATAGCTTTTGCCACTCATCAAAGAAATTTCTTTTTGCAAAAGTCTGGAATCTATTGTAGAGATCTACAACTGGTCAAAATACAGAGAATAAGTAACTGTGAGGTGCCCAGCCCTAACCGATACATCTAAGGCTCAGGGAACATCACGGAAGAGGGGGCAGGAGATTGTAAGAGCTGAAGGACCAGGCCACCTGCTGTTAGATAATGTCTTCTGCGCATGACAGGGAAGCTGAAGCCATGAAATCTCAACACTAGGATTTCCTGAACAAGACTTGCCTAATGAAAACACCTGTTGACATATCAATATGGATGGAGAAAATTTCACAAGATCGTACCTCTAGCTGCAGAAGAGCTATAGGCAATCATTAGCTGAGAGAGGGAGAATCAGTTTTCTCCAGGGATGAGCTCCTGAGGAGTTATCTAGTCCCCAGTGCATAACTCTAAACACAAATGAGCACCACTAAATTGATTTTAGTGTGTGTGTGTGTGTGTGTGTGTGCAACTATAATAATTAAATAAGAGGTCATGAAACTGAGAGGAAATGAGAGATGTGGTAATAGTTGGAGAGGGAAGAAGGAAGGATGAAAATGTAAATACAGTGTTCATGTATGAAAATCTCAAAAACATTTTTTTTTAAATTGCACTCTAGTTACAATGTGAATAATGGATTAAAAAGGGGAAAGCCTGAAGGAAAGGCAGCTTCCTAAGGGACATAGTCAATTAGGCATGATGCCACCCAGAGGAGAGCAGCAGAGATGGAGGCCCATGGAGTACTTGAAAGCTATGGAGGGAGGGAGGAATGCTGAGCATTGGTAGCAGAGCAGAAAGAAGATTATGAATGATTTGGAAAGTGTAAGAGCCCTTCTAGTTTTGCATGAATGACACAAAAGTGGACTTAGGGAGGTAGTAACTGATATAGTTTGGGACATGGTAGATTTCCAAGAAGCTTTCTTGATGTTCTGGAATTCTGGATAGATACCTAGGCTTAAACAAAAGTATTCTTCAACATAGATGCAGTTAATTATGCAGGGGAAAGGTTGAGAATGTATGGACAGAGCACAGTATCTTAAAGTATGAGAAGAATTCTAATGATAAGGATTGACCAGGAATAGCCAAAAACACACAAATGAGGAACATCAGAAGAGCAAGATGTTATCAAGGACCAAGGATGTAAGTTATTCAGAAGTACATCAATCATTAAGTGTCATCATGTGAATTCACAAGATTATCTTCTATCAGGGCTACAGAGATGGCTCAGCAGGTAAGAGAGTATGCAGCTGTTATAGAGGACCTGAGTTTGGTTCCTGGCACCCAGGTCAGGTGGCTCACGACCACCTTTAACTCCAGCATCAGGACACCTGATGCTCACTTCTCTACTCTTTGGACCCACACAGAGACATATATGCATGCACATATTTTGAAAAACATAATTATAAAAAGAATATCTTCTACCTGCTTGGGGAGAAGAATTTTGTTAGGAGGAGCCACAGAGTGGGAAATAGACAGGCAAATGTCAGAAAAGGTGGTAATTATTTTTTTTAAAGGGGGGAGAGTACAGTGATAAAGAGACACAACAGTTCAAGAGGATTCTGTTGGGAAAGACTTGCTCCAATGCTGAGACAAAGGCCAGGAAGTAGGAAGCAAGAGAAGAAGAATCAGGAGATAGCTGGCCAAGTGAGTCCCTCAGGGTATAAGGAGAGGGGCGGGCAGGGCGTGAGCACAGGTAAAGTATGTGTCTCCAAAGACCGATTCCACTCCCATTTAAAATAAAGAAGGAGAAACACATTTGAGAATATCCATTATGATTAGATTCAGCTCTTATTCAATAAAAGTGGCTTAAATAAGATATAATGTTATCCTTGTGACTACAAAAATGCTCTGCCTTGTCTATATCAAGGCTAGCGTGCTGTTCCCGCAGTCAGGGTCCTTTGCCATTCTGTCACTTGCATCTGCTGTATGTATCTTTGACTCCTTGGTGGAAGATGGCAGCTTGGTGGGACATGCATGCGTTGAGGGAAGAGAACAAGAACAGGTGCAGAAGGCATGTGGTCCTGCCTATCAGAAGCCCTCACGCAGCACTCTTGCACACATGACCAGCACCTTCAGATGTGAAGGGCTGTGGGAAATGCGGTATTTATTTTGGATCACTTTATATGCATTGAAGAAGACCATACACGAAATGACCCACATAGTATGCATCTACCTACATGAAGTATCTAGTATAGAGATTAAAAGAAACGGGGAGAAAGAGAATGGAAAGTTCCTATAGGGCACAATGTTTTGTTTGGTTTATCAGAAAATGTTCCAGAAATGGGTTATAGAAATGGCTATACAATAGTGAAAACATGCTCAATGCAGGTGAACTGTGTAGTGAGGAACTGTTAAGTAGTAAATGTTGTTTTGCATATTTTACAACCATGAGGAGACATAGAAAGAAAAAGAGATAATTAACCACCCTGGGCCCAGTGTGGATACAGGTGAATTTTCCCAGATCCAGTGAGAAGAAGCCAGAGGGTTTTGTTTTCCTCTGAGTACAGTACAGAGGAAACACCATGAACTTGTACATGTGTACACAGGTTCATATGTGTGTGCAGAAAGTATAGACTGAGTTTCAAGAAAGCACCAGAGGACTGGTAGAGACATGTGTCTGTGTGGTGGAGCAGAGAGCTGAGAAGTGAACCCTGTGTAATGTCAGTCACTTTCTTTCATACCTTTCTCTTTTCTCTGGATTTTTAAACTGTAATCTGATCAACACCCACTTTTTCTCCACCTCCTTTTCTAATTCTGGTCCTGTCACTTAGGACCATCTCGAAAACACATTCAGAGCTCAGTGCCTACTCCTGCCTCCATTAAGTCTCTCATGAATTACAAAACTATTTTCATCCTCTTACAATTTATACAGCATCCTATTGGATGTACTTAATGACATCTGTAGCAAGCAACAAACCGTTTTCTTAACCTAGTCCTATCATTAACTCCAACCTTATGAATTGAAGGTGTTTTTTCCCCAAAAATCTTTATTTTCTTATCTGTAAAACAGGGCATCTATATTTCCTTGGAATATTGTTTTCAGTTTGAGCTAAATTCTGTTTTAGAAACTTTCCATCACTCGCTATATACTGGAAAATATCAAGCTGATAAAATGAATGAGATTTAATGAATAGGGCTCCACCTCTAAAGACTGCTCCACCTCTACAGTCCTCTTGGTGACAGAAGGCCTTCCCTGTGCTGCCCAGCCTCTGGCTCTGGTTATTTCTCCAGTGTCCTCCTCACTGTGCCCTCAGCCCACTGAGCTCTGGACTGATGCTGCCACAGGTCAGGGCCTCTGCACATGCTGCTTTCAGTCCCAAATTCTCTTCCTGCAGGATTGGCACGGTAGAGTGGGATAAGCAAAGCCTAAAAAGAATTTAAAAGGATAAAAACGGGGACAGAGAGATGGCTCAGCAATGAAGAGTCCTTGCTGTTCTTCCAAAGGACGAGAGTTTAGTTCACAGCACCAAAGTCAGGTGCTTCACAACCACTTATAACTCCAGGGGATCCAATGGCCTCTTCTGGACTCTGAAGGCTCTTGAGTTTATATTATGTAGTGGTACACACAAACACAAACACATGCACGCGCATGTGCGCACACACACATACACACAAATAAATATTTTTTTAAAAAAAATTGGGACTGAAGAGATGGCTCAGAGTTTAAGAACACTGGCTGCTCTGGCAGAGAAACTGGGTTCAAATCTCGGCACCTACCTGGTGGCTAACAACTGTCCATAATTCCAGTTCCAGGCTATCTAACACCCTCTTCTGACTTCCTCAAGTATTGCATGACACAGGGACAGTTACATACATGCAGGAAATACACATACACATAAAATAAAATATTTTAAATAAAAAATAATTTTAAAGAAAATCTTTTTTTTTTTTTGGTCTTTTTCAAAAGGTTAAAAATGATAAAAGTGGACCCAAGCAAGCTATGCTTCAGGAAGCTCATCTGGTGACTCTCATAAAATATTTGAGAGCTATTGACAGGAATAGTGACATCAAAAGTAGGTAGCTCTTTCTGGAAGGACTACTTGCAAATCTGCATATTGAGGATTAAGACAAAATTGGAGCCATGTACCCTGCCCTGGAAGGTGTGTTTGTCTGAGGCTAGGTGCTTCAAAGGAAAAAAGATCTATTTTTCTCAGGGTCTGGAGGGTGGAAGTCAAAGTTGGGTGGCCGCACTGACTCAGCCTCTGGCAAGGACCTCCTGGCTGCAGTGTGTCTTGGCCAGTGGAGTCAGGCTAGACAAGCATGTATGAAGCTTCATCACAAAGGGAGAAAAATGGATTAAGGGGCCATGCTCATTTTTTTTTTTTTAATAACAACCTACTCTTAGGAGGACTAACACACTCTTCTAGCCCAACATTAATCTTTTCTGAGAGATGCATAGCCAATGACTGTACTACCTCAAGGTAACTCCTTTACTTACATGTCTTGCAAATGGAAGCCAAGCTTCCAGCACATGAAGCTTTTGGGGATACACTCAACCTATTTCCAAGTCATAACAGCTGAAGGTCTTTTTTTTTTTTTTTCAAATATATCCAACATAGAAAAAAGCCACCAATGCATATTTCCTTTTTTAATATATTTGTTTTATACAATATTACATTACAAATCAAATCTAGACCCCTGTCCTCCTCCCTACCCCCCCACCCCACCAGAACTCCTGCATTCTGCCAAACACGTTTTTCATCTTTTTCTGTCTCTCTCAAAATTCTTGATGTAGAAGTTGACTGTTTTGAGCAGAAGTTCACCATTTCAGTCAGTTCTTTGACCCAGTCTTTTTTGTTGTTGTTGTTGTTCTTTCCAATATGCTTCACTCCCAAATACTTGGACAAAATCTCAAGCAGCCCTGCACAAGAAATACTTACAACAAGGTAGTTGGTACTAGCATCCACAGATGAGGGATACCATTCGTCGTTTGTTTTTCTGGGGCCGTGTTACTTCACTTAGCATAATATCTTCTAACTCCATCCATTTTCCTGCAAAGTTCATGATGTCATCTTTTTTTTACTGCTGCATAGTACTCCATTGTGTAGATGTACCATGTTTTCTAATGCATATTTCCTTTGCCAGCCTTGCCACAATTAGCAAACAAAAATCCTAGGAGGCAGATAAATTTAAATTCCAAGCATTTTATCATATATACTGTATCCCTGCACTGAAAAATATTCATTGATTTTTTTTTAAATTCTAATTAATTAGACATCTTGGAATTTTTTTTTTTTTTTTGGCTTTTTGTTTTACCTGATACCTTAACTTTTACCTGCAGACTTTAGGAAAATATCCTTAATGGAATTAGTGTCTAACAGTAGAAATAACTGTTCATAACCTATTTACTTTAAAAAATATTTTATTTATTATTTTTATTTTATGTGTGTGGATGTATGGATGCCTGCATGTATGTAAGTGCACCTGTGTTGTATAATGTCCATGGAAGTCAAACAAAGGTGTCAGATCCCTTAATTGGAGTTACAGATGGTTGTTAGCTGTCATGTGGGTGCTGGGAATCAAACCCAGGTCCTCTGCAAGGGCAGCCAGGGCTCTTAACTGCTGAGCCATCTCTCCAGTCCCATAACCTATTTATTTTTTTAATGAGGATTTATATGATGTAGAAGGAAAGGAATTGCTCTTGTTATTTCTGGCTCATTGTATTATTTGTAATATCCATATTTAGAAAGAGAGACAGGCAGAGAAGAAGATGGAATGATAGAATGGAAGGGTGGAAAGAGAGGAACAGAGAGAGAGAGAGAGAGAGAGAGAGAGAGAGAGAGAGAGAGAGAGAGAGAGAGAGAGAGAAAATAAATGGTGGTTGAATGAATCTATATACCATGTACCAGAAAAGTTTCTTGTCTCCTCAGCATGACGGAACAACTATTACAGGCCAGGCATTGACTCATTGACCCCTCCACGAAACTATGAAGCAATGTTCCTGGCAATGGATTTCCCTTTCCCGGTCCTGGGACCTGGGCAAGGTTTCCACAGCCAAGCCTGTACCTAGCCTCAGTGACAGGGGCCCTACATAGTTCATGGAAGTTAATGGTAGCACCTGGTTTCTTAGCAGGAGACCATGAGTGATAGATTCTATCCAGAAGCCATGAGAAGCAATTGACAGAACTATTTGCTGATGCCTAGGTTATCCACCCAGCCTCTGCAAAGTGGCATGGTTATGTCATGAGAAACTTGTCAACTGAGAGTTGGTCTTGGCCTTCTGTGAGCCTCCTTACTTCCTATTGGACTTTTGTAGACTTTGTAGCTTTGACAGGCTCATCTGACCAGGCTTCCAGAGTCCCAGGAATAACATGTAAAATTATTCCCTTTCTTTGCCCCCTCCTGATCCACTTGTGTTTATGTAAATGACTGGAAAAGCAGTTTGGGGCTTATTTCTGAAGCTTAAGAGCTTCGTGAGAAGCCTATTATTGAAAAATCAGAAACTGAAAAGCAACTTCTTAGACAATGAATTAGCAGCTCAGTGGCTGTGTGTAATGCAGAGTGCACCGTAACTGGCTGCATTACAAACAGGATCTCCCCTGGGTTTCAGTAATCAAACACGTGGCAACAGGTTGTCTGTTTCAACAGAGAGTGAGTAATCAAAGGAGATTTGCAGTTAATCCAAATATAACAGAGACTCATCCAAAGGAAAACCAGGAAAGGGGATCCTGCAGGAAAGAGGGGGTGCCAGAGCACCCTCATTTGGAGTTCCATTGTGACCAAGGGAACTTGGGAGCACAAAGTTGATTTATTTGAGCACCTGAGAAATCACTCACCCAAGGGAACACTGAGGGTCACCTTTAAATGGAAGCAAAATGTAATTTTAATCTCAGAATTTATCTCCTCAGCAAGTTCTGGAAACATTTAGAGAGAACTAGCTAGCTTTTAGAGATTTGCTTCAGGATTCTGAGCCTCTACTGGATGGAGGTTTGGTTGGACATCTTGCTTTGGCAAGGAGGGTTAGGAAAAGAATAGTATGGGCATAGTGATGGTGTTTTCATTGGATCTTGAGTGAGACAGCTTCATTTGCAAGTGTGTCTCTGGAATTCCCAAAGTGTGGCCCCGGGGGGCTAATAGCAGAAGCAACTGGAAACTTGTCAGTGACATAGCTTCTGGGTGGATCCTGAAGCAGCTCTCCTGGCCTGGGGAGGTAACACAACTCCCCAAAGCCCTGCAGCATGAAGACCTCCAGGTGACTCAAGTACATGCTCAGGTGTGAGAGCCATTGGCTGATCCGGTTACCTGGAGGCCGTAGGCAGTGGCAAAGCTCAGGGCACATACATAAGAGAAGCCGTCAAGTGAGTGCATACACAAGTAGGTCCAGGTGAGATGTTGCGCACAGGCCAGTGCTGATCCGACCTGTTCCACCTTCCTAACCCCATGGGACTCTAGGGAAAGACATAGAATATTTATTGCCCATGTGTTAATACTATGTGCCAAGCACAGCTGCTGCTGCTGTGATATCAACCCAGGGACTAGAGCCCTCAGTGTACCCACAAGGCCCCTGGCTGAGAGGGCCTTTGGGATTCAGTAGCCTCAGGTGTCTGTCATTTCTGACCTGCATGGGTGTAATATTTTATTTAATCCTTCCACAACCGTGTAAGGTACATATTGTAGGAATTATTTTATTGCTGAGAAAATTTTGGCCAGAAAAGGTCAGATCACTGAGGTCTGTATATTTTAAAGCCTTCACTACCCAACACAGCCTACCTGCCAGATGTACTCTCTGTCCCCAGGAAACCTTGGCATAGCATCCCTGCCACTGTGTCCCCAGGATGCCTTGGGTGCCACCTCCACGAAGCCACTGCCAGCCTGGCAGGCACCCAGCCCTGCATCGCCAGCCCTCCCCCACCCCACGCGACTCCTTGCTTCATGTTAATTTCCCACCTGAGTACTGAGTACTTTATAAATAGCAAATCTAAAATGAATTTTCTACCAGCGATCATTAGCTCCCTTGACATCCATTAAACATTCTCGCAAGCAGAGCGAGGTGACAAAAGGGATTGATTTTTACAGTATGCTTAATAGGGGAAAGAAAGAAAGGTGTTGACAAGTCCTTTTTTCCCTGTCCTGATATCACGAGGAATTTGAAATCAGTCAAATGACTTTTATCTTAGAAAAAAAAAAAAAAAAAAAGAAGGGAAGGACGGAAGGACTAGGTCTAGGCAGAGATAGGGACACAGAAGGAGTTTCCCCAGCGCCCTGTTCAGCTCATTTCCATATCTCTGAGAGGTAAACATAAAGTTAGTTACCTAGTGCCAGCCACCAAGATGAACATGTCAGATTTAATGCTTCAAAATATATACGATCCGAGCTGGGGGCAGAGCAGGGGCCCTAGTGGAGGAAAGAGGTGATGTTGGAGGAGAAGGAAAAAATAACCAATCTTCTCCTGAAACCACTAGAAACATAAATGTGTTGATGCAGGAGCTGAAGTCAGAGAACACTGGCATCTGAGGCACCACAGCTGAAAATTTAACTTTGATTTCAATTTTCATATTTGTCAGCAATAATTAGATTCAAGAAATGTTTTGCCACTGTTCCAAAATACTAATAAGTAGAGGCCTTTGTGGTGTGGCTAATGGAGTCTGTTTTTTATTTTTTTTTCCCTAGTGGTCTAGGAAAATTCCATTAAAGTGAAAAGTCATACTGTATTATAGTGCTTCAACATGCATTGGCTCTGCTGCTGCTTCTGCTGCTGTGATATCAACCCAGGGACTAGAGCCCTCTGTGTACCCACAAGGACCCTGGCTGGGAGGGCCTTTGGGATTCAGTAGCCTCAGCTGTCTGTCATTTCTGACCTGCATGGGTGGCCTGAGGTTCATAGGTGGAGGTAGGAAAAAAAGACAAGCAAATTCAATAGGTATCACTTCCCGTGAGGTGAACTGCGCTATACAACCCCACCCCCTTTTTGCTCTTTTTGAGACAGGGTTTTCCTACAGCCTCAGAAGACTTGGAACTCACCATGTAGGCCAGGCTGGCCTTGATTTCACAGAGATCCACCTGCCTCTGCCTCTGGCGTGCTGGGATTAAAGGATATGGCCACCACACCAGGCACGATCTACATCCTTTTTGATTAAGGGGATACTGATGGGCCAATGGGCACCTGGCGCCTGCCTGCAGACAGGATTTCTGTTTCCTATCCCTCACCAGACAGGGTGCCTGTTTCTCTAAGGAAGTTCTGTCCTATGGCTGAGTCTATATGCATGCTTTCCTCTTTCTAAGCCCCACTTTGCTCTGGAAAGGTGGAAAGGTGAGTTCTCCAGAGCTCTGCATTTGAGGAAGAGGCATGAGTGCTCTTTATTTTTGAGTAACTTTCCCCCCATGTGTCTGTGCCTCCCTGATGTGAGAGGAAACCCCTGCAGGCCAATCAAGGGTTCACCTTTATCAATGAAGTGGTAAGTGGAAGCACATATGTGCCTAAGTGTACTGCATTCACACTTGATATGGATAATCCACATGGAGGGAAGGGCTTGCGGTGTCCACACCTCCCTTCTGTTCTCCATTGACACTATTCGCCTGAAATCAGACACTGTTGCATGCTAGGCCCCTTTGGATGGGCTGGGCTGCCCTCTGGGTATAGCATTCTCCTTGGCAGACTGCTGCCGTGGAGACATCCACTGACAGCAGATCTTCTGGAATCTAAGAAATTCAAAGACACTGCCATGGCACCTATAACTTTTCTTCCTAAAATCCTGAGAACCCCCAAACTGTTTTCTGAAATCTGTGAACAAAAGAAATCTCCCACACTGCAGTTGTGCTTTGCTTTTCAACTCTGAACCATAGATGGAAACTTATGGAGACAAAGGTAGGTATCTGGGAGCCAGAAAGGATTACCACCTCAGCCTGGATAAATGCTGGCTCACAGAAGCCATCTGCCTGCAGAAAGATAAGGCCCCTCCCATCGGTGTAGAGTGATCCCTCCAATCAGTGTAGAGTAATCCCTGCCATCAGTGTAGACTGATCCCTGCCATCAGTGTAGAGTGATCCCTGCCATCAGTGTAGAGTGATCCCTGCCATCAGTGTAGAGTGATCCCTGCCTTCAGTGTAGACTGATTCCTCCCATCAGTGTAAACTGATCCCTCCCATCAGTGTAGAGCAATCCCTTTCTCTCCTGCCCTGTCACAGGGATCCTGCTTCCCTGGTCCTTTCCCCTTGGGTCGTTCTCTAACCCAACCCATGTTCCTTCTGCCCTACAGTTCACATAGTGACAGAGACCAGGCACCTGGCTCCTTCTCAGAGAATGGGCTTTTTTGGCACACACCTCCCCCGTTCTATTTTTCCCACCAATCACCTGCTGTCTAGCTGCTGCTTCACTGTTCCCTAGTGGCGCGTGCCAGATCTTATCCCCACGCAGCACTTCAAGATGAAAGGAGGAGGGGATATTAAATCCACCAGTGATATGCGTGGCAATTGGGAGAGGCTTTGTTGTGTCATTTCCTACCTCCTTCAGCCTATTAAGCAAACAAAAGTGCTTGTGGAATGAGAAATGTAAATGGCCAACGCAAGCCGATTAATCCTAGATGTACAATTCCATTAATAAGGCCGCTTTTTAATAGGCGGCTCTAGCAGCAGCAGCAGGCAGGCCAGGAATTGATGTATTCTCTGTAATTGTATTGCAACTAATAGGATATGAAGAAAATTGTACCAGAGAAGCAGGTCTTTCAACACCATTTTCCAATCAGCTGAAATAATGACTTGCAGAGGAAAGCCTTGGAAAGAACGACACACGAAAAACAATGTGATCCCAGAGTACCCATCATTCCGAGTCCTCGCTTGGAATTGTCTCTGTCATTCCTTCTTTCCTGCTTCACTCTCTCATCCTCTCTTCTCTCCAATAGCCAATAGCCTAGACCAGAACAAATCTTCTCACATGCAGAAGGTCTTCCAGGTAGTTCCGCCCCTCCTGGACCCCCACCTTTAACCTCCTTTCCTGACTCTCACCATCAGGCCAGGCTGAGATTGCTCTGGTCCCCTGCAGGGAAGTCAAGTCCAGGGGTGTTGAAGATGCATCACAGAGGGAAGAGAGCCCATAATGGCCCTAGGCCTGGTTAGGTGAGCATGTTTAGGCAGTCCTTTCACCTCTGTGGAGTCTCATCAGAATGTAGTCTTTTGCTTTGAAATAGGGGTCAAAGTACATTTACAAACAGCAGCCTGACTGAAGAGTTGGTATTGCCGTTTCTGTGCCAGTAACGACTGTCTAGGCAGAAGAACCTCAGATGCAGTCTATGTTTCTTACTCACTCTGGGTCCATCCACCTAGAGGTTCTCTAGAGCCCAGGCATCCTGGCTTCTGAAATGAGACCTACCTGCACGCAGGTGCCCATGATGTTCCGAGGGATACAGCAGGGAATAAAACCACCACCACAAAAGTCAGTTCTGGTGCCATGGCACTCACTTACGGTTTCTGGAATCTATAAAGTCTTCAGGGCTGCTGGGTGCTTTCTGGGCCCTCCTCCGAGGCCAGCCCAGGCCAGGAACCAAGAGCACTATGGCTGAAGTTTACTTTGCTGTGGTGGCTGCCACAAGGCCAGGCCTTCCTCTGTGCGTCCCCTTTCATGTGTGTGTCCCTGCTGCAGGAGGGGCTCTCGCTCCTGTACCCTGCCTTACCTGGTTCTTGGGTCTCTCTCCTCTGCCCATTTGTATGCCGACTCTGCCCCTTCCTTGGTCACAAGCTAGAGAGTAAATATAAAAAAGAAAGGGAAAGCACATTTCAGTTGAAATCCCCAAGGAAACTGATGTGATTGCTGTACAGAAATGATTCCAATAAGGGCAGAGAGGAATATTGCTTTTATAGCTTTTGGGACATAAAACATTTAGAAAATGTGATTGACTGGCAGGGTCTAATTTATCATTTATCTCATTCCCTCTGCTCGCACACTGTCTTGCTCCCACAACACACAGGCAGACACATGCAAACTTTCTCCCATTTTGCTTTCTTCTTCTCTCTCAGAGACTTGGATTTATCATCATTCTGTTAAGCAGGAGAACTCCTGTGGCTATTTATAATTAATGCTCAGAAACCTGCCAATCCATTTAATGACAGTAGCAGGTCATGGCCCCCTTATAGCTCTCCATTAATCATCATTAGAACAGCTCTGAGTTTTTACATTCTTTTAAAATGTTAATTCACCTCTGTAATGCTTCTTTTAGTTAAAACTGTAAAGGGGGAAGTGGCTAGTGTCTCCTCCACGCTCACAGGGGAACGGCTGGTGGAGTTGATAAAGTCTGGTTGATTTCCTCTGTTCTTTTCTACTCAATCTCCTATCCTCACAACCAGATGTCAAACCAGTTTGCTTTGGGGTTGCTTATATTTATCTTTTAAAAAAATGTCCAGTAGCTTAAAGTTCTGGGAAAATGAACTTTACACTCTGATACCTTTGGAATCCCGGGGCTCAAGCTACAAGCTGTGAGAAGTTCGAGAATTACTAGCTAGATGCGAGTGTCATGACAGGGCTTTGTAGCTTCTACAAGGGGGCTGGGGTGGGGAGGACACATGAAGGCTTCCAGATGCAAGTGGAGGCTAGAACTGTCTAGTCCACATGATTTTCCAACTCTCAAGAATAACCCTTCCACTACGGAACAGGACAACAGAGCCATGCAAAGAATTCTCTTTTGTCCTGTTGGGAGAACTGCTTCATTTTTGCCACTGATGAACTATGGAAATTTGGGCAAAAACTTCCTTCCTTCCTTGTAAAATGGACCCTGTGTGCTCTGCCAAACTAAAATGCTTAAAACCTAAAAGGACTGAATGGACTTCAAAGTACATGTGACCTATAAGCTGGTCTGAGGTCAAGGTGTCTATGTTAGTGCTATCTCCTGCCTTTCCTCCTCAGTTTCCCAAAAACATCAGACGTGTGTTAGGTATACTATGCCAGTACCCTTTCTACTCCCTCAGACTGCTGTATCTACCCCTGATTATGTATACTCTTATTTAGGTCTGTTGTATTTATGTCTTATTTCTCAAGCCAGAAAAGTCTACTTTGAGTCATCAAAATACACATGATGAAGAAAGTGTTAATTTAGGATGGCCGAACATCAGTTTAAACACCAACTTTGTGCAACTCTGCAACTCTACCTCTCTGAGACTCATTTCTTATATTTTTGGGCTTCATATTTTTAGGTCTCTTGACTTAGTAAATCCTGTGATTTTATTGCTTGTCTGAGTCTTCCCAAGAGCCCAAGGCAACGAGTCAAGCCTAAGTACTCTCTTTGACCATCTGAGCTTAATTTTCCTTGTCCTGTCAAGCGATGTGCCCTAGAGCTTAGGGATCTAACAAAAGCAAACAGAAATGGATGGGGCAAATACAAAATGTACTTTTAATTCATTTTTGACACAGTGTATGATATCCCTTGCTACAGCCCAATGTGTGCTAGGCATCTGGAACCATGTACTTGAATTTATTTTCAAAGCTTCCTACATGTTAACCTCAGAAGACCCTTTAGGACGTATTAGGTATCAAGTGCCTCATCTATGATGTCATTTTATCTTTTTAATATTTTTTGACTTTTTGTGTATTTAACATAGAACATCTCAGTCTTAGTTACCTTTCTATCCCCTTCGATGTTAGCACCTTCCACAGACCCCACTGGAATTCATATATTCTGTCATTTATGTTAAGGCCTATTGTATCAAGTTGGTGTACCTGGTTGTTCCCCACTCTAAGAAGATCAGCCCTTCTTCACCTAGCAGCAATCAACTGTCAGTATTCCTTCAGCTAAGATTAGGGTGTGCTGCCCATTTCCCCAGTTCCATGCTGGTTTTCATGTGTATGAGTTTGCATGTGTCTTGTGCATGCTGACACCATTGCTATAGGTCCATATGAGCAGGGTCCCAAGAGCTTGTAGGATTCTATTTCCACACAGTCATGTACTTCCTCCTTGGCTCTTACAGTCTTTTCTTCCCTCTTCCATAATGATCCTGGAGCCTGGGTGAGTGAAGTTTGATATGAGTCCCGTCCAAGAACCTACACTCAACAGATCCCTAATCTCCATACTTTGGCCATTTGTGACCTTTTGTGTACCTAGCCCACTATTGCATGAGAATTGAGAAATCTATGAGAAATCTAGTGTCCCTTTTACCCTTTGTTCTATGTTGTCTGAGCCTTAGTTTGTAGGTCTTGGATTGCAGATATGCTGTTTAGGCTTGGGCAATTCACAGACAATGTCTGTGTGTGACATTGTGGTACTCTGTAATAGTCTCTGTCTACAGAAGTAGCTTCTTTGATGGGTGGTGACTGGGACACTTGACTGAAAATATAAGAATACATATTTTGTACTTTGTAAGACATTACATTAGCCTAGGGATGTGACAACCTTGGGTATCCATGTGTATTTGGCTATGTTTATAGTACCACACACCAGATCCTCTGACTAAATGGGCTCTAAGTCAAATCAGTTAGATATTGATTGCCTCCAAGATAACAGTGCCACTACTACACCAATGTCATATGCTGTGCCAGTCATTGATGTGGTTATTTGGTCTTGAATCCCTTAGCAGCTTTCATAGTGCTCTCCAAAGGTATGAGAGCTAGCCTTCAGGGGAAGTGACTTCCAGGTCAGTTCCAGCTCCATTGCTCTAAATCTAGTCACCCAAGTATGTCTTTTCTTCAGCAATAGGGTCTTCAAGTTCTAGGAGGCACTAATTAAAAAAAAAAACAAACAAAAAAAAAAACAGGCTGAAGAGATGGCCTAGCAGTTAAGAGCGCCAACTGCTTTTACAGAGGACCCAGGTTTGATCCCCAGCACCTACATGGCGGCTGAGAACTGTCTGAAACTCCAATTCCAGGAGAACTCCAGTTCCAGGGGAATCTGACACCCTCTTCTGACCTCCGAGGCATTGCACGACACGGGTGCACAGACTTGCATGCAGACAGTACATTCATACACATACAAAAATAAATAAAAAATTAATAAAAAAGAATTAAAAAAATCTTCCAGAATACGTTAACTTTGTTTTATACATGAGTCAACAGAAACTCAAAGAGGTAATTTGGCAATCCAAGGTCTGTGTAGTATACACATTTCAAGTCCATAGGGTAAACTATGTCTACTGAACTATGTCTACTTAATAAGTTCAACATGTAGTTGTGTGCAACTTCATCATATTCTGACCACTTCTCTAGCTTTCTATGTGAGGGGATAGACCTAAGAAAAAAAGAACTCATGTGTTAGTCAGCTTCTCATTACTGTAACTGGGTCAACAATTAAAAAGAGGGAAGATTTATTTTGGTTCACAGTTTTGGAGGTTTTACTCTGTGGTCACTTTGTCCCATTGATACTGGGCCTGTGGCAAGGTGGAACACCATAACAGCCAGGAAGTGAAAGAGAGACAGGCTTGGGGTAGAGTCCCCAAATTCCCTTCAAGGGCATACCCTTAATGGCTTAAGTTCCTTCCATTTGGCCCTCCCCTTAGAAGTTGCATCACTTCCTAGTACCACTAACCTTAGCATGTGGGTATCTGATGCCACTTATTCCCAGCCACTGTGATTTAGTAGTTGCTACTGTTCTGGCATAAATTATAACAAGTGATCTATAATTTGCCAAAACCTACTTTCCTAGATTGATTTCTCATTGTGCCCAAGCTCACATTAAAAATGGGACTTGCAAGTGGGAGTGCTCAGGGGTTTCTGAAGGGAACTGCTTTTCCTTGTTAGTATTTCTACTCAGTCTCTTATTCCATCTTATATCATCTTCCCCGTTCCCTACAAAGCATCACTGGTGCTCTAAGTAGACACAAGTCCCCAAGCTCGGCTCTGGCCATCTGTTCTGCCCTTTGCTTGAGAATGCAATAAAATCTGCTTGACAATTATGTCAGTACAAAGGGCAGGGAGGACTGCATGTCAAAAAGCTGTGTAAAATCCATTCTTCCAAAGGTTGCATCAAGAATATTCTGGCCCAAAAGAGCTCTAACAGACAGTGCATATTGAATCCTTGGCCTCATTCTTGTCTGCCTCCTTTTCTTCATTAGTGGATTCATGTTAGCTCTTGCTTGGTGCCTAGTTAATAACAATAAGACCTTACAATCAAGCAGTGCTGTCTACATCTGAAAGGCCTTCCACAGATCTATTATCTTTTTAATTCTTCATGACTGTGGTTGGATTTGAGAACTGAACAGCTTTGGAAAACATTTAACCCAACACTTGCAGCTGATTATTATTGATGTATTTTGTTTAGTTTAAGTAATGTATCCTTATTAAATCTAATTTTGGAACCATACAAAAGTAGCTTTAAAAAGATTTAAAGTCACTCATGCACAATTACATTTAATGTATTTCTTTCCATTTTCTTCTTATTCTCTGCCATGGTTTTTATTATATAGTTATAATCATATCATTTATATCTCATTTTTTCTTTTTAAGAATAGATCAGAAGCAATTTTCCATGTCGTTACATAGTATTAGTGAACATCATTTTAATTGGTTCCATTATATTACATCAAGTAGATGTACAATACTCTTACCCTAAGTTTGGACATTTATGTTTTTCTAATTTTTTGCTGCTATAAATAATGTTTCTGTGAATATCTCTATTATTATGGCCCTCTTCCAATTTTATGATTGTTTCCTTAAACTAGACAACTAGAAATCCTATTAATACCAATTGGTTATAATTCACTTATTTTAGCAGAGGAAACTGAGGCACAGAGAATCAAAGAGATTCTAGGTCCCACAGTCAGAAAAACGACACTCAGGACAAAAGTCAGGGTTTTTTTTTTGCCTATTACTTTCACATTTCTTTCCTTATACAGTGATTCTCCCAATTTTAAAAGAACTTAAAATGCCTTGAGCCGCCACATAAAAGTAATTTTATTTTTTAGTACCCAATGATTGAGACAACATTACAATACAAGCACTGCAAATTCTGTAGCACTTCCAAATAACACATATGAAAGAAACAGAGTGGCATGTGGGTGGCTTTAGGAAAGGAACATGATATACCAGAAGGACATGTGCTCACAGACAGGTGAGCACAGGGACCCTAAACCCCACAAAAGCCCATGCTGGGCTCTCATCCCTAAGTCTCATTGTACTCTAGAAAGAAAGCATCCTGAGTATTTGGCCAAGATATCCATCCCAGGATAGAAGCTACACAGGCATAAGCACCTCCCGCCCCATATTTGTTAGCTGAAGTGGTGGAGGGGAGATGGCATGGCTTTTCTGAATACCAAGAGCTGAATCAGCTTTCATGTGCAGCCTTCAAGACTTTAAAAAAGAAGAGTTATGATGACACCCATCACTGCCCTGGTCACAACTCTTGTTCTCATCCTTAATGCCAGTTCAATAGTCAGTTAAGAGGAGAGGGACAATGTAAGGCTCTTGAGACCTTCCTTTTGGTCACATGGCTTCCACTGAAATGGCTTTTCCTCCCACAGAGAAATTGATAGGTGGTTACCCATTGAGCAGCTTTGTTTAAGGACCCTGCACTTTGACTTAACCAGACCTGTGCTTAGAAGACGAGAATAGCATTAGATGTAGCCATATGAATTTGCTAACTTTCAAACATTTGGAAGTAAAAAATGCATGCTTTTTTTATGAGGCTTCCTAATGTAGGCTGTCCATGGGCTCCGACTGCCCTCGCAGCTCATCACTGGTGGTCTCCTGCTGTGATAAGGGAAGGACAGGAGTTGTAGCCATGCTGCCCCACTCACCAAGCAACATGAAGAAGTTCACATGCCCCCCCCCTACTATTAGAGTATCATAGGATGAGAAAGCTACCATTCCTCTTGTGGTGTCCCTCGGTTTGCCAGCTATTCTGAAAACTAGCCAGTTTTTGGTGCCATTAGCCTTTGTGCAGAGACCTCAGTAGCAAGGCTTTCTTCTGCCCATGCCGAAGACCTCATTCACTTTCTGAATTGAACTCCCATGGAGTTCCGGCAAAGCTCATGCTTTCTTCTTGGAATGCATCTATTCGAAATTCCTGTGGTATCAGAGGAGCTGGCTTTAGAACTAGAGTGCCTTTGATTTGCATCTTCATTCCATCACTTATTATGTGACCTTGAACAATTTATTTATTCTCTCTCAGCTTCAGCTTTGGCAACAATATGGTGATTAAATTCCAGAGCACATGCAGACACTCAGGTACATTCTGGAATTCTGGACGTGGAACATGTGGCTCCTCCTTCTGCTTTCTGAACTTGCTGATTGGGATAGACCCAGGATATCCTATGTCCTTTTACACAGAGAAATTCTCTGAGTTCTAGCAGGGAAGTTTGCTCATGCAGACAGCAGAACACAGCATCAGAAACAGAGAAGGCTTCAGAGAATGTAGGGCATGTGTTCTCTATTATTGAATTGCTTTGAGGAAAGTCTACTTTTTTTCTTTTTTCCTTGGTGACCTAACTTTGGCCTTTGAGCTTCTGGAATCTGCTACTGAACCTCCCTAATAATTGACCTCCCTCCCCATACAGAACTAGAGAAGAGAGAGGCAGAGAGAGAGGAGAGAGAGAGAGAAAGATAAAAAGAAAAAGGAAGGAAGGAAGGAAGGAAGGAAGGAACGAACGAACGAACGAACGAACGAATGAACTGGGGAGTTGAGGGGATGGTTCAATGGTTAAAGTGCATGTTCCACAACCAAAGTAACTGAATTAAGACACCTGCCCCCATGACACATAAATGTTGAGTGGTAAGGCAGCTCACCTGTAATTCCAGCCTAAGAAGATGGAGACTGGATAGTGAAACTAGCCACATTGGGAAGCTCTGGGTTTTATTTATTTATTTATTTATTTTTAATTTTTTAATTTTTATTTATTTTGGTATGTGTATGAATGTACTGTCTGCATGCTGGTGTGTGTACCCGTGTCATGCAATGCTGCGAAGGTCAGAAGAGGGCAGATTCCCCTGGAACTGGAGTTCTCCTGGAATTGGATTTCAGACGGTTCTCGGCCGTCTATGTGGGTGCTGGGGATCGAACCCAGGTCCTCTGTAAGGGCAATCGGTGCTCTTAACCACTAGGCCATTTTTCCAGCCCAGCTCTGGGTTTTATTAAGAGACCCTGCTATCCAATAAGGTAGCAGAGCTATAGAGGAAGTTTCCTAGTATCAAATTCAGGCCTTCACGTGCACACATACATGTACACACATACACATGAATATGCCTACACACTGCACACTATACATACACACACCACACATACACACACCACACATACATGCACACAAAGAAGAAAATGGGAAAAATCAAAAACAGGAAAGGGGATAGAAGGAAGGAGAAAGAAAGAAGGAAAGGAAGAAAGAAGGAAAGGAAGAAAGGAAGAAAAGAAGAAAGGAAGAAAGGAAGAAAGGAAGAAAGGAAGAAAGGAAGAAAGAAAGAAAGAAAGAAAGAAAGAAAGAAAGAAAGAAAGAAAGAAAGAGAAAGAAAGAAAGAAAAAAATTATAGAGGCAGAAAATTAGGGAATGTGGCAGAAAGACTGAAAACCACAGGCCTTTGTTTAAACAATCCTGCCAGTCTTGTAAAGCAACTCCATGCCACACAAGGGCAAGCTCTGAGGTTACCCAGCTTCGCCTATTCATATTAAACATCTAAATTCCATCCAGATATTTGCTGCACTCGAAAAGGTGCTTCATTCAAGGTAAGTCACTGCAGTGTCTCCTCTTCCATCCTTTGGTTAAAACATGAGCTTTGATGAGCTCCCACCCCTAGGTGAGGGGCTCCTCCTGACAGGTGATAGCTCTTAGAGAGGGGAAATTCATCTATCTTTAGGAGTGGGGTCTCGGGTAAGTTAGCCTTGTCTCCGTGGACGGCTGCACACCTGTGCATATATGAATATCACTAACTGGACTCTGTATGTTATTCAAACAACAAACATTGAGGATGTGAGTTTGGAAGGAGGCTTGAGGGAGTCTGGAAGTGGAGGGTAGAGTGGCGTGAATATGATCAAATGTATTATATTCAAGTGTGAAATTCTCAAAGAATAAATTTTAAAATATAGTCTTGAAAAGGAAACAGGTTTGAATAAAAGGCCTTCTCCTGGTTGTAAGACCTGAGTAAGCTATTTGACTTCATTACATGGAGGTATAAAATCTTTCACAATACCGTTATAAGGATGAATAAAGTAATGCATGATAGTGTTTGATATGCAGTAAGTGTTCAGTAAAGCACAGCAATGCATTTTATGCCAGATATTCTGTTACATCACCAGTGGCTACTTCTTTCTTCTTTCATCAGCTGCTATAATGTCTACCAGTATCCCTCTCTTCCTAGAGGTTATTGAGTTTTGTACAAGAAGTTCTAAGTTGAACACTTAGAAGTGCTAAATGGGAAGAATTTCCATCAGAAAAAAAATTATCAAAGTCTTCTTCATTACTCTACAAGCATCCACATCATTGTTTGAGTCAGGACATTGGATATGATTTTTTTATGTGTATGAATGTACTGTCTGCATGTAGGTCTGCACACCTGTGTCATGCAATGCTGCAGAGGTCAGAAGAGGGTGTCAGATTCACGGATTCCCCTGGAACTGGAGCCAAAGATGGTTTTCAGCTTCCATGTGGGTGCTGGGAATCGAACCCGGATCCTCTGCAAGAGCAGTCATTGCTCTTAACTGCTAGGCCATCTCTCCAGTCCCATGATTTTTCTTTTTAAGTAGGAGCGCCCCTAAGGAGGAACTAAGCTGTGACAATGACAACTGCTACTGTCTCAGTGACTATTGGCTGTCATCAAAATTGCATATACACACTAGAGGGCCCTGTGAGCTGGGAGTTGTTCCAAGATACTCTTTGGATGCAGTACCAAGGAAGGACACCCGGCAGGGACTGGGAAACAGGGACTGGGCAGAAGGTTTTCACTGATATGCATAGGTTGGGGCATGAGGCTTAAGACAGCATGGGATCCATATGTAGCAAAGAACAACACTGTAAAAATTATATGCCATAACCCTACAATGTTAAAACCTTGGATCTGTATTTAACAACCATTGTGATCTCCAGTTGACAGTGCTCAGTTCCATACATAGAGCATCTATAGTATTCAGTAACCTGAAAGGATGTAGTTAGAATTCAATCATCAAGAGATTGTTTCTTCTCCTTGGGAAAGATATAACTAAGTCACAAATTGGAGAGCCCTTGTGGTTCAGTGGCCAAATGGAGTTTGACAGGAGGACCTCCTAGGAAGGGTGAAAGAAGTAAGAATCTGGAGAAATCAGGGTGGTACTGGCTACCTGCACACGACAGGGTGCTGTAAAGGCAGCTGCAAGGGCCAGCAAGCTGAAGAGCTACAAGTGTATGCCCAGAGGGCGGAGAAGTCTTTGGGGGATAACCAGGAACTGGGAGAGGAGAATGTTGATATCTTCCTTAGAAAGTAGTTATGAAAACAATATAATCAGGGGTGAAAAATAGACAGAGAATGGGGTATTCTCTGACCATATTAGTACTGTTGACCCTTTGTAAGACTCCCCATTGAACAATTATGACATTTTCTATAGCACCCCAAGGTGCTCACTGGAAATGATCGAAGGGCCGTATCATTGGGTCTGTGAGGACTGTCACAGGAAACAGGGATGTTCATCAGAAGAGATAAATTTAAGGGGTGGCTTAATGTGAGTTCACGACTAAAGGATTCTCCACATGAATGACAAGCAACTGCTCATTAGGCTTTGGGGAATAAAGAAGGTGAAACCTCATTTAATTCAAAGAAAAGCTTAGACAGCAGTAAAGAAAAGCCAACCGACCCATCCCTATTTCTTTTCACTTCTGGGGTTGCTAGGTCACCTGGAGAGGGAGGGGGACACTGCTCACCCTCCAACCTCAGACACATGTCTCCTTCTTACCAGAAGTGCCCCTGGCTTTGCCCTGTGGCATGATACTATTGTCACCAAGTAAGCCACTGCTCATCACGGACTGAAGAGGCAGGCCACCACTATGGACCCATGGTATCTCTGCCCCTCCTGCAACTGAGTTTTCACTTCTTATCCATGCCCTTGTCCTATAAACACTTTGCAGGCACCTTCAACTCTCTGATTTGTTTTCCTTCCATGATGAGATTGATTTCTTTGCTAGCCTCAACCTTAGCTGAACCTGCCTATGTACCCACTCTCATCATGTCCCTATAAAGTTATGCATTACTGGCAGGGTAAGAAATGTGATTCGACGTCATTTTTCAAAGCAGTAGCACATTGCCGATGGCTCTCTCTTAGTGCCAGGGTCTCCTACGATACATTCCTGGGAAGTGTGAATGTTTTTCCCTTAAGAATTCTAATTGGCATTTTCTCTCTTTTCCTCAAAATTTATATAAATTCAAAATTTCCTTTCTCCCATTTGAGGTGAATGACTCCTATTTCATTGAGAAAATAGAAGCAATTGGGAGCTAACTCATCTCCCAGCTCCCAAATCTCCCACTATACCTGCTTCTCATTTGAAGACCTATACTCTCTGGTTATAATGGAAAAAATATCCCTTCTAGTTTTAAAGTTCAGCACCTCAATTTATGTTCTGGAGCCTCTTTTCTTTCCCCGCAAGAAGTTCAATCCCCCAATCATCTTCTTTGTCCTTCATCATCGTCTTACCCCTCTCCACTGAACCATTTCCATCAGCACGCAAGCCCACTTGTCTCGCTCATCTTTTAAACAACTACAGCGTCAACAACCTCTCCTGACCTCACATCCTCCTTCAGCTACAGACACATTTCTCTGCTCCCCTTCCCAATAAGGCTTCTCCAAAAATAATCTTTCTTTACCATCTTGACTCTTACTCCTCAGCTCTCCAGTCTGGCGTTGGTCCACAGCACTTCACAATAACCGAGTTTATCACAGTCATTCATGACAGTTTTATTGTCAAACGCACTGTGGTCAATTTCAGCTCTCAGATGTACGGGGCACACTTGACCCTTTCTTCCTTCTTTCAAACTTTCCCTCTTGGCCTCCTTGGCATCACACTCTGCTGACTTGGGTTTTACTTCTCCAGACACCTCTCCTGGGTCTTTTGTTGTCTTTATCCCCACAGTCTGAGCTCTATGTGTAGTTAGGCAAGGGCTTGGTCTCAGGCTTTCCTCTACCAAGTCACTCTTCTGAGAGATCTTATCCAATTACTGTGGTCTCCAGTAGCCTTCGTATATGGATGGGTACCAGGTGTCTGCCTCCAGAACAGTTCTTCCCCATGAATTCCAGTTCCATAAATATCTCAAGTAAAATGTCATGTCATCCCATTCTATTACATTTTTTGAATTTTTTTTTTTATTTCTTTGAAGTTGGGATCCACTTAGAATCCATAGCATCTTCCAGCTATGGGAGAGGCCTGGCCGCCATTCATGTACAAGCTCACACACAGCCACATTCTCTCCAGTTTGCTGGGTGACAAACATTGTTGGGCACTACAGGTTTTGGGTTAATTACCATTTGAGATTTCCTCAAAACATAAATCTTAGAATCATACAATGACCTGCCACTGAAACAAGTCATTAAATACATCAAAATGCATGGAAGCAAACGAGAGGGTGTAAAATTGATAATAGAAGTGCATATTTGTTTCTGGAAGAATGACTACAATTCCATATTCTCTTGCAGAACAACAATGACTTTCTTTATGGGATTTAAGTTAGAAAAGATACTCATGGCTGTCAATGTTCTTAGTGATAAATATGAAGAATTTGCTTGACATTCTTTACTCTAAGGCATGTTAATTCAAAGAAAAGCTTAGACAGCAGTAAAGAAAAGCCAACCGACCCATCCCTATTTCTTCACTTCTGGGGTTGCTAGGTCACCTGGAGAGGGAGGGGGACACTGCTCACCCTCCGACCTCAGACACATGTCTCCTTCTTACCAGAAGTGCCCCTGGCTTTGCCCTGTGGCATGATACTATTGTCACCAAGTAAGCCACTGCTCATCACGGACTGAAGAGGCAGGCCACCACTATGGACCCATGGTATCTCTGCCCCTCCTGCAACTGAGTTTTCACTTCTTTATCCATGCCCTTGTCCTATAAACACTTGCAGGCACCTTCAACTCTCTGATTTGTTTTCCTTCCATGATGAGATTGATTTCTTTGCTAGCCTCAACCTTAGCTGAACCTGCCTATGTACCCACTCTCATCATGTCCCTATAAAGTTATGCATTACTGGCAGGGTAAGAAATGTGATTCGACGTCATTTTTCAAAGCAGTAGCACATTGCCGATGGCTCTCTCTTAGTGCCAGGGTCTCCTACGATACATTCCTGGGAAGTGTGAATGTTTTTCCCTTAAGAATTCTAATTGGCATTTTCTCTCTTTTCCTCAAAATTTATATAAATTCAAAATTTCCTTTCTCCCATTTGAGGTGAATGACTCCTATTTCATTGAGAAAATAGAAGCAATTGGGAGCTAACTCATCTCCCAGCTCCCAAATCTCCCACTATACCTGCTTCTCATTTGAAGACCTATACTCTCTGGTTATAATGGAAAAAATATCCCTTCTAGTTTTAAAGTTCAGCTCCTCAATTTATGTTCTGGAGCCTCTTTTCTTTCCCCGCAAGAAGTTCAATCCCCCAATCATCTTCTTTGTCCTTCATCATCGTCTTACCCCTCTCCACTGAACCATTTCCATCAGCACGCAAGCCCACTTGTCTCGCTCATCTTTTAAACAACTACAGCGTCAACAACCTCTCCTGACCTCACATCCTCCTTCAGCTACAGACACATTTCTCTGCTCCCCTTCCCAATAAGGCTTCTCCAAAAATAATCTTTCTTTACCATCTTGACTCTTACTCCTCAGCTCTCCAGTCTGGCGTTGGTCCACAGCACTTCACAATAACCGAGTTTATCACAGTCATTCTGACAGTTTTTTGTCAAACGCACTGTGGTCAATTTCAGCTCTCAGATGTACGGGGCACACTTGACCCTTTCTTCCTTCTTTCAAACTTTCCCTCTTGGCCTCCTTGGCATCACACTCTGCTGACTTGGGTTTTACTTCTCCAGACACCTCTCCTGGGTCTTTTGTTGTCTTTATCCCCACAGTCTGAGCTCTATGTGTAGTTAGGCAAGGGCTTGGTCTCAGGCTTTCCTCTACCAAGTCACTCTTCTGAGAGATCTTATCCAATTACTGTGGTCTCCAGTAGCCTTCGTATATGGATGGGTACCAGGTGTCTGCCTCCAGAACAGTTCTTCCCCATGAATTCCAGTTCCATAAATATCTCAAGTAAAATGTCATGTCATCCCTTCTTTACATTTTTGAATTTTTTTTTATTTCTTTGAAGTTGGGATCCACTTAGAATCCATAGCATCTTCCAGCTATGGGAGAGGCCTGGCCGCCATTCATGTACAAGCTCACACACAGCCACATTCTCTCCAGTTTGCTGGGTGACAAACATTGTTGGGCACTACAGGTTTTGGGTTAATTACCATTTGAGATTTCCTCAAAACATAAATCTTAGAATCACACAATGACCTGCCACTGAAACAAGTCATTAAATACATCAAAATGCATGGAAGCAAACGAGAGGGTGTAAAATTGATAATAGAAGTGCATATTTGTTTCTGGAAGAATGACTACAATTCCATATTCTCTTGCAGAACAACAATGACTTTCTTTATGGGATTTAAGTTAGAAAAGATACTCATGGCTGTCAATGTTCTTAGTGATAAATATGAAGAATTTGCTTGACATTCTTTACTCTAAGGCATGGGCAATGACCCAATTCCTTGGAATAGAAAAAGACTTCAGAGCTGTGCGTGGTGGTGCAGGACTGTAATCCCAGCACTCGGGAGGCAGAGGCAGGCAGATCTCTGTGAGTTCAAGGCCAGCCTGGTCTACAGAGTGAGCTCCAGGCCAGCTGGGACTAAAGGGAGACCCCGTCTCAAAAAGACCCCCCCAAAAAAGAAAAACAGACTTCAGATCAACAGAATCTGGTGTAAACCAATTGAAGCGTACCTACCTCTTTCTTGATATTAATGAAATGAATTTTGTGTATTGGAATATATTACACTTATTTCATAAAAGATGCAGCCAAAACTGAACTTATTCTTCTGTCTTTCATCCCACTCATGGGTTAGTCTTCTTTCCTAATCCAGTCAATGTTTCCTTCTAAACTTAGTATTTAACCCTTTACTTCACCCTCAATATGAAATAAATGAACATTTCTTGTGTGATCTACCTACAAATGTACCTTCATCCATATTTATTCCCCTTCTTTCAAATACCTTCTTCACACAAAGTACCATAGGAGTTTGGTCCATTGCAGTAGCCTCCTGTTTGATTTGGCTATGTTCACACTTCCAACCCATCCTTTATGGCATGATTTCTACAGTCCATTCTTCAAACAGCAGCCTAACTATGTCATAAGCATGAAACAGATTTTGTCACCCAGGTCTTTTAAAATATTTATTTATTTATTTGTTTATTACTTTATTAGTTTAGTTATGAGTTCATGTGTATGAGTGTTTTGTCTGCATGTATATAAGTGCACTTGCGGGGCTGGAGAGATGGCCTAGCAGTTAAGAGCGCCGACCGCTCTTACAGAGGACCCGGGTTCAATCCCAGCACCCACATGGCGGCCGAGAGCCGTCTGAAACTCCAATTCTGGGAGAACTCCATTCCAGGGGAATCCGACACCCTCTTCTGACCTCTGCGGCATTGCACGTCACGGATGCACAGACTTGCATGCAGACAGTACACTGATACACATACAGAAATAAATAAATGGCGGGCGTGGTGGCACATGCCTTTAATCCTAGCACTTGGGAGGCAGAGGCACGCTGATCTCTATGAGTTCGAGGCCAGCCTGGTCTACAGAGTGAGTTTCAGGACAGCCAGAGCTACAGGGAGACCCTGTTTCAAAAAAATAAAATAAAATAAAATAAAATAAAATAAAATAAAATAAAATAAATAAATAAATAAAGTGCACTTGCATGGTGCAATGCCCATGAAGGTCAGAGAGCTGGACCTAACTGGTTGTTAGCTGTCTTGTGAGTGCTGGGAATTGAACCCAGGTCCTCTACAAGAGCACAACCTCAGAGCCTGCTCTGTTATCCAGGTCTTATAATAAAGTCTTTACTCTTATCTTCTCTGTGACTCCAATGAACTTAAGAGTTTGGCTTTCTCATATGGTTTAGAAACTTTCATATCTTTCTCCATGATTTTGTTTCAAGAAAACTCCACCCTCCTGCCATTTCTCAAATTTGCTATATTTGCTTTTTTTTTTTTTTTTGAGATACTACATTTGTTTATTCTCCTGCCTGTAATCCCCCTCTTCCCCATCTTCTTCTGCCGGCCGCTTCCTCTTTTAGATCTCGGGCTTTCTCTTTCACCCATCTTTTATCACACAGCTTCTTACACTGTAGAATACAACCTCACAGGGGTCCAGAACTGAATGGAGCGAAAACAGTTAAAAACTAAAATTTAATTCAAAATCAAATGAAAGGTGACTCTCAGATATTTCTGCTGGTGCTGTAGAAATAGGAAACTTTGTTTCCCCTCTGGCTGTTTACTTACACAGTTGTTTCACACAACTGCACAACTGCCTGCAGTCCTGGTTCTGAGCACACTATTGCACCAAGTCACACCAAGAGTGGCTGCCTGAAACACCTCAGCTCAGATTTAAGATTACTGCATGCTGCATTGCAGTGTTTTTACTGTGTCTACCCAATGATCAACTTTTATGGAAACATAATGACTTAATTACAGAAGAGACTTTTAATATTCTTCTACCATCATTCTTCAGCACGGATTATATTGTATTAGAATGTTTGGCTTTTAAAAATTGCTGTTTGAGTTACTGACTTGAGTTTCATTAAAAAAAATTCATTAAATGAAGTTTAGGATTGGAACAAAATTGCCAACTATTTCTGAAATGGCCCTAAACACACTCTGCATTGACTATTCAAAAATAGAAATATTAAACAACTCTGAAAAATGTTGAAGTGGCTTTATGTCCTGCAATCTGAAATAGACAGCCAAGGTTTAATTCTTTATGTGAAACCACATAAGCATATCTGTTTCTTTCTTTTTTTTAAATCTGTTTCATTAGTATGCAAATCAGGCTTCACTTTTATTAAAAGGAAAAATTGTTCGCGTACCAAAAGTTGTTTTTCAAAGTATATTTATGGCCAGGCATGGTGGTGCACACCTTTAATCCTAGCACTTGGGAGGCAGAGGCAGGTGATCTTTGTGAGTTCAAGGCCAGCCTGGTCTACAGAGTGAGTTCCAGGACAGCTGGGGCTACAGGGAGACACTGTCTCGAAAAGACCAAAAAAAAATTATATTTATGGGGCTGAAGAGATAGCCCGGTGGTTAAGAACGCCGATTGCTCTTGCAGAGGACCCAGGTTCGATCCCTAGCACCCACATGACAGCTGAGAACTGTCTTTAACTCTAGTTCCAGGGGAATCTGATGCCCTCTTCTGACCTCCACAGCATTGCACAACACAGGTCCACAAACCTACATGTAGACAGTACATTCATGTACATACAAAATAAATAAAAAAAATAAAAGTATATTTATGGATTTGAGAATTTCATACAATGTATTTTAATCATATTTATACTCCCTACCCCCTCTCCACCTCCACTCTACTACCTCTCCTTTCTTCTATTATCAGTCTTTTTTAAATTTTTATTTATTTTTGTATATGTATGAACGTACTGTCTGAATGTAGGTTTGTGTACCCGTGTCGTGCAATGCCACAGAGGTCAGAAGAGGGTCTTGGATTCCTCTGGAACTGGAGTTCTCCTGGAACTGGAGTTACAGACAGTTCTTAGCCGCCATGTGGGTGCTGGGGATCGAACCCGGGTCCTCTGCAAGAGCAGTCAGTGCTCTTAATGGCTAGGCTATCTCTCCAGCCCTTAATTGTCTTTTAAAATAAATATCTTTATTGTTTATGATCATTAAATGTTTGATTTGTATTCCCATTTTATATGCCTATATGCCCAGGAGCCAGTAAGCACGTCCCAGGTATAAAGGAATCACAAGTAGGAAAAGTTTAAGAAGCCCTGTTCTATCACACCATCCTCTGTAACTTCTCTTTACTTTCCAAAACTGTCCTGATAACTTGTTTGACCAGGCTATTTACTTCCTCCAACTCAGTCCAGGAGGGTTGAGAGTGGCTTCTTTTATCTTTGTGTCTTTAAGAATAAGGTAATGCTTGATATCTAGGGAATAACTGCTCAGTACTGTCAGAATTCCTGAATGAAAGAAAATCTCAGCCTTTGTTTCTGGAAAGTGGTGTCTGTGAGAGCAAGAATGATCCTTTCAAAACTAGGGATATATTTGTATATTTGTCTTTCCTGTAGAAATAGGAAACTTTGTTTCCCCTCTGGCTGTTTGCTTACACAGTGGTTCTGCAGAAATCTTTATGTCCATGGGCCATTCTAAGAATTAAGTGAGATAATTTATGTAAATAAATATCTTCCCAAATAGGAAACTGTACTCTGTGCCTCTTGGAGAATCAGATCAAAGCTCTTTCCCTATTCCCAGAATGCATGCATACGCACCAGGAAAATGCACAGGTATCTATGCATAACTCATTCTGCACAGAGCAGTTCCAAAGGACCCCAAGTAAAGACACCCTCCCCAGAAAAAAAATTAATGGTTCCTTGGTTCACACAGAGTCTGTTTTCAAGTCGATTACAACAACCTGCAATGTTGAGATGTTCGATTTCCACTGTTTATGTTTAAAAATATTGAAGTCTCATATCTGCCAATGGTTGTGGGAGCTGGCTCCCTATCTTAGGGATAGGCTCTCCCATTTCCTGATTACATGGGTGGTCTGAAGGTTTCTAAAGGACACTTACAAACAGATTTGAAAAAAGTCAAAAAACACAAAGCTCTCAAGAGAAGACCTTTGTCATTCAGTGTGTCTGCTACAGAATTCAGTGTCTTCATCCTAAGCAAGTCTGTTATGTGATCAAGGATAAAAAAAAAATGTCACTAAGACAGCCTGGAGCTCTCGCCTGTACCCTGCTTGTTGGTTGGCACACCAGGGCTGGGCACAATGCTCTAGAAGGCATTGATATGGTGGGATTGTGAAATATTTTATAGCAGGACCATCTGCAGTCCAGGAACTGAAGACAGAAATGGCACACAACATGTATGTGGGAAGTCTCCTAGACTGGCAAGGCCGCCTCAAGGTGTGGTCTTGGAGGAAGAAAAGTGGCACCGAGTTTGGAAGGCAGGACAGTTTTGAGAATTCTCTGTGCTCCTGGCTCACTTACAGCATCCTTCCAGACTTAACTCCCATACTGTGCAGCAATCCCACGGGGACAGGATACAGAGGTGGCTGTGCAGGATTCTCGTGGGTGGAAGCACTTCCCTAGACATTTATTCACACAGGACTTGGTCTTCTTGATTACACAGAGCTGCCGTTGGCTCCTGGGCAAAGAGAGAAGATGACTTCTGATGAAGTTTGGACCCACCCCTTTCTCCCAGCAAACATGCCAGCAGCATCTGGGTTAATGAACTGTGCCTTTTAATAAATGGGTCTTATCTTGCCAGAGTGGTGCTAAATTGTCAGGATTTTAAATTAACTTAATAGTTTCATGGATGGTACTTATTCACTGGTTACTCCAAAAGGAGCATGGCCCCCAGCCTGGGCTTCTTATTGAATTATGCAACAGTTAGTTATTTCATTTGAGTTTAAGGGGAAATGTTTAGGATTAATGTGCAATGCCTCAGTGCCCCCCTTAATGGGCATTTCCAGGCCTGTCCTAAACTAAAAGCCGATCATCAATCATTAGGTCACTCTGCATTCTGTAGTAGACTCAGAAAGGGATGACGTACACTGGGAATGGCTAGTAGATCTCTAGAAACACCTTCTTCTACTGAAGGAGGGAGGTAAAGAATACTTATCTTCCTTTCATTCATTTTTGCAAAATATTTTCTGAAGTGGGGAAATCTCTATCCTATTTGTAAGAGGCTCATATACATGAGAAAGTGAAGTAATTATGAAACTATGAACTACTGAACTTCTAAAGAGGAAGGAAAATTAACTCTGTGGGTGAAGCTTCTACAACATAGTCATGTTTGGCGAGGTCTTGAAAAGCATATAACATTTATATGCCCAAAGATGTGGAGATCATCCCTGGTGGGGACCCTGAGGGAGAGGGAGCAGAAAGTTTGTAAGAGCCAGAGGTCAGGGAAGAGTGGGATGAAACAGTATCCCCTGGACACGACAGGACCATTGCTGCACTTAGGAACGTGCAACAGCCGTGGTTGGCTACACAAGATCAAATCAGTCAACATTCCAGCACAGAGGGCTTGCCTGTCCGCACTTTCATCTGAGAAGCTAGCTATTGACTGTTGATGACTGCAAGGTGAAGGGAGTCAGATTTTTTTTCCATTCTTTTTTATTTTTATTTTTTTCACATAAATTTATTTTTATTTTTTTTAACAAATCTAGACCCGTGTTCCCACCCATTCCCCCACCCCGCCAGAGCTCATGCATTCTGCCAGACATGCTTTTCATCTCTTAGTCTTTCTCAATATTCTCCATGAGGAAGTTGACTGTTTTGAGCAGAAGTTCACTGTTTCAGTCAGTTCTTTGATGCAGTCCTTTCTGTTGTTGTTGTTGTTGTTTCCAATATGCATTACGCCCAACTGCTTTGGACAAAAGCTCAGGAGGCCCTACACAAGAAATACAACTGGGTAATTGGCACTAGCATCCACAGATGAGGGATACCATTCATTGTTTGTTTTTCTGGGACTGTGTTACTTCACTCAGCATGATGTCCTCTAGCTCCAGCCATTTTCCTGCAAAGCTCATGATGTCATCTTTCTTTACTGCTGCATAGAACTCCATTGTGTAGATGTACCACATTTTCTCTATCCACTCGTCAGTTGAGGGGCATTTAGGTTGGTTCCAGCTCCTTGCTATTGTGAAGAGAGCTGAAATAAACATGACCGTGCATGTATCTCTGTGGTGGCGTAAGTCTTGAGGGTACATGCCCAGGAGTGGTATGGCTGGGTCGGGTGGCAAGTTTATTCCAAGTCTTCCAAGGGTTCTCCACACTGCTTTCCATAGTGGCTGTAGGAGTTTACATTCCCACCAGCAGTGGATGAGTGTTCCCCTTTCCCCACAACCTCTCCAGCACTTGGTATCATTTGTTTTCTTGATCCTAGCCAGTCTTATTGGAGTAAGATGATATCTTAAAGTGGTTTTGATTTGCATTTCCTTAGTGATTAGTGATGTTGAACACTTCTTGAGGTGTTTCTCAGACATCTCTAATTCCTCACTTGTGAAGTCTCTGTTCAGTTCTTTGCTCCATCTATTTTTTACAAGTGTGGTCCCTGGTAGTTCCACCACGCTTCCATGCATGGTCCCACACATGCATATATACACACAGCACAACATAGAAGAAAAAAAAAGACAAGAATTCAGGAGAGGACTGGAGGGGAAGGGGTGAGGACAGGAGGGGAAGGGGTGACTCCAACCTGGAAGGAGTTAGCTGGAGCATCAGGGAATAAATATGATCTAAATAAATTGTCTGCACCTATGTAGTTCTCAAAGAAATAATAAAAAAAAACTTTTTTTAAAAGATCGCCAAGGAATCTGACTCTGTCTTCTGGCCTCCATGAATATTGCAAGACAGGTGCACTTGCATATGTGCAAAACATTTGTACACATAAAATAAAAATAAATAAATAATAATAAATTTAAAACTATCATCCCTGGTAAGATTTTAATTTTGTCCATATCTATAAATAA
This sequence comes from Rhizomys pruinosus, assembly GCA_009823505.1. Lineage (NCBI taxonomy): Eukaryota > Metazoa > Chordata > Mammalia > Rodentia > Spalacidae > Rhizomys > Rhizomys pruinosus. Next base: position 519,714 of record VZQC01013995.1, on the reverse strand, counting down.
TAATCAATATTGGCCTATGGGCAAATAGAATTGCACATTTTGGACACTTATTAGAAGGATAGTGTAAATTCTTTGCAAGAACTCGTGAGGTATAAACAATACTGTTTCCATTTTGCAGTTGGGAAAGCTGGGTCCCTATGGAAAATGCAGCTGCTTGGGGCTTTGGGCACACAAAGATTTATCTGGGCACAATTATGTTTTTTTTTTCAGTCTTAACTCCTCCCCTTCTGCCCCCCAGATACCACACTAGCTCACAGAGTCCTCTGCAGAGGCTTTGGGTACAATATCATCTTGTCTAAACACACAGTCTTATCTTTCAGTTGTGGGTATAGTAATTACTTTACACGGTCACCCCAATGGGATCTTATCATCATCCCAAAGCAGGTTTGCCCATTATGCATCAAAAATCAGGTTTGTGAAAAAAGGAAAGAAGTCAGCATGTGACAAGTGTCATTGATGTGGGACAGGGCTAGTCATGTACTGTAGCAGACATGGAGGGACTGAGACATTATCTGTATTCTCCAAAGCTGTCAGTGCATCCAGTGGATGGCCATTGTCCCTACCAACTAGACATAGACAGCTAACAACCTGGCGTATGGACCAATGTTCACTTGAAGTGAAGCAGAGTGTTAACCACAGAAGCAATTAGAGAAGCTAGGAGGAAGTGGACACTGGGAATGGCCACTGTCCTCTTTGCACTGAGTCCTCATTTGTGCTCCACCAACTGGCCACATCCCTGGCACAAAGGGGGATGAGATGGACAAGGATCCATTTAGGCAGCCTTCCTGCTTCAGTCCAGGAAATGTTGCTGTGTTAAGTCCCTGGAAGCCAACTGGGACCTCCCTGCTGGGAACTTCTGGTGTTTCTGCCCCTGGGCAAGGACTCCACTAGGACTGAGGAGAAACAGGAAACAAAACCTGGCCCTTTCAGCTTCTCCGCTGGTCCCTAGGAGAGGCACAGGGGGCCTGCTGAGTGGAGTGACCTTGAGAAGGTCAAGCAGACCTCTGAAGTCGTGCAGCAGCACGGGGCAGGACGAGCAGCCTGAGCTGTAAAGGAAATACTGTATATAAAAGCCCCGCTTTCCTTTCTTCTGGAGCAGACAGAGACACTGACTTCATTTTGCATTCATAAAGCCTTCCTTTGGAGGCGCCTTTAAGAAGTGCAGAAGGAAGCTTGAAGAAGCATGTTGGAGGGTCAAATACACATTTCCTTGGGCTTTCTTTTATCTGCCTTAAAAACAAAAATCTCTCCTTTTTTTTATCACCTCCTCCTGTAAAAAAGGCTAAGCTTTGTTAACAGCAGCTTCCTAGGGCTTAGAACCTCAGCAATTAGCACAGGGAGGCAAGGGAAACACAAGTAGAGGAGGGGGACCCTGCTGAACCGGAGTCCAAGTGAGAGCCAGGAAGGGCAAGAAGGGAGGAGGCATAGCTCAGAACATTTCTCTGGGAGGTATGTGCTGGGGCTGCTATGGCTGATGGAGCCTGGCTGGAAAGGGGCCTCACAGATAGGCTTTAGATGCAAAATGTAAATGTATGGAGAAAACCCAGACTAACCAAGAGAAGCGGTTTCAGTTAGTTTGAACCTTCTGGACTCTTCTATGATCCCTTGTATCAACCTGTACTTTTGTAATTACTCTGTGTCTAGTACAAGGGTACATGCTTCAACTGTCTTCTGAACAGATCTGTATTGAGTTTAATTCTGGCAGTGGTATTGACTTTGAGACTACATTTTTAAAACAAAACAAAACAACAACAACAACAACAAAAATCTAACCTCTACCTTGCTTAATATCATTCAGTCATTCCCCACTTCTCCTAGGATAACTCTACAGCATTCTAATGTACTTTAGCATTGTCACAGTGTACTTAACGTTGACACAAAAACACAACTCTCATTCAAAGGGGAGAAGAGATAGCTTGTTCTGCGGCTAAATATAAGTGACCAGGCCTGAGAACACAGATTTAGAGCACTTCAGATTCCATGTTCCAGCATGGAAGCAGTTTCATCACATTTTTAACAGAACGAATAAAGGTCATAAATCAAGACACTTTTCAAATACATTGGTAGAAACATTAAGTAAGCAGAGACAGCAAGAGAGACTTTCAGTGTAGGCTCAGGTACTATCTGATAGCATTCTTTTTGGCATTCGGCTTTTTGGTTCCTGGGAACTAGGGCTTTGTTAAGTTAACACATTCCTAAATATTTTTTATCTGTTAGTCACAAGATGTTAAGTCAGAAACTGAGGTGGGGAAGGGGTGGCTATCTAGGGGCTAAAATGGTCCAAGATAAATTGTAAATAAGCTCTGCATCTGTAAGATTCTAACCTTCCTCAACCACTGAAGTGCAAATCACTTGATTCAGATTGCAGGAAGTTCGGTCCAAGATGCAGAATTTTTCTGGAAACTTTCGTCAACAGCGTCTTGAGTTTTACAGACTTTTCATCCTTGTTGGCCACTAGATTTCCTCCTTATGCCCTGCACTGTGGTTCCTTTGGCCTGTCCAAGTTCTCTCAGGACTTTTTGACCTCCAGAGTCATTCTGCCTACCATAGCCTCCATTTCATCCCAACCGGGGAAATCCCTCTTCCTTTAAAACTCTGCCCAGACACTGTGCTGGGGTGGTAGCACCCCCTCCCATTCTCTGCCGAGGAATCAGGGATCCTCATGGAAATCTTCATCATTTTCTCCCAGATGCTCACCAGGCAGTTAGTGTGAGCAACTAACATTGTGCTTTTGAATTTGTCCTTTAGTGATCTGCTGATGTGTGCAATTTTTACTTCCTTGAGATTTGCAAAAGTGTGGCATGTGCCTCGTCCTTTGCAGCATAGTGACTGCTTCCTCATGAGCAAGGAGCACATATAAGCCAAAATGACAAAAATATAAAGCACTAAGTGACTCACCCTAACCTTCAAAGGGAGGGAGGAAAATGAGAGAACTGACTTATCTGGGTTTTAGTGATTTTATTTCGTTAGACCAAAGCAAGAGGAGCTAGAGGAGAGGTCAGCTGGATGATTTAGCTGGGCTGTGTGTGTGTGTGTACATGTGCGTGTGTGTATGTGCATGTGTGTGTATGCGTGTGTATGCATGTGTGTATATGTGTGTATGTGTGTATGTCCATGTGTGTGTGTGTATATGTGTGTATGTATGTATCTGTGTGTATATGTGCATATGTGCATGTGTATGTGTGTGTGCATGTGTGTATATGTGTGTATGTGTGTGTATGTGCGATGTGTATGTGTATATGCATGTGTGTATGTGTGTATATGCTTGTGTATATGCATGTGTGTATGTGTGTATATGCGTGTGTATATGTGTGTATGTGCGTGTGTGATGTGTATGTGTATATGTGTGTGTATGTGGGTATGTATATGTGTGGGTATGTGGGTATATATCTGTGTGTGTGTGTGTGTGTGTGTGTGTGTGTTTGTGTGTGTGTATTGGGCTAGAGAAGACAGTTAATGGTGTTGAGGAGTCTGCAGCCCCCGCTCCAGGGGCTTCTGAAACCAAATGGAGTAAGGTTCTTCTCCAAATGCAGAGAGGCCTCCAGTGGCCTCCAGTTTTAGTGGTAGGTGGGGGTACCTTCACTCCCACGGTGCCAGGTTTGCAGAACATCAAGAACATTTTGGGCAAATCAGAGCACATGGCTGTCACTTTTTAATTCTCCTTTCTCAATTATGTGTTTGGAACAGAGCCCTGAGGACAGTTTTACACAGCAAAGGGAGCAAAACTATAAGCAGCATTTGTCTTACTTACGTGAAAAAACTATTGCAAAATCCTTTGCATGACTAGATCTGAAAATATGGTCAGTTCCCTGTGCTCTCCAGCCTGAGACCCACTGTGAACCTGCTCCTCTTTATGAGGACAGAAGACCAAGGACCAGCCCTGGAAGAGTCCTTCAGTAGCCATGCCACAAGCACAGCAGCAGACCTCTGCCTAGTACACACACCCTAGGAACTGCACTGCTCATATCCTTTCCTATGTTGTGAAGGCAGAGATTCCAAAGCTGGGGAAGAATTGACAGCATTTCTTTTTCTTTTTGAGTCCATGGACCCATAAGTTCTCATCAAGGAGCTTCTCAGAGCCTGAGCCTGAGGCTTCCGCACAGACTCTATTTTGGAGCATTTCCTCGCCATGGAAATACTCTGTGGGAAGAAGGGAGGAAGGAAGGGAAGGAAAGAGGACAGAAGGGTGAGGGGAGAAAGGAAAGAAAGAAGGATGGAAGAAAGGAGCTGAGAGAGGGAGGGAGGAAGGGAGGATGAGGAAGAAAAGCATTATGTCAGTTGCCTGTGGATTTCCAATCCAAGGTATACATCTGTAATCCTCATACTCACCTCTGTGATCTGTCACTTTGATTTCCAAAGTAATTGGAATATTAATACAAAACTTTCCCCCATCGCCTCCTCACTCTATCAAATTAGACATTTAGGTACTTAGTGGAAGTAAAAGAGTGTAATTCTCCAAGTAATTGATAGTAATGAATTTGTTTGCTGAGTGATGTGGCTTATTGACGGCACTTGTATGTGATCTGCTCTCTCATAATAAGTGCAGTATTTGTGCTCAGCTTGTTGAGTTAATAAAATCTACAAAGTGGTTTTGACAAAAGGCTATGTACTCTAATGCAATTCTCAGAAAAAAAAAAGCAACTCCCTTTTTGTGAGGAGCATGTGTGTGTGTGTGTGTGTGTGTGTGTGTGTGTGTGTGTGTGTATGTTTCTTAATCATGACTAATTATAAGAATGGGAAGCTGTCTGATTTGTTAAAGGGAGAACACCTTATGGTAGGAGATACATTTCTCCATCGGTAGCTTCAGATTTGAGTGGATCTTCAGCTTCTCCTAGCTAAAGAATTCTTAGGCAAAAACAACATTAAACATTTAAAATCCAATTAGACTTTGTGCTGAGTTTGGATGAAAATGAGATAGACCTTGTCCAGCAGGTTCAGTGAGGTCCACGCAGTACTTCAGTCCCTCCTAAGCCCTCACTCTTCTTTGTGCACACTGACTATACATGGCTGTTTTCCAAGAGGAAGCAAGAACTGCCAGAAATGAATTGATGCCACCTTGCAACCTCCTCAGAGAAGCCATGGCTTACAAAAAAATATTGTTATCCATGTGAACGAAGTAATTAAAATGAACTAATCATTTTCCAAAATATTTATGTATTGAAAGCAATTCCAACTGATTGCCTTTAAATAGCATTTTATTCTGTTTCAATCATAAACAGTTAGGAGCGTGCTTCTATTAGCTTTCAGGAGTGCTAGCCCACCCAGCGTGGTAATGACTGGAGTAGCTTGTGCATCCAAGTTGAAAAGTGAGCCTGATCTGCCCTAAAACAAGCCCCTTTGGGGCTCTGTCCTCTGGTCTAAGCTGGTTGTCCAGAGGTCTTGGGCCCTATTGAAGTGACAGCTAAGAGTCCTTTCTGTGTGCCAGAAACCAGTGTCGGCTCAAGGCCGGTTCCTTCCTTCTGCAGCAGCCAGGAAGAATCAGCAGTCTGATTAAATTAAGGTCAATGCAAAGACAACTGCATTGCCAAACCCAGGGAATTTAAAGAAGCAATAGTGTTTTACAGCAGCATTGTCTTTTGAAGGTTCATACAAGACACATGTTCCCACTGTGCAGGCAGCAGGATCCTGGTGGTCCAGCCCCGAGGGGACAGGTAGGAAACATTAGAGGGATGAAAAGACAGAGAGATGAGCACTGTGGTTGCTGAAGTGGCTGGTTAGTAGGAAGAGGCTGGAAACAAAGAGCCATCAGTGGCTGGAGGGGACCAAACCCTGATTAAGCAGTTGGGGACCTACTTCCCTGACCCACTCTGATCCTAACTAGCTTCATGGTGTTGGACAAGCCCCAGATAATCAGAATTTCAATTTCCTCTGCCTTGGGTGTGAACAGATAGATCTTTATGATTTCTTCCTAAATTTTAGAGAAAGAGCCCAGAAGCAGAGAATAGAAGGGGTCAGATGGAGGGGAAGCTACATGAAACAGATATTCCACAGACATAGCTAAAGGGAGTTTCCCTCCCAGTACCCAAGAGACAAAGCAGAGGAAAGGGTCATTACTTGCATTAGTGCCTGGGAAGCTGAGGTCTGTCCTCTTTGCACAGGATGACTAGACAGAGATGTGAATTTACTTGCTACCATTGTGGGATGTGAACACATAGTCTGTTTACCACTCATTTAACTTTGCCCAGTTCTGTATAATCTGCTGTGACTGTTAGAATGCCAAGTTTTCCCATAGATGCACTTGGGTCTCCCTAACTTCTTGTGAGCTTTTTATAACCCTCCATTACAGATTAGGACTGTCTGGGTAACGCAGCTGCCCAGGCCTTGGGAAAGCAAGTCGTGCATTCCTAAATCCACCAGCTCCTGAGCACTTCATGTGAACTATCCTGATGATTTAGGTGTGAGTCAGACATAAGATAGGGTCACATTCTTCCCTTGGGATGATAGAACCATTAGTTGGTAGTGAATCCACAGGCTTTCTGAGGGAGGTTCCAAGGGATGGTATTGGAAGGGGCTTGAGTGCAATTATAAGTTCTTAGGGAGGATCTTAGGTGATTTTCCAAAGTCATTAAATTCCAAACTTTTCCTTTAGTAGTAGCACCTTTCTACACAATGTCCTAGCAGTCCACAATATATAAAGCTGATAAAATCTATTGTAGCAGTAGGCTCAGCCCAGAGTTTCACAGAAGCCCTTCAGCAAAACCCCTTCTGAGTCTTGTCATTGGCAAACGTGTTCTGAAAGTTCCCTGTCTACACTCTGCTATGGATGAGGTCATTATAAATACCTCTTATATCATTTATTTCCATATTGCTTGAGGATATGGTCAGGTACTGCACTATCAAGCATAAACAATGTCATTCTAAGCCACACATCAGTAGTTGGAGAGAAACCAGAAGCACTAGCACCTGCCTTATAGTCAGAACTCCTCTTGTAAACCAGTTCAGATGGGCTGCATCACTGTCCTCGAAGACTTGCAAGCAATGCAGATTTCAGACCCAACTGTAGACCCACTGAACCCAACACTACGCAGGTGGATCCCCGAAATGCGTGTTTTCAGAAAGCTTCCAGAAACTCAGGATGGGCTGAAGTCACCTAAAGCATGGTGACTTGACTTTTCCTGTGAATTTGGAATGCCCTTGGTGTGTATGCATTCAGCTTTGAGTGTTTCATCTCTGTGATTGTGTGCTTATTTTGCTGGTAGGCACAGGAGGTAGGAGCAAAGAGTTCAACATGTGTATCATGTCCTTGGGGTCTCAAGTGGTCATAGTTAGCAAATAAAACTATAGGATGTCCAGTTAAAATGGTTTCTTATATAAAGAAAACATCCTAGTAAAAGTATCTCCTAGGTAGTATTTTACACGTACTCATGCTGAAAAATGATTGGTTTTCTATCTGAAGTTTGAGTTTAAGTGGACATCTTGTGTTTTATTCCGAAACTGTGTCCAGAACAGATTGTGAATTAGGGATGTTCCCCTTTTAGTCATTTCTCCTCTTTTCTCTGCATCTGAAGCTAGGCACATATCACAATGATGTGCTTTTATTTCAAACCCCTTTCTATGTTGGTAAGAGAATGGGGAGGAGGGAGAGAGAGGGGGGAAGGAAAGAGAGAGAGAGAGAGAGAGAGAGAGAGAGAGAGAGAGAGAGAAGAAACAAGCTTCATGAGTGCTACAGAAGCTTAACCTTCGAGCTCAATGTTTTGCATTTTCATTTCACTTGCACGCTCATTGCATTATGAGAACTGCTGAGTAAGAACCCAGAGAACCTCTCCACAATCACACGGCTGCTCCCTTCTCCCCTCCCTTCCAAAGGAAAACGACAGAACCTGTTTGATTCTCTGCTATTGGCTGATGACTTTGGATTTTTCCCTTCACCTTGCCTGTGAATGGAGTGCTGGTGCCCCACGGGAGGCTGCCAGCTGCACCAAGTCAAGTCTGCAGGACACAGAATCAGCACACAGGCTGTCTTCAGCCTCTACTGCAGGACCTCAGTGTGTGTCAAGCCTGAGGCAGGTACATAGTTCTAAGACCGTAGGGAGCAGAAAAAGGACGGTCACGGGTCTTATCATATCATTCTTCAAATGAACTTGAATTCCCAGGAGGACTTCATTTGAAAGCAAGAGGATCTACAGCCTTGCTTTTGATTATCAGCCTTTAAACAGAATTTGAATTAGAGAGTGGGTCGGGAGATTGGCAGGATCGTTGACAGAGAAGTGCCAACATGAGACAAAAAAAAGTCTTCAAAAATACTTTCTGATGTCTTTTGGTTTGGGAGGGGAGGTGGGTAGGACATAGAAACAGTCAGGGTGGGAGTCAGGAGGCTGTTTTCAAGCCTCCCACTGTGTCAGTGTTGTCATATCATCTTGGGTTAGTTTATATTTTTTAACCTCATTTTTACACCGACGATATTTGTGAAACCGGACAACCTCTTTTCAGGAGCTAATAAGTTGTATCACTTTTTCTCAGGATCTGCTAGACAGTTTTTCAGACTTTCACTTTACTGAATAGCAGCTTAAAACCAAGGCCGTCCTGACAAGATCTTGATAAGCAAGATGCCCAGTGACCAAATATCACTTGTTTAATCCATAGGATTGTGCACTGGACACAAAGGAAGGAGAAAAGACATATGCTAATTCTACCTTTGTCCCCTAGAGTGAGAGCTTTTTCTACTTGTGAGTGTTTGGACATTCTTAAAGAAGTATTATTTTGAGGCTGGGCATGGTGGTATGGCAGTTCATGGCCTTAATCCCAGCATTCAGAAGGCAGAGGCAGACAGTTATCTGTGAGTTCCAGGCTACTCCTTTCTACATAGGGAGCTCTAGGCCAGGGAGGGCTACATAGACAGCAACGCCCTGCTGTAAACAATAACAACAACAAAAAGGAAGAATGATTTGGGGCAGGCGAGCCAAATGGTCTGATCAGTACAATTGATCCTTGATGAGGAAGGCTCTCCTGGTTCCAGAGCTACATTTTATTAAACATTATGGAACTTCTTAATTAGTGTTAGTGGGAAAGAGATAGGTTCATTGGTCAAGAGGACATGTGAAGGTGGCATGCAGCCTTCTAGGGAAAGTGGAAAATCGAATCAAAGAGAGAAATGAAGCAAATAAAACAGCCTGGGTTTCCATGGAGCGCTAGGTCCAGAGCCCTCTGCAGGGGACAAGGGCAGTCGTTTCTGCATTTGTTCATGTCACTGACGTAGTTGGTCTTTGCCAGTGGCCCTGGGATATGCATCTTGTCTTGTGCATGACTCTTCTGGAACAGATCTACAAATCAGACACAGGCTCTGCTTGTGCGGTGGGCTGCCTTGATTCCTGCAGATGGCGAAGAGTAGCAAAGACATTTAAAACCATACCAGCCCCCTGGTTCCTCATTCAGGCTCAGATTGGCTTCTTCATTTCTCTAAGCACTTGGGATTCTTTTTCCTTCAGAGAAGTGTCTAGAGGTTAGTCCTGACCTGGAGGTTAGTTTACTCAGGATCTTGTATAACTTATGCAGGGAATTTATGTTAGAGAACATTAGGGCTGCTGTTTGAAGCTAACATTTTTGAGTTAGAAAAGTGGTGTGTGCCTTAGCTTATTTGAGGTATTCAGATTGCAGGCAGATGGAATTTTGAAAGTTATCAAGGGAAGGGTAGAATCAAAGACATTAAAGTAACAGAACTCTCTAGAAATTCATCTGGACATTCTCTCTTCCTACCAGAAGACGGACCGAATCCCTAAGAAGGAAGTCGGGCAATGGCTTCCTGCCTTTGATCCATGGCACATGCAGCCAGAATGCTGCATTCTATGCCTCGCCTAACGCTTGGCAGTGTAAGTCTTTGGGAAACAAACTGTCTGTGGTAGAAAAAGCCTCAGGCTTTTGGCTGTTTCCTGACAGGTTTGGTTACAGGTTTCATTCGCTCTTTTAATGGGATTTTCTGTGAATTCCTGGCAGTCAGAGGGGTTCAGACAACTGGCTGCATGGGATGTATCATAGGATCACAGAATTTTAAAGCCTGAAGGAGCTCCTGGGCTTGCTATCCAAGCGGCAATCATGTCATCACGGGTTCAGAGAGGAGGTAGCCAAGCAGAGGCGATCTTATCCTGCAATCCTTTTTGCCCTGCCAGTGGGCTGATGGGGACCTTTAAATGTCAACAAAGCAATGTTTAACAGAATTCAGAGCTCACCAAAACACTAGTATCAGAGCTGCGATGCTAGAGGAATCACAAGAACCAAAGGCCTTGCCACATCCCGATGGATCTGGATGGGCCGCATGCAGCTCGCCGCTTCATCCGCATGTATGTTTGAAGTAATGCAGGGGAGAAGTCTCAGGGCTGATGTTTGTCATGGTATAGGCTAAGTCAGACACTACCTCAAGGTACCAGATCTTCTGTTTCTAATCCTCACTCATCAGGGAGGTCTTTCAAAGCCTGGGTGTTGAGCGTGTGAGGTCAGGAAGGTAAAATGCCTCTGTCTGAATCTGCCCTCATCATGAAGAGCACAATGAGAAGGGAGAGGCTGGCAGGGATGAGGCAGCCTTGATGAAGTTGGCTTTCTAAATCTGTCCATCCACTCACTGGGCAAGATGATGTCTCTGTTTGCCTCTGTGCAGATTCAACTGCTTGCACCCAGGCAGAAGACACTGCACAAGTTAAGAGCCATGAGGCCAAAAATAGAAATTTTCCTCCATTGACCTATTGATTCTACATTCAACTACAAGATGACAAATCTGTTTTCTGGTGTTCGTGTTCCATGCGTATAGAGTTATGTGGAGAAAAATCTCACAGGGAGAAGCATCTGAGCCCCACACAGAAGCTCCCATGCACTAACATCAGGGTGGGTTCAGGAAGACATCAGAGTCTATGGTTACATCACCAAATGGGCAGTCAATAACCAATGAATGTACTTATGTTATCTTTGTGATAACCTCACAAAACTCAGTGTCTCCCTTGATTCACCCATCTTCCCATTCATTCATTTGATTTGAAAATAAGAAGAACTAGATCCTCAGGCTTGCTGTTAATGTGCCACACGCCACAGTGGCATTTAAACAGAATTTGAATTAGGAAGTGGGCTGAGAGACTAGGAAGAATGTTAGCAGAGAAGTGCCAACAGACGAAGAAAGCAGAAGAAAACAAAACAAATAAACAAAACCCTCCATGAATCATTTCTCTTAGCTCTGCTTGATTTCCTTGGTGGTAGAAAGAGTTAGGCCTGGGAGTCAGGAGGTCTGTTCTCTAGCCTCAGCTCTGTCGTGGCCATGTGGCTTTGGGTTACTCACAAACTCTTGGTATTCTCCATCATCTTATTTGTAAAATGAGTATTTGTGAAATTAGACACATCCACTAGCACTGAGCTAGAATAATCATACACTTGTGAAGGGTACAGACTTGGTTTCGGTCCTTGCCTTTAGTGTAGTTGGGGAGCCATCAATCCTGGAAGAACAGCTAATCTGCTGGTGAATTATTTGTCTGATTTTCTATTTTGTATGTGTATATAAATCTGTTAATTCAAAAATCACAACCTGTGATAAGTCTAACAATGTGACAGATGAAATAAGAGACACCCAGATGGGGTGACTTTCTGTGGGGAGAACAGTCCAGAGAAGGCGTTTTAGAGAAGCTAGGTCTGAGCTGAGATCTGCAGAATGGGCAGAGTCCAATAGAGAGAACAGCCTAAGCAGCTCAAGGAGGAACTTAGAGAAGACTGAGGCATGGAAGAGCCCAGCAGTTTCAGGGCATTGAAAGAGGGCCTCATAGCTGCGCTAGGTTGGTGAGGGAGAGAGTGGAATACAATGAAAGAGACGGGACAGAAGCCGGAACATGCAAGGATTTGAGGCCATAACAAGAAAGTGGGTGTCATTTTAAGTGTGATGGTAAGACATTGCAGGGAGGGATGCGGGTCTGAAAGGACTCTTAGCCACTGTGTGTAGAGGAAATTAGAGGAAGGCCATAACAGATGTGGGAGAGTCAATAGATGGGCAAACGTTGCTGGTAGTTTGGAGCAATGTCAATCTAGCTCAGACCTGGAAGCACGTGATTCTTAAAGACTTAAGCCTTAGCTACCAGAGCTAGAGTCTCTGTGGGGGATTTTCCAGGAAGCCCTAGTCCGTCTTCCCCTCCCTTTGGTGACCAGGTACACTGGCAAATGCCCTCATAAGAAGAAGTCACAAAGGTCAAAGGCAGACACGAGACACACCAGTTAAGCAGTGAGCAGTCAGAGAGATGCAGAGCGTGGCTGGGAGACAGGACTTGTGGTGCTCAACCAGCCCATAAGAACACAGTAGCTAATTTTCTCTCTGGAGCCTCCTAAAGAGGCCAATCATGCTGGCATTTAACCTTAACCTAGTGAGAGACTACTTTTGGACTTGAAACCCCCAGAACTCTAAGATAGTGCATTTATGTTCTTTAAGCCACTAAGGTCAAGGTAATTTGCTGCAACACAGATGGGAAAGCAATAAAACAGTAATAATCATGAACTTGTGAGGCTTGTGGCCGGCTTCATCTGCAAGGGGTTGGGGTCTTTCTTGGCATCCTTGCAACCCCACACCTGGCTCTGAGAACCATTAGGCTGGCCTCCCGCAGGGGTGCTGGGGGGGGGAGGCGGTCTGTCCCTCCTTCACTAAGCAACTGAGTAAGAAATTCAAACCTTGTACCTCTGGAATTGGGTAAGCTCAGGAGACAGCCCAGGAAGCAAGCATGGAATGCATTTACTTTATTTCTTTTTCTGTTTTATAAAAGTCAATTTTAGTAAATACAGGGAGCAATGGTGAGAATTACAGCTTTTGAGAACAAGAGAGTATTCGCTGGCAAGAGAGTATTCGCCTGGTCTGATGGCCCTCGATGATTTAAAGCTTGCTCTGCTCCACGCTGGCCCCCTCTGCAGCATCCTTTGCATTCTCCTCATGACCTTTCTCTCTGCCCCTCACACCTGCCTACTTCCTATCTGGATCCATTCTGAGACTGCAAGGCATCAGTCCTTCAGAAACTCAAGAGTGCAGAAGGAAAGAGATGAGATTGGCACGAGACTGTCTTTTTAAATCTTTTGGGATTTTTTTTTATCCCTCCTTTTTTATTTTTTTTTTAAATAATAGGTCATAAGTAATGAATACAGGCATCCTTCATGTAAAACCAATTTGCAAGTAGCTATGCCCAAACTTATACAGCCCGAGGCCCCCATTGTCCAGCTGGGGGAACTTATATGTACTATCATGTTGATCAAATAAGAGTTCAGTCTATGTTTCTGTAGTTTTGTAGTTTGCCCCAATAGCAGCCCCTACCACACGCCCTTTTCCGAAGATTGTTCCCTAGGCTTTAGAAAAGGGACACAAGTGAGCGAGAAGCCAAACAGTCTACTTTCTCTGGAGATGTCGTTTTGGACTCTGATCAGTTCAGGCTGTTTCCTTTCATGGGTTGGCAGTTTATCCAGGTAAACTTTTACTCCTACTGATGAAGCACAAGCATTTAGATATACAGGCATTTAAACAGTACTAATTATTATGGTAGGTTATGTTGGTATAGACACAGATGTTTGGATGCTATGCTAATCCATGGACTATAGCTTTTCTGTAAAAGCTGACAAGGTCTTACTGTGGCTTATAACATCTCCTAACCACTAGAGGACTTAAGCTTGTGGCATCAGCCCTGAATTATTCCTCCAAGGAGAGAGCTAATAGCCAATTAGATTTGGGATATACAGACATTTGGCTGCCACTGCTGCACAGTATTTCCAGGCAGGTGAGGTGCAGCTGATGCTGACGAGGAGTCTTGCTTGACTCAAGGAGACCAATATTTGCTTTGTTTATTTAGTGGCCTTTGGTAACATTCTCTGGCATTCCAGAGGCCAATTGTACACTTGCAAGTGTGGTCCAGATATATCTTTCCCATGCTTACACCAGGTCTTCGATAGCAGGGCCTTACTGCCTCTCTTTTTGCAGGTAGCCCAGTTTTCTGGCAAAAAGCCTTTTTGGGGGCTTGGATCTTCTAGCCAACATCTCCTTGGCTGAATAATCCATTTCAGATGCTGCAAAGTTTTAATATGAGAGACTTTCTTACCTCCTTTTCATAAAACAAAGAAAAACATAATGGTAATGAAGTCATTCCCTAACTGTAAATTAGAGCTGACTGTTATAGAGGTAATCTCTTATAAAAGCGATATAGTTGCCTTCTTTTAATTGACTGATAGTCATAGGAACTGTGAAAGGATAATTCTCTCTTCAGAGCCAAATATAATACTAAAGTCTATATAAGCTGGGTAATTGAGCAAAATATATTAATACAGGAGAGCTCTGTTATCAGAAATGGATGTTTTTATTGAATGAAGATATAAAGTATTTTCTGCCTTCCGCTCCATCATATATTTTTTTTCATGGTGAATATGTGAATTCAACTTTCTGTGTATTGAAGTAGCCAAAACCATTTTTGCATTCCAAACTAATCCAGCATGTGTTGTTCTTTAGATACAGTGACTGTGAAAGTTGGGCTTTCTTTTCAGTTCCATTGACCATTACTGCAATAAGAACTAGACATGAGTAGTTACTGAATATGTTTGTTATAGGGGATAGAGGTTTTCTAATCTGAACTTGGTGAAGCATGCCTTTAATCTCAGCACTCAGGAGGCAAAGATAGACAGATCTCTGTGGGATGGAGCCCAGCCTAGTCTACACAGTGAGTTCTAAGCTAGCTAGGGTGACTGGGAGACACTGTCTCAATAAAAGCCCCAAAAAGAAAAAAAAAAAAAAAAGAAAAAGAAAAAAATGGATCAACTATTTTCCCTGTATCATTGCCAGTGTGAAGTTCTCCAGGGGCCACTCTTAGAGAAGATGGTTCATGCCCTTCTTGCCCTGGCTCACCAAAGCCTGAGCTGGTTAGTTTTTGTTGTTGTTGTTGTTGTTGTTATTGTTGTTGTTGTTTTGTCTCTGTGAAGGACATAGAATTTGCTAGTGGAGGAGAGGACAGGGGTATCTAAGAAAGACAGAATCCTGCCCACCTAGGGCCCTTCCCTAATGGGACAGCCAACATGCAGCCAATATGCTGCTGAGCTTGGAGGACAGAGAATACCTTGGATAAGAGCTGAAGGGCCTAGTAGATACTTTGACCTTCTCCCCACATAGACCCTTTCTTTGAAACCAAGACTAATGATCTGGTAACCCTCCAGACAGGCTCCCAGAACAGGGGCTTAATTGGGACTCGTTTATAGGAAGTTCTTGCATATGCAGTTCCAGTTGGCTCCCCAAAGGCTGGAAGAAAAGATGACAAGGGGTGAGGTGGGGTCAGGACCCTCCCTTTCTCAGAACTGCCTCTCACATGGAGCCTGGTTCAGGCTTCCCAAGCTATCTTTCAAATTTAAATAGAGCTAACACTGACTAACCTACATATCTTCATTAAGAATTAGCTACCTAGGCCACAGAGATGCGGGCTTAGCATAGTGATTATTGAGGCTTAGCTATTTTCTTCTCCTTATGAATACACATGAGAATTTCCTTTTCCTCCTAACTTTGTTATGGTGACTTCCTCACTAATAAGGGTTGTGCCTCTAAGTGCATTTTGCTCCTATAATTATTGAGATTTAAATGATCTCTGGAGATTTTAGCAGTTCAGATGCCCTGCGAGTGGACAATGGCTATGAGCATAAGCTGGGAAGGAATCAGTGGATTGAATAACCAGGGAGCTCTGTGTTTAGATCGGAGCCCCATGTTTTGGCTGCAGTGCAGTTAAATAAAGCTAGGTATGTACTTGCTTTGTTCTGATGGAGTGGGGAAAAGGTGTGTTCCATCTTCTTTAAAGAGAAAAGACCTTAGGATTCTGTCTGATAAGCTATTTCAGGAAATAGCTGTAACATCTAAAAGTGGCCCTATCTGAATATTTCTTACCAAATACTTCAGAATTTGTTACATACCTGGCTCCAGCCTGTTGCCTCCTTCCTCCCACTCTGCTAGATGCTATATTTAGATACATATCATTCAGGCCTGAATGTTCCTACAGGACTTTCCACCATTATCTCCAAGCCCTGTCCAATCCCGATGAAGAAGGTGCCCCAAATACTAGCTTTGCTGGCCGTCCTTACTACCTTTTTTCCTCCCCATGAATCTTCCCATGGTATTTCCTCCCCTTGATTCACTTCAGGTTTCTGACCAGGAACTTGAAGGTTTCTGTAAGCTTGGACCCACCAGAGTCGACAATTAGGACTTGCTACTTTATATTCCTGTGGCATACTAGCCAGGGACAACAAAGATGTCACCTACCTGTATTCCTTAGCTCTGGCAGCCACAACAAAACACCACAATTGGGTGCCTTGAAGAGTAGAAATGTATTTTTCACAGTTCTAAAGGTTAGAGCTCAAGATCAAGCTGTCACTAAATTTGTTTTCCTCCTGTGCCTACTACTCTCCTTGACTTGCACACAGCTACTACCTGGCTGAGCCCTCATGTGACTTTACTTGGTTTGTATAGTGTGTCCTAATTAACTTTCTTCTTATAAGGACACCAGTTAGATTGGATTAGGGCCCACCTTAATGACCTCATTTTGAAGTAGTCACTGCTTTTACAGATCTGTCTCTAAGAAGATTGTTTTGAGATATTGAGGGTTAGGATTTCAATGTCTGAATTTAGCAGGATTTAGCCCATCCATGCCAAACCATTCCTCTGCAGCTCTTCATCCATAAGATGACAAAAGTAGTAATAATAGTCATGGGTCCCAAAACAGTGAATAGATCCACAATGCCAAGCCTGAAAACAATATCCTCACTCAGTCTTCAGAACAGCCCTCCAATGTTGTCTTTCATAAACACTGTCATTATTACATGAGTCACTTGGGCTGGACATTCAGCAGGTAAATAATATATGCAATATTTAAACCTTGGAAGTCTGGGTTGGAACCTGCTTTTTTCTCTGCTCAACCAACACTACTAATAAGCACCTTTATTAGAATTATTATTTGTCAGGCATGACCCTCAGGGTTTAAGAAACATTATCCTATTTAAACTCTACCACAACCCTTCATAACGTAAGTATTGCAAAATCACTCCTTTAAAACTATTTATTTTTTTTTCACTGTACGTGGTACTATATTACATTTTCCTACAACTAAATGTTGTTTGTTGAACTTATCCCCCCACTTCCTCTCTCTCTTCTTACCCCTCTTGTTTATCCTTTCTTCCCCAAGATAGTTTCTCTTCTATTGTCATATCAAATTCATGAAAATCACACCCTTATAAGAAGGAAGAAGTAAATAGAAGGTTGGCAAAATAAAGGAGCCTGCTCAAGGTTGTGGAGGGAGCGAAGGTGTGAGACTTGGGATTTGGATGTTGGTTCACCTGTTTCTGCAAAGCAACATTCTTTACACTACCCAATGCTGCCTGCTTTTGTTTTCTAAGCCAAGATTCCTCATAGGGAAATTTGAATTAAACTGATGAAAATGTGAAGAGAATGACAGGAATCCTTCTTTTTGAACATGCTGGAGAAAGAACAGTTCATCAGGTATCATCAAGTTGTCAGTTTGCTTTGGCTTTTAAAGTTACAGGCTGTTACCACTGGAGCTAGGTGCTTAGGAATCAGTGTTAGAATGGCTGTCACATGCCTAAATCTGTAAGAAAACCATTTATTTTTAATCAGACATAAATTAAGCAGAAAGCCAGAAACTGTGAGGTCCCTCGGTAGCCCACTTTGGGATACATTTCTTGGGTAAATCTCACAAGTTCCACAGTATGCAAGTACCTTTTACCATCAGTTGGCGTATCCTCTGCCATCCAGGGCACACAGAGCCCAAGAGCTCCCGACCAGATATCTGGACAGGAACTTTCATCAGAATCCTCTCCCCTTCTCCCACTTCCAATGTATCCCAGTATAAATCAAGACGTCAGCATGCAGGAAGTCACTGCAGATGGCTAATTTTACTCTTCCTCTTACATTTTAAAACCACTTGCTTATTTGATCCATTTTACATGTGAAATTTCTCTCTTTCTAAATTTTAAATAGTTGTTGAATATTGAAGGGATCATCAGCTTAAATCAGAGGCTATCCCTCTTTATAGCAGTGAATGGAAATAGTTGGCAAATGGAAGAACCAAACAAGATCTACATTGGCTGACATCGATTATACACCAGGCACTTAAGTGTTACAGTGCATGTGTGCTGTGTAGCATTTCCCACCACAGGGGACACAGACTCCCGGGGCCCTACCTGAAACCCAAACAAAGTTCAGCATTTGAACAAGATCTCCAAGGAATACATATACATATTGTAATGTTATCTATTACTTTATAACATTTTGTTTAATCTTTATGGTAACTTTAGGAGATGGTCACTATTATTCCCACTTAAAAAAAATGAATAAACTGAGGTTCCAGTACATTAAAATTGCCTTTGGTCATCTTTACAAAACAAGTACCAGCTCAGGGAATTAAAGCATAGCTTTCTCCATCTCCATATTCTTTGCTTTTTCTGTTGTTCTACCATAATCTAGGGGAGATTCCATGTGGTGTAAAGATTTAGTCCCCCAAGTTTCCCAGGCTCCTTGCATTTTGAAATTTTCTGGGGAAATGTTATTGGGTTGAACATGTATAGGGTGCTTCCCTGGGATCTCTGTGAGTGCTGTTTTGTAATTTGCATACAACACTTTGTTGTTGTTGAGCTTCTCTCGGAATCTGTCAGGATGAAAGGAAAGAATGTTTGTTACTCAGCAGTCAGGAAAAGATGGACAGCTATCTCAGAGGCCACGAGTCCATTCACTATTAACTCAGAATCCTCAAAAATGGCAGGCTTCCTCCAGCCAACCATCCTAGACATTATTCCAGGTCATAAAGTACCTGGCTTTGCCTGCATTGATGTCAGGATGTGGTATCCCACTGCCTACCTAGGAAGCAGGGTTCAGACAGAGTTGAGTTCCTCCAAGGACTTGGCATTCAGTTTCTGAATCCCAGGTGACATGGACCACAAGTAGACCAGATCCATGCCCAGGAAGAGGCTCTGTGTGGGACCCACCTGGCCAGCTGGTTTGGAAGGAGCTTCTCCACTGACTCCCATTTCACACCCAGAATTGAGCACGAGACCTTAAAGCTGCCTTGCAAATAAACTTTAATGGCCTTCCTTCTACATTACATTATTAAGAGTTCCTTTGACTGGTGTTAGGATGATAAATGAAAAATGCTTTGCACCATTACATCAAGCACTAATGCAGAGTGGGAAGGGTTTCTGCTCATTTTAACAAAAGGGAAAAGCAAAGAAATAACGGATGGGAAAGACAAAGCCCCTGGTGTCCTGCTAAAGGATTTTCAAGTAAGCCCAGGTGAAGGCTACAGGAAGAGTCTCACTCTCACAGCCTTCTCTGTCCTCTGCTTCCTCTGCCCTGCAAAGACTTTGTCAGTTGGAATTTTCAGCTTCTCAGCCATAAATAAGCCATTTGACAGGATCCATTTGACAGGCAGGCAAGCTGAGTCATATACCTTATTTGAATCATCCCACGAATACCAAATGTCTGTGGTATCTTATAAGCCTGGGAAGCATCCTGATGTCCTTACCAGGAACATGGTGATAATGTATTGTGTAGTTTACCATAGTTCATTGGTCTGCAATAGCTTATTTATTTATTTATTTATTTATTTATTTAGTTAGTTAGTTAGTTAGTTAGTTATTCTTTTGGTCTTTTTGAGACAGGGTCTCCAGTTGGCCTGGAGGTCACTATATAGACTAGGCTGGCCTTGAACTCACAGAGATTTGCATGCCCCTGCCTCCCGACTGCTGGGATTAAAGGCATGTGCCACCATGCCTGGCTCTTTTTTTTTAACCTCCTATTCTACACATGTCCACCTTACCAAGCTGAGATAATCTTCCTTTTCCCTATTGGACAAAGAGGAATGAAGGTGGAATAGTTGTCAGTCTAATCTTTCCTGACTTCATCCCTAAGTCACATGATCTTTCTGGAGTTCAGTTCTCTTTTTGGGGGGAGGGGATCTTTTTGAGGCAGGGTCTCCCTGTAGCCCCTGCTGTCCTGGAACTCACTCTGTAGACCAGGCTGGCCTTGAACTCACAAAGATCTGCCTGCCTCTGCCTCCCAAGTGCTAGGATTAAAGGCGTGCGCCACCACGCCCCGCCCAAGGCCTGTTTTAAGGGATGCTTTTCATTATAGGAGCTTGGGATGGGGCTAGGTAGGCTCTACATGGGTAAGAATGTGGCTACGGAAATTCTTGATATTTTTTTTTAATAGCTAGATGAGTCTTTTAAGGAGTTCTTGGAAGTAATACAATATTTATTTCCACTTTATATTTTCCTGAGCAATAGTATGTTTGTGTTGAGGGAAATGGTAGGATAGCCAGGCCTTAGTCATATAAACAAGAAGTTTGGAGTCTCCCTGGGTAAGATTTACAGCTAATTTAAGTGACCTGGACATTTTGTGCAGCTGGTGACCAATGCCCACGATTGCCGATAGACTGTTGCTTGCTGCCACCTGTTGAAAGATGTCACTGAGAGCCTAGTGTGACCTGGACAAGCCCCTCTTATCCTAATTCGATTCTGAGGTCATCTGTACCTTCAGATTTTTCACAACCTTAATGAATATACTTAGTAGCCATGATCTGGGTGTCAGCATGAAGGTCTTGGAGCCGAGCACCCAAGTGTTTCATTCCATACACATTTTTCTGTTTCTCCTGTGGGTGAGAGGGACAGAAATCCCGTCCAGGGATTTGGTAGGAAGTGTGTGTGTGTGTGGGGGGGGGGTGACAAGTGACAGGAGGCCATTTTATTCCCACTGTGGGTGTGAGTCTCTCCTCAACACAACTGAGGAAGCCCAGCTTCTTAGCTCCAAGGAACCTGCCATGCAAGGGGAGATTTTTGTCTGCATGTAGCTTCTAAAGTGTTGTAGTGAGCAACTGTGAATAAAAAAAAAAAAAAAAAACAATTAAATTTGCTAAAGGTCTGCAAAATCAGATCTAATCTCTTTGGAGACTTGGACAAAACAAGCAAACAAAAGAGCCGAGTTATCGATTGCTGCATTTCAGTGGCTCTTAATCTGAAATGAAATCAGCCCAGGCTGGAGCCCAAAGGCCACAGACCCTGATATCCATTCTCCCTCTGTTGGAAGGGCCACCTGTCAAAACTCTAGTTCCTTACTCAACAACTGAATTAGTAGGCAGAAAGTAGGTTATAGAAGGCTGTGACCACTGGGCTTTCTTGGGGCACAAAAGACAGAGGAAGAACTGGAATGTTTTTTAACTGTAAGGCAGTGGAGCAGATTGGGTTTGCAGGTCAGCCTCTTTCTGCACCATCTGAAGAGAAGCACCTAATCTGGCCAGCAACACTTTGCCTCCATTCTTAAATTTTCCTTTTTATGAGGTTCTGTCTGTCCGTTATCTTCCTTGGAGTTAGTCTTTAACCCCTTGACCTTCAGAAGTAGAGGAGGAGGAGGAGGCCAGCAGGGCTGGTAGTTAGGGGATTGCCACATAGGAGAAAGATGTTGACCCAGAATAAACTACACACATAGACTACCACCTCATGTGTCCTGTCCTGAAGTGGAAGACTAGCGCCTGAAAGTTCAGGGACCCTGGGGCTTTTTTATTGTTGTTTTTTATAGAGTTGTAATGAAGATCATAGTATATTCCCTGTATAAGTTACTTTTCCATGGCTGCCACTATAATACTTGAGGAAACGGATGAAAGATTTCTTTTGGCAACATGGTTTCAAAGGACTGTGTCCAAGATCACATTGCCCTAAGCGCCTGGGAAGACACTGTGGTCATAGAAGCATGTGGTAGAGGCCAGGGGCAAGAAAGGAAGGTCAGGGAAGAGACACGAAAACCCACCCTCAACAACCCATTTCCTCCAGGCAGGTGGCACCTCCTGAGGTTTTCCAGAACCATCCTACATAGTGCTACTAGCCAAAGTGTCTAACAGATGAGCCTGCAGGGGACATTTAATAATCAATCCATCACATTCCATACTCAAACTGTTCTTTCCCTAATGCCAACCAAATAAAGAGCTGGGATTCTTAAAAGTGTGTAAATTTTGGACATTTACATTGATCAAGATCTAGGAGACAATCCAGGATTGTCTTGAAAGATATAACCTTAGGGTGTGGTGGCCGTGCCTTTAATCCAAGCACTTGGGAGGTGGAGGTTGGCAGATCTCTTTGAGCTAAATTCAAGGCCAGTCTGGTCTAAGTAGTGATTTCTGGGTCAGCTGGAGCTACAGGGAGACCCCACCTCAAAATGACCAAATAAAAAGATACAATCTCTCAATCTGTCCAGATGCAGAGTAGGGATGAATAATGAGAAATGACCAACACTTATCTCTTAATGAGAGCTGTAGGACTGTGTGGTCCTCTGCAAGCCAGGCAGGAAATGACCTCACTGAATAGGCAAATATAAAAGTATTATAATGGATAGCTTGAAATGATCACACTATTGGTAGGGTTGAACCTTACCTCCCCCTGTCTCTCTCCGTATTCTGACTGCATCCTATGTCACTCTGAATCGCAACAAACCTTATCGAAAGTGGGGCTCCCACTTGTCAGTTATTAGGTATTTCTTATTCCACTGCATTCCTTGACTATGGCCTCCATTGAGCTCAGTCATGGTGTTACCATTCACTGATGTTTTCATTGTGCTTTCAGTGTGATTTCTCTGGAAGGGAGGGTTGGCAAGATGGGCTGGCCCCTCCCCAGAGCACATCCTAATCTTGACATCATGAGTACTGTGTTCTCTTGGTTTCTCTCTGCCTCCCAGAACGCAGCTCTTTCGTTCTTCATTTCTCTCACAGTTAGTATTCATGTTTGTTGACATGCCATCCTGGACTTCCTTTCACAGTTCCGCAAGCTGTCTAGGATATGCATTGATTTATCTATAAATCTTCACTGTGTCGACTCCCACCCCCCATCCCTTCAATGTCTCATCCTCAAACACTTGCTTTGGATGGCAGCCCCATTATGCAGTTTTCTCTGTTCTCCAAAGTGAAATAGGCCACCTGCTCCTGTGGTTTCTTATTTCATAGTTCCTATCTTTTCTTCACAACTCATACCATATGATCATACATGTGTCCTTAGTTCACATACTTGAAAGAACAGACAGAAATTAATTCCTTAATCTTTCCCTCCTGCACAAGTTTTGACACATAGTATATCCTTAATGAATCTTGGTCTAATGATTAAATAAATACTTGGGTTTGAAATAAATGTTTTCATAAGTCATAAAGGTAAACAGTAATCCCCCCATATTTATGGGGGGTACATTTTTCACACATTCTTGTTTAAAAGATTTTATTTTATTTTTAATTATGTTTATATGTGTGTATCTGTTTGTGGGGATGTGCACATGAGGACAGAGACCAGAAGAGGGCATTGCATGTCCTAGAGCTGGGTTTACAAGCAGCCGAGAGACACCAGATGTGTGTGGCTCCCTATCAATGCCTGGTTTTTAATGGACTGAGAGGGTGATTACAGGGGTTGCTAAAAGTACATGTTTTGGGGTTAGAGAGATGACTCAGTGGTCAACAGTACTTACTGTTCTTCCAGATGACCTGAGTTCAGTTCCCAGTACCCACATGGTGAATAATACTCATCCATAACTCCAGTTCCAAGAGATCTAGATGCCCCTTTCTTGCTTCTGTGAGCATAAGGCATGCGTGTGGTATACTTGTAAGTAAAACACTCATATACCTAAAATTACATAAATTTGTGGGGCTGGAGAGATGGCTCAGTGGTTAAGAGCACTGACTGCTCTTACAGAGGACCCGAGTTTGATTCCCAGCACCCACATGGTGGCTAACAACTGTCTGTAACTCCAGTTCTATGGGAATCTGATGCCCTCTTTTGACCTCCTCAGGCATTGCGTGGCACAGGTACACTTACATACATAAAGGGAATACACTCATACACATAAACTAAAAAATATATAAAATATTTTAAAATTATAAATAAAAATGAATTTATTTTTAAAGTTCTGATTTTCTAAGTCATGTAATAAAGAGGAAGTAGGGGGATCTCCTTGAGAAACATGAAAATGCCAGGAAAGAGATTAGCAAACTTCCTGGGCCTGCACCCCATCAAGATGAGACATCGAGAGTGCACAGGCTGCAGGCTTCAGTACTGTCCTAAGTATTTCCAGAGTCATTTGTGGCCCTGGATTTAAATGTAATTACTGGTAGGGTAATCATCAGTAATACTGATGATGATGATGATTATGGAAAATATGAATAATAAAGATATAAAAGGACACAGAATACATTGGTGTGTAGTACAGAGGAATATTGAAGCAAATGAAAACGCTGGTGAATGCTAAAACTACTTAGCTGATCAACTCTGGAGTTTCCATACATGTTATTTGAACACATTGAACTAGGGGTCTCTTGTGTAAACAAATGATTAAGAATGCATTTTCCCTAGTCTTCATATCATCAAGGTTTTCTATTTGCACAGTAATGCACTAATATGTTCAGTAGGATTTATAATGCAATTATGAATTCATGCCATAAACCTCTCCTGGTCTCTTGGAATAGCTTGCATTTCCTTCTGATAGGTCCCCAGGCACACTGATCTTACCTTTATGATAGCACCGACATTGCAGTTGTTGCTTTACATCTCAGTCTCCTCCAAATATTACTTGAGCTTCTTAAGAATAGGGACTGTGTCTTGTTAATTGGCTCCTGACATCTAATATAGTATGAGCCCCTAAGTCACGCTCAAGAGATATTTTCTGGCCTTTTTCCCTTCATTAAATACATACTGTGGGGTGCCTCTTACACTGCTAGGTGCTGAGAATCCAGCAGTTCCATCCACCTTCACTTGTAGAGACTATGGATTACCATGCCTGAGCCACAAGGGATTATTTAATTAATACTGTGATAACTGCAATAAAGCAAAAGTGCAGTGTACTGAGAGAACATGTAAGGGTCTCCAACTGTGTGAGGAAGTGGGATGGGCTTCTTTGAGGTAATGTTATAAAATACAAAATATGAGGAGGAGTTCTGCACGTGAGGAGCTCTAGGAATGGGGTTGCTGATGGGTGGATGAGAGGAATAGTTCAGTGTGAGCAAGTAGCAGGAAGCCTGAGATAGGGAAGTAAGTGGACTGCTGAAACAAGACACTGTGACAACAGGAAGCTGAGGAGTCGACCCCTGTGTATAAGCAAGTCTGTTAGTAGTGAACTTTGGGCTGGATTCCAACAGATTTCTTCCTAGGCCACACTACACAAAGGTCAGCTCTGGTCAGGAAAATGAGATGAAGCCTTGACCAATTTGAGAGTGACAGTGCACACAGATCTAGACTGATCGCACAGAGGGCTCGGCAAGTTTAACCTGAGAGTCATATCAGGTACATCCAATTAAATGGCTCTTTCGGAGCCTTCTGCCTGTCCCGTCCCTTATCAGGGTCCCAAATGGAGCTGACAGGTCCTCTCACTCCTGCAGTGGGTCCTGCCTATTTTTCTATTAGAAGCTTTCCCTGAGGGCTATGGCAGCCTCTCTGGGCCACATAACCTGAATAATCTGCTTCCACAGAATGCTATCTCCCAGCAGGATGCTGTAGGCTGTCACCCTAATAGCCTGTCTCCCCACAGGCCCCCAAACCTGTTGCTGGATCCAAGTCAGTATTTTCTCTACCCTCTATGCTGTTCCTAAGGCACTGTATTCTCCTGGAAGCCACAGGGAGAGATGATGTGGTGATTCGTATTGGCTTGATTTGCAAATGCTCAGTGCAGTGTTGCAGAGACCGGCAAATTCCCCAGCCTTGATTATGTTTGCCTATTGCCGTTTATCAGTGGTACCTGTCTGTTTTTATAGCCACCCCTCAGCCAAGCTCAGGATCGTAGTTCTCTCATGGGAATCACTCCACAGTACTGTGAGTCTCAGATTTGGACAATTTTTGGATAGCAGAAGAGGAAAGAAAAAGCAAAAAGAATGTCTGACTCACTGAGCATTGTGAGGGATGCTGTGATGGTCACAGAGCCAAGCCCTTGATATTTTCTTCCTAGCCAAATCACCACTCTCCCCAGAGCCTATATATATACTCACTAATATGGTTGGGTGAGCAAATAGGAAGATAAGCAGACAAGATAAAATGAAACCATAGCATGTATCCAAGATGACCACATTCATAGGCAGAGTCCTGCCTCCACCACTTGGATTGAGAGTCCCCATTTGGGAGCCTCAGGCTGCAAAGACTTACCCTCCAGACCCATCCCCAGGAACAGGAGCATTGCTGGTCCATCATCTCCACTCATTAATTCACTCAGTAATAATCTCATTTTTGATACACCCACTAGGGATTTGCATAGTCCTGATTTCTATGTTCATCTCTCAGATGAAGATGTGACTCTCCAGGTCACATGGATCCTGCTATAGCAGTCACTGGCAGAGGGTCTGCTTGTCTCCACTACTTCACTCCACTCCTCTCGGGGAGCTTTCACACTGCAAGAAGAGCCATGAATGACCCAGAGCCCAGGAAGGAGCCCACTCTTCTTCCCTGCCCTCCTTTCCACCATGTTTCCATCCCACCTACCCTATCTTTGACACTTCTATAAACTCTACCATTCAAAACCCTCCTTCACAACCACAATTTCCTGTTTGAGAGTAGAGGAAGGAACAAAGAAGGCTGTCTACAAAATAAAATGTCAAAGAATAAACACTCATAACTTAATGATCTTCCTTTGATCACTTAACGAATTCTGAATGAATGTACAACATTTTGGATCTGCCTGCAAAATGTCCTCTCTATTTCCAAGACACCTGTCTTCTATCCAGGGTGCATTCTTACCTCTACTAACAATACAGCCAGCAAGGCAAGGAACTGAATTCCCAGGAAATAGCTGTGGTTGTTAATCTAGGAAGACTGTCCTGGAGAAGAGCTTGGAAAACTGTTTCTTCCTTATACTTCCCTAATGTTGGGCAAGTAATGGTCAACAAACTACAGCTTGCCCCCTTAGTGGGGGAAACAGTTAATACATAAAGAATAATCACGTTTACAAATTGTGACGAGCAAGTTTCTGTGGCAAAAACTGACAGAGGACCTATTTTACATTAGAGAGAGTCAGAGAAGACACATCTTGGGAAGTGACAGTTTCCACTCTGACAAACTCTGCCTGGTTCAGAGCAGTTAATAACTTGTTCAAGATCATATAACTAGGGCACCTGAAATACAGAATTGAGACCAAGGATCAGGGGACCTTGAGTGTGTGCTTAGAAATGAACACTCATTTTTATGAAAATAATTAATATCAATAATACTGCAAGTGCAGTTTTAGGGGGGTCTTTTTGAGACAGGGTCTCCCTATAGCCCCAGCTGTCCTGTAACTCACTATGTAGACCAGGCTGGCCTTGAACTCACAGAGATCTGCCTGCCTCTGCCTCCCAAGTGCTAGGATTAAAGGCGTGTGCCACCATGCCTGACTGCAAGTGCAGTTTTTTAAAAGACACTGGTTTCTTTCTAAGAACACTTCAGAGGTGGCCATTTTTAGCTCTCATGAGTGCCTTCAGATATCACCTCCAGTTTGTTAAACAACACATTAAATCTATTCCCAACACTAGTCCATCACAGAAAACAAAGATCTGGTATACCCAAATCTCTTCTGCATTTATTTTCCCCATGTCCCCAGTATATGGCTTTCTTTCAGAATTGGTTGGCTCAATAATCAATATGCAGGTTATCAATATGATACAAGTCAAATCAAGTAAATTATGGTAAGACTGACTTCCCATTATGAACTATCATTTTCATGGAGTTACTTTTTAAAAATTATTTATTTATTTATTTGTTTATTTATTTATTTATTTTCTATGTGTATGAATATACTGTCTGCATGTAGGTTTGTGCACCCATGTCATGCAATGCCTTGGAGATCAGAAGAGAGTGTCAGATTCCCCTGGAACTGGAGTTCTCCTGGAATTGGAGTTGCAGACGGTTCTCAGCCACCATGTGGGTGCTGGGGATCGAACCCGTGTCCTCTGCAAGAGCAGTTGGTGCTCTTAACCACTAGGTTGTCTCTCCAGCCCCCGGAGTTACTAACTTTTATATGCATATACATATATTTTCTCCAAAAGGTCTCAACTCTCAGTTTAAAGAGCATTGCAGAGTTTCACAGCTGAGCCACACTGTAGTGTTGGTTATTGCTGTGTGGTGTTGATCTTGGGTATGTCTAGTTCTATATGAACTACTTGCTTTCCAGACCAGCTTCAGTGCCGCCATCTGATTTCCCTTTACAATTACCACAGCTTCTCTTCCTCTTTGGAATCTGCTTTAAGAGCTCTCTGAGTTCTTTTTTTTTTTTTTTTCCTTATGTTTCTCATAGGGAGATTTTTCAGATTTGCCAGAGGAAATTAGATACTTTATATAAAGAAAACATGTATACCCTTCTTCACATATGATAGTTTAGCTAGGTATAGTTAAAACATTTTTCTTCAGTTTCTTTATCATTGCTTCCACTGTGACTGTTTAGACATGTTTTGTGTCTAGGATGTATTTCTGATTCTTGTTTTCTTGAATATGATCTATATATTCTTCATTCCACTAGGAAAAAGTTTTAGCAATTCTTTTTATATCTGGTACTTTGGAATATATATATATATATATATATATATATATATATCCTTGAACTCACAGAGCTCTACCCGCACCTACCCGCAGAGTGGTGGACTAAAAGTGTTCAATACCATACCTGGCCTTTTCCTTCCTTTTTATAAAAAAATAATTAAGTACATGCTTTGCCTCCATTCTATTTTCTGAAATAATTCTATTTTACCATCCTTCATTATTCTCTGATTTTTGCTTGTTATTTTGTGTGAGAGACTGCATCGAAAAGCCCTATGGGAGCTTTACATGTGTACAATATGGCTGGAAGTCTTCTTGTCTTGTGAGCTGATTGGATGAGATGCCAGGTATTTTGATGACTAATTTCCTAATGTCATTGATTTGATTGTCGTTTGTGTTTTGTTTTGAGGCAGATTCTTACTATGTAACCCTAGCTGGCCTGGCAATATAGACCAGTCTGGCCTTGAACTAACTGATTTTTTTAAAATTTTATTTATTTTTGTATGTGTATGAATGTACTGTCTGCATGTAGGTTTGTGCACCCGTGTCGTGCAATGCCATGGAGGTCAGAAGAGGGTCTCGGATTCCCCTGGAACTGGAGTTCTCCTGGAATTGGAGTTACAGATGGTTCTTAGCCACCATGTGGGTGCTGGGGAACTAACTGATTTTTAAATGCATACTTGTGCCTACCTTTCTTCCAGAGAAGACTCTTCCAATCTGCTTAAGTCCCTCTCTCTGACTCTACTGCCCTTTGCTTCCAGGGGGTTCTCACACTGGAGCATCCATCAGTGCCCCCTGGAAGGCTTGAAAAGAGAAGCCTAGCCTGCTTCCTACTCTCAAGCAGACTTCCTAATAAATTTGCAACTCCAGTATATTTCCAGGTGATGTGGATACTGGTTTGGAGACCATATGTTTACATGTCATTGTTCAAAAAAAAAATAAGCTTCCCACACTTTCTCAGAACAGTCTGGATCCCTTGAAGGGGGAGGATTTGGCAAAGTGGACTTTTCCTCATGGACACTCTCCACAGCATTTTTGCTGTTTGTTCCGCATTTCCTCAGCCTTCATAGAAACACAAGCAGCTCGAGTGTGTCTGTGAATTTTTAGGTTTCAGCCTCAATCAACTTCCTCCCTCATGCAGGCATTTCAAGTCAACCTCCCCTGCTTTGTAGACCATTGTGAGTCATTCATCTGCCTTTGTGCCCTTCAGTTCCTAACAAAACATTTCATCTGGTGATGTTTTCTCTCATTTTATCTGTATCCCTTTATTCTTCACTGTTATTTTAAAGGGGTCCTGGGAAGAAGCAAGAGCACACATATTCTTCAAGCCACGGTGAGTCATGTCTGGAATTATTCTGACCACACTCTCCTCCTCAGAGTCTACTTGTTGCTCTTTGGCAATATCCTCAGAATGAGCTATTTATGTCCTCAGCCAAGGTCCAGATACTATGGAGGTGCCATTATCTTAATCATGTAAAATAGTCTCCTTCTATTCCCACTGAGGAAAGAATGTCCCCCAGAGCTACGAGATCCCAACCACAGGAAAGAAGAAAAGGCAATTTGACATTTTCTTGACTGTTTGAAAATTTTTCTAACACAACAAGCTATTTATCCTCTACTCTGGTTCTTATTGAATTAAGGCAGGAGAAAAGAAATCAATTCACTTTCCATATGCTACCTGGTAAAAAACCACCACTCACTAAACACTATGGAATATGTGGGGAAGGGGAAAAAAGATAAATCCATCAACTAACAAGATAAGTGCCTTGTTCCTCCATCTGTTACTGCTGTGCCCTTATCTGGGATTGGAGCACGGCAGCCACAATATATCTTGTGTCAGGTATTATATTGTAGACTCATATGAATGAATTTTCATGCTAGTAACCATCTATGATATAGCTTAGCCACAGCTAAATTTGTCCTAAGGCACCAACTGTCATTTTGCATTTGGAAGTCCATTGTATTCACAGGCGGAAACAGGGATAGCTGCTGCTGGGCGATGGTGTCTGTCTCACAGCATAGAACTCTGTGCTGTGCCCAGGTTGGTGGTGACTTAGTAGATTGACTCCTGAGGAGGTAACAGTGTTCTCAGAGGAGACAGAGAAAAAAGTGCATTTATCAAAGAGGGCTCCTGTCCAGTATATCTACAATGGAGGAAATCATTGATTAGCTGACTGATGAGATACAGGGCTTCTTAGATCACAGGGGGTGGGAACCAGAGTGGCGTTCAGTGGAAATGACATGCGGTGCTCTTCAGCAGCCCCAATTATCCTGGGATGATTTCCTCATTCACAAACAGAGTTTATTTTGAGGGCTGAGCCTTAACTGAGCATCCAGGTGCAGAAGCAGAGAGGATGACATGTGGCACTGGAACCCGTGATTTTGGCAGTTCTGACAAGGCCTGAAAGTCTCAGTAGATGGAGAAAGCTTGTTTGCATCCACAGTTGAGAATGAGCTTTGCATAATATTATGGAGGTTGTATTACTTAGCCATGTTGTCGTTGCTGTCACCGTTATGGTCCTCACTGATAGTAGCTAGGGCAGCCTCAGCACTGAGGAATTTGAAGTCACATTAGAGCTTTCAGCACTTGAATCTTGTCTGTGTCCTTGTCTGTGTCCATCTCTGTCTATGGAACTTGAGCTCCAAAATAACTCAACTATAATAATCAAGTGTTGTAAAGAAGGGGAATGGGTTGATATTTAGTGATCAGACAAAGGAAGGAAAATGTATTATATTGCAATAGGATAAAAAAATGATTAAAATGATGTCTTCTCAGTTTTCAGCTGGGATGCATGTTTGTTCTCATATGGTATTTGGAGGGTAGAAATAAATAAACTACATTTTAGAATAATTACTATGTTCATTTGAAATATCTAAACTTGAGATACCTGTGCATCAGCCATTCAAGTGTGCAGCATGAGTTTAGAACTGAGGACATATATCATGGATGAGACATTCCTCCTGGGAACCATGAGTGTGTAGGCAATATAGTGGATGGCCTTTCATGTAATCTCTAGTGATTCCCGCCTTCAGCTATTTATGCCCTTCCATGTGGCTGGACTTACAGGCTCTCTTTTGATGAGTAGACATCAACAGAAGCGATGGTAACTCACTTCCAACACTGTGGAGACTTTACTTTCCATCTTGGTTCTTTCCTTATTAGTAGCTTTGGAATTATTTGTCCTGAGGAAGTCAGTTTCCATGGTACAAGGCATCTTTGCAGGGAGACCCACCATTTGAATAAACTTTGAAGAACTCCTTTACCTCTATTTATTTGAGCTTTCATATGAAATCGCAGTTCTCCGTGACAGCTTGGACACAACCTCTTGAGATCTGGAGCCAGAGGTATTCTGGGAAGCTGCTTTGTGGATCTTGGACCATAGAACTATAAGACAATAAGTTATCTGTGGTGTTGAGTTGCTACATTTTAGGGTAATTTGTTGTGTGACAATAGATAATGAATACATGTGAGTAAAAAGAGAACAGCTGAGCTCATCTCTGCAGCTGCTGTAGAGGAAGAGAAGTAAAGTCATGTGGCTTATTTGTATCTAAAAGATATCCCTGTCCTCACCAGAAAAAAAAGGAACAAATGTAGGTGAAGAAAGAAGAAATAATGAATAAAATAAAGAAAATACCACAAAACTTCAAGTTGAGGGATTGCATTTCATATAGAAAAGGGGAGGGGCTGGAGAGATGGCTCAGCGGTTAAGAGGTTAAGAGCACTGACTGCTCTTGCAGAGGCCCCGGGTTTGATTCCCAGCACCCACATGGCGGCTAAGAACTGTCTTTAACTCTGGTTCCAGGGGAATCCGACACCCTCTTCTGACCTCCGCAGCATTGCACGACACGGGTGCACCAACCTACATGCGTACACATAAAAAATAAATAAAATTTAAAAAAAAAAAGAAAAGGGGAGATGCAGCATCCCAATGATCCCACATGCTTCAGTGGTAGAGGGTTTGGAATGATCTGTATACACAGAAATCAAGATGGCTTGCGTGATCTCACCAAGGACAATTTCAAGAATGCTAAGGGCACAAAGGAACTGGCATTGAGTTGAGAAATAGAAAGGGGGTGAGATCATATACTCTAGGGGGAAATGAATTGAGAGAGGGAAGAGGATTAGATAACAAAAAAATAATGTATCATAAAATGATCTGTTTCCATGGAATGTTCTTGAATGTGTTTATGACTATAGTAGAACTTGAAGAAAAGAGGGAATGGCAAATTCAGGCTGGCTAAGGATAACAAGAGAAGACCCGAAGAGGCCTTTTCATCTGCTAACACTACAAGGGTGTCAGAAGAGCAGATTAGAGGTTCCATGTGCATATAAGGAGGATGAAAAATAGTGAGACTGCATAGATCTTGTTTTTCCCAGAAAAATCAGGAAAGGGGTATGTGTCAAGAAAATGCTTCTCAATATTTTCTCTCAAACACTGCTGAGAGAGAAGAATTAATGCATAGTCCCAGTCATCTCAAATCATAGCACAATGTGGCCAAACTAAGCTCAGAACTTCAAATCAATTATTCATATGTACTATTTATATTACAGTCGTTATTATGGACATGTTTTAATATAAAATCACTTGAATTAGTTATAATATTTAACTTCCTTCTGAAATTATTCAAATTAAATTGATGCTTCTGAGGTTACATTGTATTTATCCTGCATGATGTTTATTTTAACACAGTGCCTGTAACCCTTAAGGTATATATAGAGCAGTTCAAGAATCTTAGCATTAATCATTAGCACCCACTGACACATTAGCACATTCAAGTTTTGAGATTCTCTGGCCCCTCCATGCTCACATTGGGAAACACTAAGCATTATCTTCATGAATGAATGAGAGTATAAAAAAATTTCTATTGTGTAAAGGAGCTCACTAAGAAAGCAGAGAAAGGAAAAAAAATCTTAAGCCTAGGACACTATTACCCAAACAGGATAGGCCTTTTGGTGTTCCAGAGGTAAGGCTGGGGCCTCGTGGGTGTGATGAAGAATCAGATCCCCAATGTGACAACAGGGATGGCACACGGTAAGCAGTTACTGAGTGTGGGAGCGAGAGATGTAGAAGTTGTTGAGAGGTATAATAATACAAATGACAAGGAAATATTTGAGTTACTAATCTAAGTGATGGACTTGGCAGTTACTAAATATTCTTGCAAGATGAGATTTGTATATTCTATCCACCCGTATTAAATTTTGGAGAACATCATATGAATTATCAGGGACACAATTAGGTTTTTTTTTCTTCTACATTAGAATTAGCAAACTCAAATCCTTTTGGTAAAGAACATTTTCCTGTCCAGGCTGCTCATCTATTAGCTTTCTCTCTGTGGCTGCACGTTCTTTACAGGACCAAGGTAAGTCACTGTGAGAGAGACTTTACAGAGCTGAGGAGACGGCTCAGTGGGTGAAGTGCTTGCTGCACAACCCTGGCAACCTGAGGTTAAGTCCCAGAACCCACAGAAAAGCCAGATATAGTAGTTCACGTGTCTGTAATCCCAGGACGCCCAAGGGGGGAGATTCGAGGTTGGAGAGAGACAGGAAACTCTCCAGGAACTCTCAGGCCAGCTAGTCTGGTGTGAGCACAGAGCAAGTTGAAAGGCTAGTATTGACCCCTAGGGTTGTCCTCTGATCTCCACACATGTGCCCGCATATTACACACACATAAACAAACAGACACATACACATACAACCCCCCCACACACACACACAGAGACACAAGTTGGAAGGCTAGTATTGACCCCTAGGGTTGTCCTTTGATCACCACACATGTGCCTGCATGTTACACACACATAAACAAACAGACACATACACATACACCACCACCACCCACACACACAGAGAGACACAAGTTGGAAGGCTAGTACTGGTCCCTAGGGTTGTCCTCTGATCTCCACACAAGTGCCTGCATGTTACACACACATAAACAGACACATACACACACACACCCCCACACGCACACAGAGACACAAGTTGGAAGGCTAGTATTGACCCTAGGGTTGTCCTCTGATCTCCACACATGTGCCTGCACGTTACACACACATAAACAAACAGACACATACACATACACCCCCCCACACACACAGAGACATAAGTTGGAAGGCTAGTATTGACCCTAGGTTTGTCCTCTGATCTCCACACATGTGCCTGCATGTTACACACACATAACGAAACAGACACATACACATACACCCCCCACACACACAGAGACACAAGT
Source organism: Rhizomys pruinosus (assembly GCA_009823505.1). Classification (NCBI taxonomy): domain Eukaryota; kingdom Metazoa; phylum Chordata; class Mammalia; order Rodentia; family Spalacidae; genus Rhizomys; species Rhizomys pruinosus. The sequence goes on along the minus strand of VZQC01013995.1, from coordinate 485,014 downwards.
TGGAAGGCTGGTACTGACACCTAGGGTTGTCCTCTGATCTCCACACATGTACCTGCCCGTTACACACACACAAACAGACACATACACATACACCACCCACCCACCCCCCTGCCCACACACACACAGAGACACAAGATCTTATGGTCAACAAAGCTAACTGAAGAGATGTGGCCACTTCAGTTCTAGATTGATGAAATCTTATAAGCTAAAACTTCCAAACTATTGTTATAGATTACCCTTGTTTTTCAATAACAGTTCAGAGTTTTGAAAATTTTCCCTTATGAAATCACAGTGCTTAGCCCTGTTCCTTCAGCTTTATGGACACAGGACTATCTTGCACTTAAAGCTATTTCCTAGGCTAGGGACATAGCTTAGTGCCATAACATTTGCCTATCATGGCCCAAGGTTCTAGGTTCAATCTCCAGTATCATACACAAAAATGAAGGTTCATCATCACCCCACCCCCTTAAATTTAGTAGTATGATCCCATGAGAAGTATCTGTGATCAAAAATAGTTTTGATTTGGACAGAGTCTAGTGTGCAGAATTTCTATCCGCATACAACTTTGCCCTGAATTCATTCAGCTTTCCCAGATGTTCTCTTCCTTCTAGAATGTTTTTCTTTCTCTAACTTCTAAGCAACACATCACGTTTGGGACTCAGGCCCTCCTCTTTCTCTCTTCCTTATTCTTATCTCTGTTGTTTGACCCTCAGTACAGACACTATATTAAAAGTGGGATGGTTAGGAAAACATTACTTTTATAACATATAATACTATTTTCTGTATCCAATTATATCTAGACCCATGTTCACCTTCTTCTCCCTCACCTCTAAAATCCATACCCCTGGAGACAATGGAAGTCAGTTCTTGCAGCCTGCCACCAATGCCAACCCACAGCTTTCTTACAGCTCTAAGTACTCTGGTGACCCAGGATTTGGAATCAGGTCACCTCTAAGCACTAGGTGTACACAGTCAGTGCCAGCCAGCAACATGTGGCTCAGGAAGGTTGATGCAAGTTGTAAGATCCAAATGATTCCTTCAGAAAGCTCATCCCACTTTGGAGTCTCCATTGTTACTGTTCTCCAGAATATTCCCAGGAAGGCTGTCATAATTTGTGTAAATCCCAGTAGCTGCAGGAACCCAAGCTGGAAGCTATCACTTCCCAGTCAACAGTCTAATTGTATTCCAAGGCATGTGGCAAATTCTGACTTAATTATGGCTGTCTTAAAACTCACTGAGGTCCAATCTTATACAGAGTGTCAGTAACACGGGCACAGAGAGCTGCGCTATGGTTTCAGGAAAATTATTTATAGCAGAGCTCCAGGTAGCATCATTAACCATCCAGACCGGACCAGCCAATCAGACAGAGGGTTAAGGTAGAGCTACAACACCTCCTAGGATCCAGGGATGGAATCTAATCTTACAATCTAAGGCTTCCTGGGAGATTTTAGAGAAAACACTATGTGCTGGGTGACTTAGCTTTACAAGGTTTTCTTTAGGATTTTCTAATAACCCAACCACAGAGTAGCACCCATCAAACCTTGTTTATCCCCTGCAATCCTTGCCTTAGACTAGATTTGGGTAGAAAAACCACAGTGAAGGAAATTCTAACATTTCCTGTGCATATGCACATGCACATGGAAGACTTATCCTGTGTAGGATGTGTGTAATCTATCTGCGGAGCACTTATTGTGTGCCAGGTATTGTAATAGGCTCTTTGCTTCCATTATCCATATGGCAGAAGAGAACTATTACCTGAAACGGTATCTGGGCAGATCCTGGCCAGAAAAGTAGTCTAGGAGGAATCTCAGCCCATTCCTAGAGACTAGTTAGTACACACCCAGAGACAGAAGCGGCAAGTACCAGGACCTTGAGCTCTTCCTAGTAGGAGACAGTGACAAAACTTCACAGTACAGAAGCCACATGGGAATGCAAGGTGCTGTGAGCATGAAACTTTCCAAAGAAGTGACTGCAACATCTAGTCAGGAGTTCTGACAGTGCCCCTCTGTTATACAGAGTGTAACCCCTTCTTGTTTCTTTCCTGTGTCTGTATCCTTTGTCTGTGCCTGGCTGTGATGGGACCTGCCTTTGTCAAAATTATGGCTTGCTTTAACTATTGAATCCTTATCTAGTGCCAAACATTACCCCACACTCACATGTGTCACATGTATTCAGAAAAGGCCAATGCAGTGGATAATACTGGCACAGACAGACTCACAGAGGTTAAATAGATCATCCAAAATCACATGGGCAGTACAAGATTGAGGCAGGTTCCTAGCCTGGGACAGTCTCACTCATTTCCTTCACATGCACACAAGGCTGGAGCTCCCTGGACAGGCATTGCGGCCACCTCTGAACAGGACTGGGAGCAGAGAGGCTGATGCACAGCAAGTGTCTTTTATCAGCCTAGCTGAAAACAGTATCTGGAAGGAAAGAAAGTCATGGAATTGATCTATAACCATATAATACTCATCCAACTTTTGCTTTCAGTACTCTTCTACTTTGACCCATGCTAGACTCATCCTCACTGACCTGGACAACAAGGTTCTGTACAGATGTCTGTACACTCTCATTTAAGGATTCCCTCCTCGCCCTCAGGATCCAAGGACTCTCCTAGGTGGGAATAACACAGTTTGAACTAGGGAAGGTGCAGAGGACAGGAAGGAGATCCCGATGAGAGCTTATACATCAAGACAAAGGATGGAGGAGTTCCATCTTCCCTTCACCCAGGCCTCTTCTTGGGTGAATGCTTCAGTTTCTCATTTTGCCTTTTCTGACTGCCCATGCTAACCACTGAAATAAAAAGAGATCCCCTCCTTTCACTTCCAACATGGGCCCTGATGGATTTGAGTTGTCTCTTCAGAGACTCCCAAATCCCGGCTCTAATTTCAATTAGAGCCCTCTCTGTGGTGGAGTAGGAGCAGACTGGGGCTAGGTAATCAATTCCTAATCCCCACATTAGCGCTGATTCATCTCTTTCCTGAGCTCCATCATCAGCGGCTCTTCAGGGAAGGAGGGAGGGAGAATTGAGCGATCTTTCAGAAGAATAAATATGGTTTGTTTGTATTTGTATTTGCTTCCATGCTGAATTCTGATTGCATCCCACACCGTGACACCACAATTATTATTAATTTCCCCCGTCTGCTCTTCGATTCTGGCTGCCACAAAGACGAGATGATGGATAATGTTAGATGTGGTAATTGGATGAGTTGGGGGAAAGGGAAGGAGAGGAAAGACAGATGTTTCATTATGAGATTGCTCATTTCCATTTGAGCCTCTGGAGCAGAGGCCCCAGATGCGCAGCCTTACGACCAACCGTGTACTAGGATGGGGAGGGAGCCCAGCGGTGCTCTGCAGACCTGTCCTACTTCAACACCTCTGTTCCACTTACTCTCCTGTACTTCTGTGTCTTGAGCAGCTGAGTTTCACACTTATTTCTAGCAAATGCAGATAAGATGGAGCCTGATAAACATAACTCTCCTGATTCTCACATGCAAGCAGCCCCACTTAACCCTGCTCACTCGACATCCACGGGCAGGTTCAGGTCACCCTTGTGTGTGGTACTCCTTGACTAGAGTTTACATGTGTGGATGTGGCTGCCCTATTGATCCCCATATTACAGAGCTGAAGAGGATGCTCTTCTGTGGGGAAGCGGCTGGCAAGGACCCCCGCTCTGGGCGCTTCCTGGGCTTGGGCCTTTGTCTTGTCCCAAGCCCCAGTCAGGAGGTGGGACCATGCCACTGGTATATCTCTTTCCTCTGGGAGTAGTGTACAGTTTCTGGATCCCAGCCTATCTTTGCCACTAGTGGTGGTCCTGCAGGGGCTGGGGAGGGGGTGGAAGATTTGTCCTCAGCTGGCCTGCATAAACCACAAAGTCAAATGTGAGGAGGGATAGCAGGAAGTGCCATCTCTTTCTCTTCTTTATCTCTTAGGTACCTGGCTGGGGGTAACCTGGGGCCTTTCCTGTGCCACCAGGTATGATTCCAGGAAAAACTGGTAGCATCTGACTGCTCAGAAAGGAAGCATATTTTGGCCTTCTCTGGGGTCCCATGAGACTTTTCAAGGTGGTTAACAGAACCCCTCATCCATAAGGGACCAGTAGAACTGGTATCCTTCTGATGTCCCTCTCTAATTATAGCCCGAGTCTGTAGGAACAGGCCACACGGAAGAAGGAAGGTTGCTGTAGGCAGAGACAGACACCCTCCTCTGGTAGTGTTCCCAGGGTATGACAATGAAGTGGCCTTGAGCTTCAGATTCTACAGAGGGCTGAGACTCCCTACTAATAGGCCAGAGATATCAGTGACCCAGAACACACATGACAATACCACTGCATATTAACGGCCTTCAGTCTCAGTGGACAGACACTATCAGAATGGGAGCCACAGTCATCTTTGAAAGGCTCCTACTTCTGGTTTAGGAGGTGGCTTTGCTTCACTCATTGCAAAGTTTCTAGGGGACAGTAGCAAGAGCCTGTCTTGCAGGGCAGAAGGAAGAGTTACATACTGCAGTGAACAAGAAGCATCTGGAAAACAAAGGATTGTGGGCACCAGGGGGAGGGAGGGAGGAAGGGAGGGTCTTTGGGGATCCTGAGCCGTAAATCGGCACAGTCAGATTAGGTGCTTACATTTATTTTTTTCTCATCAGCACGCTCGCTGTTGCCAGTAATGGAGCTGCTGCGCAGTATCTCATGCATGAGATTAGCTACAGTGAAAGGACGGCCTGTGAGCCACTGCTGGCCTGGAGCACAGGTCAGAGAGCCCTGAGGGCAGCCAGGTGTGCCTGCTCACCGTGTGGGCTCCAGCAGGGGTGACACATATATTCTGGATTTATAGAGAGGAAACAACCCTCAGGTAACAGGATCAAGCCTCCTTATTGTGTGTACAGGGAGCCTAGAGTCCGAGGGATCAGGAGACTTTCTTGCAGGCACACAGCAAGCTAACGGCTGAGCTAGGTTCATTGGCAGCTTGCGTCTTCTCACCTGCAGATGGACCATCAGGGCAAGGAGATGAGTGCATACAGGCTGTACGGCCAGATGGTGATTCTAGTATCACCCGGATCACTGCCTCCGTCATCCTTCCCATCAGACCCTCTTGCTGCTAATTCTCTCTCTCTCTCTCTCTCTCTCTCTCTCTCTCTCTCTCTCTCTCTCTGTCCTTGTAATTTCTGCCAGCTGGTCCTTTACAAGTGTGTGTGCGTGTGTGTGTGTGTGTGTGTGTGTGTGTGTGTGTGTAATGGCAGCTGCAGGTGTGCTGGCTGATCACGCACTTCCCATGAGGGACCTCAATGTCCTTTGAAGCCCAGTTTGTGTCACTTGTGTGCTTTGCAGTGAGAAAGCTTGTCCTGACAAATGACCCCATTGTCAACCTGGCCTGATGTTCAGGAAGACTGGGTGAGTTGAAGAAAGATGCACCTGCCTCCACCCTTCATTCCTTGTTCTGTCCCCAAGGAGCACTGCATTTGAAGAGTGGCATCCGAAGTGTAAAGCATCGAAGGAATGCTTTAACCAAGTTAGGGTCATCTCCTGACAGAACTGCTGCTTCCAGGTCCCATCTGGAGATCACAACTTCTTTTCTCCCCTTTCTTCAGGTTCCAGAATAGAATGTTTAAAGTCGTACCATTTCCATTGTCTTCTAAATAATTTCTCAGATTGTAAGCTTCCATTTGGCCTTGCGTGTCCTCCCTATGTTTGTGAACTCCCTCCTTTCTCCTCAGCTTCCTTTCCATTCATTCATTCTTTCATTCATTCAGTAAATGAGGAAGAAAAGCAAGGTCCATACAGCAGAGGGTCATAGGCTGACACAGAAGTGGTGTATAGCATTCACCCACATGGGTTCCCCATGGAGTAGAACTGCTCCATATGACAGTCTCTTGCTCTATCTCCCCTCACTCTAAGTCCCTTCTCCAGGAACCCTCCTCCCATTTTTGTCCAAGGAACTCGTCTGTGGGTCAGCTTGCACTGGAACAAGCTGTGGTGTTACTTCAGGTTCAGTGAATCCACATCCCACAGCCAATTGATCATACCTTTCCTCGATCCAGCACGTATATTGGTTGGCTTACAACCACCTTGAACTCCAGCTCCAGGGGATCCAAGGCCCTATTATGGACTCTGTGGGCATCTGTTCTCAACATGCATACACATCCCTGCACATATAAATATGGTTTACAACAAAGTACATCTTAAACTGGGAGAATTTGGTCTACCTAAACCCTATTTGGAAATAAGTGCTTCAATCTCTGAGAGGAGATTCCAACTAGTTTTTTCCAAATGTGGACTATTCATATAGGGTTGAGAATTACTGCAGTGAGTACCTGTGTTAAGGGTCTAGGTAGGTGCCTCAGAGGATAAAAAAATCTACATCCAGCATGATGACCTGATTTTGAAACCCCAGTGCTGTGGCAGGGGTACAGGATGGAGCCAGGAAGCTCACAGGCCGTAGTAGATGCCGACCTAGCTCCAGATCAGTGAGAGAAGAATTCAAAGGAACAAGGCAGGGAATACAGATAGGATATAGGTATTCAGATAGAATAGGCTATGTGACATGCATCTCTAGCCTCTGCATACACACGCACAGGCACAAACACATGTACATACACTACATACATGTATACCACCCACACATAAATGTAAGATATGTTTGTTGAATGAATTTACCTTCATTGCCAGCATTTCAGAGCAAGGAGGCTGAGCAAAACAGCAAGGCTCCAGGTAGTGTCAGGAAACCTCCTCACATAGCTTATTATCATTTCATGTCATCCCTGTACCTCAAAATTGATCTGTGCCTTTCATTTATAGAAGTAATTCAAACTCCTCTGGCATTATAAACTAAGAAGAACAAAATCCTTGACGTCTGTGTCCTGAATTAGAAAGGCATAAGGTAAAGTTTCTATGCAGAGAGAAAAAAATAATTCATTAATTATTTCATCATAAGCACTGAGTGCCAACTAAATGCCTAAACTCGAGTGAGACTAGGGTGACATATGAAGTATAAACACTTGCATTCTCAGTCTGGGTAGGCAAGCCAAACAGATGTACAAGGTATAAATTTATAGATGAGTATTTTTCTGGATATTTTTAAGGAATGCATTACATGGTAAGGATAATTAGAGAAGAAGACCGCATAGCATCAGGTGCTAATTATGCAGTGCAGAAAATAATGTAAAAGGAGAAGAGGAGAGAGGAGGGAGAAGTCACCATGGGCTGATGGCTCTAAGAAAGCTTCGAAGAGGAGTGAGACAGTTGTCAGGCCACGTGGGACTTGCTGTGGACAAAAGTCTAACATGACCAGAGGGCTCATCTATGCAGATCCATAAATGGATGCATGAACTCAGACATTCTTAAAGAGGTAATCCTAGCTGGGGCAGGAAACATTTGGAGGAAGGAATACAAAATCCATGTTGACTGGGGAGCACAGGCCAAGTTGTAAGGGGTCTGAGTTATGGGTAGAAGAGACCAGATAGAAGCTGGAGATGGTGAGAGCCACCGTTAAGGAGTAATCCAAAGGTCTCATGACTATGGAAGGCTTTAGAACTTATTTTGACTACAGAGTGCATTAAAAATTGATAGAGGAGAAATGGCCTACTGGCATGTAAGGGAGCCATTTGGGTCATGCGAGCATCAAGTCACTGGAATCTAGTCCGTAGTCATTGAAGATGAACGTGGAGGTGGTTAGAAAGTCTGAATTTCCCAGAAAGTCTAGACACCTGCCTCTCCCACATGTCCACTGAGCTGCGCTATGGGCTGCCTTGACTCTGAGCCCTCGGCATCCTTCTATTACCTAAAAGGAGGGACTTTGAGTCCTCAGATTCACACCTTGACTAGTACCTTATTTAGATGGGATGGAAATATGGCAAGCTTGATAGTACTTTATCACCATCAAGTCCTGCGAATGCTTGGAGTTTTCTGGGTTTAATGGACTGAGAAATGGAAATGCAGTCAGTGTCAGTGGCTAGACTCCCAGCCTGCTGCCTTACTGCCTGAGAGCTAGAGTGGTGTCACTATCAACAGAGCTTTCCTGTGGCCCAGAATGCATTTCTTCCTTACCCTTGTCCAGTGATGCTCTCAGGTCAAATGTCCTGTACTCAAAGCCCTTCTCTTAAGACTTGAGCAGAGACCCCATCCTTCCCCAAGCCCAGGACCTCAGCACATGGGTGCATACATCTATCTTAAACAAAGATGTGGGGAAGCTTCCTGATCCAGGCAATGTGTTCTCACATGTAGAAAGGGGATACTGATGTCTCCTTCTGCAATCTCATTAAGACAATTGATGCATATGAAAATACTTGCCAGCCAGGCTTGGTGGTGGTGCATGCCTTTAATGCTAGCACTTGGGAGGCAGAGGCAGGTGGATCTTTGTGAGTTCAAGGCCAGCCTGGTCTACAGAGTGAGTTCCAGGACAGCTGGGGCTACAGGGAGACCCTGTCTCGAAAAGACCAAAAAAAAAAAAAAAAATACTTGCCACATAATAGAAGCTCCATGAAAAAGTCACTGTGAACGTGGACAGTCACCCCATTCCTAAAAGCCTGAAAGGCTTTTTAGTTTTGCCCCAGTTAAGGACCTCAGTATGAGCCCAGTCATCTGATATTTCCTAGAATCCCTGGCATTGTCCTGCTGCTGAGACAGTGCCAGGCAGGTCCCAGAAGACATTTGGGTGGAGGCTTTACCACCCAGATGACTGAGACTGCTACTATATTTGATAAACCTCAGAAGGCATGGAAACAACTACCTCTCTTGCAAAGCAACCCTTTGAGACTGTGTAACTATCAGTGACACCAGAGACAGAAGCACACAGGACTCTGTTTTCTTTCTGCTGTGGGACTCAGTGAAGCTGACTGTCCAAGAGGAAGATCTATTGTGACTTCAGACCTAAAGTAATCAGACTCTCTGAGCTTCCCTTGCTCCCTCTTCAGGACCGCCAGTCTGCATGGGTTGGGGGGTGCATACCTAGACCATCGCCCCTAGCTGCTCAGGCAGAGGGGAGCCTTAAAATTCATGGCAGGAGGAACTGCACTCCAGGTGGCTACAGAAAGGACTCTGTTTGGAAGACTGGAAGATAAGAGAGGGAGAAAGCAGCATCTGTAGAACACTCACTCTCTGCATCTGCTTAGCATGAGCCTTAAAAAGAGAACTCCTGAGGTGACGGGCGATGCTGAGCAACCCGCAGGGCTCTGCAGTTTAGCAGCTCATGGCACGTTCATTGATGGACAATCCAGCTATGAGATAGGGTGCTGGTGTCATTTCCTGCAGACGGAGTAGAGACGCTCTAGGAGATGAAAAAGGAGAGACAACAGAAGCAGATGCAAGGGAACGAGTAGCTTTATTCCAAACCAAGCCAAGTAAGTGACTGACGAAAAGGAAAAGGGCTCCCTTGGGCATCTATAAGCTCTCAGGCCTCATCGCATCCACCCATTTCTATGTGCTGCTTGGTGGTGCTGCGTTTCAGAAAGTTTGTCTGCTTTAAAAGAGATGATTTAGACTGTGTAGCCTTGTAAAAGAAGAAATACGTCTCTCATGATTCCAGAACCTGGGACATCCAAGGCTCCAGCAGATTCTGTTGTCTGGCGAGGTCTCTGTGCCTCATGGGTGGTTCTTTCTGGTCTATTCTTACCCATCTCTCCTTTCTCTCTTCTTACTACATATGTAGCCCAGGCTGGGTCTTACTATGTAGCCTCTCTTCCTGCCATAGTTTTATGACTAGCTGGAGTAATAAATATGCAACATCAGCCATCACCCTCAGCATCATCTGATTTTTAATTTACTTGTTTTTTGTTCTGTTTTTTATTTTATTTTGTTTTGCTTTTGTGGTGCTGGAAAACAGAGCAGGTGTTTGTCCGTGAAAGGCGAATATGCTGCCACCGAGATACACTCCACCAGCTCCTTTATAGAGGTCCCATTTGTGGAGGTGCACACTTATGACTTAGCAATCAGATGCCATATCTTAATCTATAGGTTCCAACGTATGGGTTGGGAGGAGGGATGGTAACGCATATCAATTACGTGCTCTGAAGTGGAATGGAATATCAAAGTTTTATATCTCCAGCTTCTACATGCATTTTGAAAACATGAATATGTGCCATCCTTTCCCAGAATCTCCTCCTCGCACACACGGTGTGACAGCACTGACATCCATTTGTTCCCAGCACCACTGTGCAGTGTGACCCTCCCACTCCGCGGTGTACTATGGGAAGAGGAACTGGAGGAGTTTTCAGAGAGTGGCCCACAGTTACTAGGCTCCTTGCACTGGGTGGAGCTGCCAAGCCCACCTCTTCTGCTTCATCCCCGCCCCCAGTCTTTTCTAGGCGGTCTTCTTATTTCTACACCTTCCCCTCATCGCAGACTGTCTCCCTTTCTAGGCACAGTTTTATTTTCTTCAGCTTTTCATTACCAGATAGACGCCCCCAGCTCACCTATAATATGATTCATCTCTCCTCCTCTCTTGGAAACAAAACCTTTGCCTTTCCTCTCTCATCCCTATCTGTGAAGGGCCACATGGAGTGGTGACAATCGTCCCCTAAGGCATCCTCCTCTCCAGGGTCTGGATAGACACCCTGCTGTCACTCTTCCCTGGCTTCTGAGCTAGAGCCATGGCTAGAGATTATACTGTCTGAGGTGAAGGAGCTGGAGAGCTTACATCCATCTGAGGAAGCACACAATTTGCAGATGTTATAAATTTGAAGACGTCATCTCCATGGGCAGTGTGTCTGCATGGACCCGAGGGGTCGGGGTGGGAAACAGGGAAGAATGGGCCCAGAGTCTCCAAAATTAATGACATCGAAGCAAGCCTCCATGGCCTGATTTGGTATGAGGCTGGCACCACAAGGAAAAGAAAAATCACCTGTATACTCATCCTGTATTTGGCATAGTTTAAATAATTTTAAATGAAACTGTCAGCCTTATGCTCTGAAATGTGCCTCCAGCAAAAGATAAACACAGAGAGAAGACAGGGCCACTGAAGGGAGGGGAAAGACATCACAATCTTTAATAATTTTAATCAGCCTGTCTTACTCCAACAGGAAACCTTGTTGCAGATACCCTTGCAGACTATAAATTTTCTGATTCTGTGTGTGTGCTGTTCAATGCAAGTGTGATAGTTCCATTTCAGAGGCTCAGCAAGACTTAAAAATCTCTGCTTGGCAGCTGCTGGGCCAATCAAAGCATCAGGTGCTGTCAATGGATGGCTCAGTAATGGACCTAAAGTCTACAAATGTAATGCAGTAGCTACAGCCAGCCCTGTGGGTGCACATGGCTTGGCCCCCAGACTGAGAAGCAGGGAGGTGTTGCAGATAGGCTGCTGTTAGAATTGTCAATTTCAGAGTCTGACCACTGAGCTAAAGCTCTCTTCACAAATGTTGAAAGCTTCCCCCAAACCTGACCCCAAGGGCATAGTGCCATTTATCAGAGTAGGATCTAGAATGTTGCCATGGGAGAACACTGGGCAGCTGAATTAGGGGAAGAGGCTAAGAATAATGTAAGACCTCAACGTGTTTAGAGAAAGAGATTCGCAGTAGTGATTCTAAATCAAAGAGAAGTTTAAAATTAGGCTCAAATGGTGGATTGAGCCCAGGGCTGGAGACAGTAGTAAGGAGGGGTGGGACTTGGTGAACTGGTTCTAAGGCAAGCAGCAAGAAGTGGGTGAAGGATTCACCAGAGGGAACTCTGAGCAAGACAGTGGGTGTGTCTTAGCTTGCCTGCCTTACCGCCTTTACTCTGGAAGCTAAGCCTCCTCATTCACGTCTCACACAACACCACTGAGCATCCTATAGTGTACACCCAAAGTGGACATGGCCCAAAACCCAGAGTGACCTTTTGTCCCAGGGGACAGAAAGCTGGGAAAGTTTGAACTCCATGTCAGCTTCAAGAGAAATCAGACTGAGAAGGGAAAAAGGAGTACAAATGCAAGCCAACACCAGCAACGCATTTTCTTGAAACCACAGAGTGCCTTTGCCTATAGGGAATATCCTATCTACTTGTCAGGGCTTTGGGGTGATTACATTTTGAATTGAGACTTGAGTCAATGACCCTTGTCTCTGCCTCTGAGGCTTATTATTCCTTCTTTTTGTTCCCTCTTAAATAGACCTCTGTTCCAGCTAAACCGAATAAGATTTACTGGGCCTTGGATGGATTCCTGTGCTTTTCTATCTCTGTGATTGTGTTCAGATTTGTCTGAATTCATTCCCTGCCACATGGCTGATGCTGTATTGGTTGGTGGGGGTCCAACATTTCATAAGGTGCTTTATTCATACTTGAAATGGGCAGTATTCAATTTAGAGTGATCAATATGCAACACATTGCAAATTGACAACTCAATGAACATTATTGACTATTCTTTCTGTGCCAGGGGTCTGGTCTGGCTTGAGGATACAGTGATGAAGGTCAGTCCCTTCCAGAAAAAGTAGGCAAAATAAACAAATATGTATATGTGAAGAAGAAAATTAAGACAGCTAAGTGAGAAGGCATAGTGTTGTATTAGTCAGCTTTCTATTACCATAATAAAATACCTGACACAATAAACTTGTAAGGAAAAAAAAGGTTTTGTGCCTTACAGTTCTAGAGTTTTCCATTATTGGCTGGTTCCATTGCCTGGGGATCAAATTTGATGCCCCAAATATTAATAGAAGTCAGTGACAGAAAAAGCTGCTCACTTTATGGCAGCCAAGAAGTAAAAGAGGAGAGGAAGGGGCAGAGCTGTAGCAATCCCTGCAAGGGTACACCCCAGCCACATAAATTTCTCTTACTATTCCCCATCTCTTAAGGCTCTACACCTCTGAACAGCAGCATGGACAAGGGACCATATCTTGGACATATGCATCTTTCAGGAGCATTTCAGACTTAAACTCTAGCAAGATTAATTCTTTAGATAAATGATGAAGGATGGCTTCTCAGATGAGGTGACCTTTGAGTAGAGATATAAGAAAGGCACTCAGAGGGCTTTGAAAGAGACATATTGCACAAAGGCCCCAAGGTAGGTACAAACTATGGAACCAAAGAGGAACCATGATGCTAAAGCAGAATATTAGGAAGAGAAAATAGTATTAGGCTATGTTCAAGAGAGACAAGAACCACCAGAGCGAACCACTTAGGCTGTAGTAAAACATTTGCCTTTTATTCTGACAGAAATGGGAAGCCACTTGGGAGTTGTGAATGGAGGAGGTGGATGATGAGCAGGCGAGAAGGTGAGCGGGTCCTGCAGCGGGAAAAGGTGAAGCAGATTTCTAGCTTAGATGTGCACTTTGAAAGGTTTCTGAACAGAGGCTTGGAAAGAACTCTGGTTCTTCTTCCATAAATGAAGACAGGATTTCTACTGAGGCAACGTAAGTTTGAGACATCTGTCAGGGAGAAAAGTGAGGACATGAAGCAAGTTCATGCCTGTGATGTTGAGGTGTAAGGAGAGGTCTTGAACCAGAAGGATTGGCTTCTTGTGTTCAATGCACTGAGTATTTGTGTCCCTCTAAAACTCATGTCACAGGGCTGGAGAGATAGCTCAGCTGTTAAGAGCACCGACTGTTCTTGCAGAGGACTCAGGGTCGAACCCCAGCACGCACATGGCAGGTACTAACCATCTTTAACTCCAGTTCCAGGGGAATCCGACGCCCTCTTCTGACCTCCATGGCATTGCACCACACGGGTGCACCTACCTACATGCAGGCAGTATACTCGTACACATTAAAAAATGAATAAATAAATAAAAGTTAAAAAACTCCTGTCAGAATGCTGACTCTCAGTGGGATGGTATTGGAAGTTGAATCCTTGGGGAGATAAGTGGTTCAGGGAGGCAGGACTCTTATAGGTGGGATTAGGGTTCTTTTGAAGGAGACCCCAGTTTTGTCTTTTTCCCATGTGAGAATATAATACAAGGCTGCCCTCTGCAACATGGAAAAGAGCTCTCCACAGACTCCAACCATGCTGACTCCATGATCAGCCACATCCAGCCTCCAGAAAATAGCACTTCTGTTCGTCAGTCCCTAGCCCATTGGTGGCACTTAGCAGCTTGCAGGGACTGAGAACTCATCTGACTGGGTCACCATGGAAATGAGCATGGAGAGAAAGCAGAAGGGAAATAATGGTTGGGTCTGAGAGGGAAGAGCTGATGAGACAGGAGAGTGGAAAGGAGGGAGCTGATTTCTGGGTACCAGGTGGGTGCCTTGGGCAGGGGAGGGGCTGTCTGTACAGATTCTGGTGGCAGCTGGAGTGAGCTGAGATGTGGGAAGAGGCTATTAGATATGGCTGTGTTGATGTCCCAGGGACCCAACATGAGTCCCCTTGATGATGGCGGGGACATATGGCTGTACATGATTGGAGGGCTACTCCATGTTAGAATCATTTAGGAGGTTCACTGGACAATGCCCATCCATGTCTGGGGAGCTCCTTTCTCAATCTTTGCCTACCAGAATTTCAGCCGTCACAAAATCAATCAGCCCCGTGACTCTGCTGTCGTCTCCCTTCTTGCCTGTCTTCTCCTCACACAACCTGACTGATTCATTTTATCATTTTAGCACACTGGGATTTTTATGACAATCTGTTACTGCCCACCAGTGCTTATACCTGCCCACATTGCAATCGCCCTAAGGATGAGGCTTGTGCTACTCACATCTGTTTCTCAGATTCTAGGTTGTTGAATGCTAGAACAATATTTCTTAAAGTTTAATTTGCCCCAGACTTGAAGGGTTGGCTAACTGGAAGATGCTGGGCCCTATTCCAGAGTTGTGGAATAAGTAGGTTTGGGGTGGCCCAAGAATTTGCATTTCTAATAAGATCCCAGTTGGTGCTGAGGCTTCTAGTTTAGGAATCACACTTTGAGATTTCTCTCAAGCGTGCCCCTTACTTGGCTCCCCTGGAGAGGCTGGCTCCATTTCCCTGTGCGTAAAGGCATCTGGTCTGGCGGCATGGGAGAATGCAAATGCCACCTCCCCATGCTGTTAAAATGCCAGTATGGCTCCACACATGAGCCTCTGTCTTGAAGCGGGGGCAGACATCTGTACTGCCATCAGAGAGAAGGGCAGCAGCTGCTGTTTTGGACCTGCTGTGATCAGGGCCCCAGGTCCCATGCAGTCACCAGCAAGGTGACAAATAACCAGGGCAGATTCTCTTCACCTTCTTCTCTGTAGTCTAATCAGCTATGTCCTGAAGAGTCTGAGTGGTTCCCAATGCCAGCTTTACACTGTAGCATAGGTAAGCTTGGTGCACATCACCGAATCTTGAATGTTCTGTCCATCCTTAAGGCCACTGGGGATAAGAAATGATCAATATTATTTCTGAATATTCAGAATTTCAGCTGACTCACAATGCTTGTTTATAAGAAGAACGTCTACAGGAAAAGCATTAATCAGATAATCACAAGCACTTGAAAAGGAAACTGGTATTCAGTAACAATAAGCATCATTTCAGTCTGTCTGTTTAGTTTTTGCCCACTCTCCTTTCCTTTGGGTGCATAACAACTTTTGGAGGTTTAGTAGATGATACTTTAAAATTTTCCCCTTTTTATTGAATTTTTAGGAATTTCATACAGTTTAATTTTATCATATTTAAATCCCCTCTCCTATTTGCACTCCCTTTACTATTCCACATCCAATTTCATGTACTCTATTTTACACACACAGACACACACACACACATACACACACACACACACACACACACACACACAGAGTCTAATGTGTCTCCTCAAATGTGCCTTGGTGTGGGCCCATCCATGGGAACCTGGTTAACCCATGCTTGCAGGAGATTGACTCTCCCCTCTGCAGCAGCCATCGGTTTCCAATACTTCATCAGGTAGGGTGCAGGTTTCTTTCCTGCTTCCCCACATCTATGCTAGGATTTGGTCTGATTTGAGCACGTATGACACTTGTGCATGCTGTCAACATTGGTAAGTTAGTATGAGTACCTTCCCAGCTATCTGGAAAACTATTTCCTCGTGGTCACCCACCACCTCTGGCTTTTACAGTCTTTCCACTGTCTCTTCTGTGATGATCTCTGCACCACTGG
The DNA here is from genome assembly GCA_009823505.1 of Rhizomys pruinosus. Taxonomy (NCBI): domain Eukaryota; kingdom Metazoa; phylum Chordata; class Mammalia; order Rodentia; family Spalacidae; genus Rhizomys; species Rhizomys pruinosus. Next base: position 469,035 of record VZQC01013995.1, on the reverse strand, counting down.
AAGGTGACATTTCATATAGGTGTCCAATTCAGGGAGAGTCACGTGGTAGTTTTCTATTCTCTGAACACTGGCCAGCTGTGTGCTTCTGTGTTAATCACCATCTGATGCATAAGGAAGCTTCTCTGATGAAAGTGGAGAGATGCATTAATTTGTGGGTATAATAGTAAGTCATTGGAAAATCAAGAGAGTCCAGGAAACAAATAAATCACCAAAGTGTAGGAAAAGCTTCATGGGAAGGAGATAGAATGCAGTGATGTAAAGAGGAAAGGGAAAGAATAGAATAGGAAGGGTTAATTGGGGTGGGAAACGAGAGGACAGGCAGAGGAAGAAGTATGGGGAGGCATAAGTAAACCTAAAGGCCTTTGAAAAAGCTATATAGAAATCCTCTATTATGGAAGCTTCTTAAAATATATTCATATGTTGGAGCTGGAGCAATAGCTCAGCCAGTGGTTAAGAGCACTGACTGCTCTTGCAGAAGACCTGGGTTCGATTCCCAGCACCCACATGGCAGCTAAGAACCGTCTTTAACTCCAGTTCCAGGGGAATCCGATGCCCGATTCTGTCCTCCGCGGCATTGCACCACACAGGTGCACCAACCTACATGCAGACAGTACACTCATACACATAATAAAATAATAACAATAAATTTAAATGTATATCTATATGCATTATAAAAGAAGTTACCTTACAACAGGAGGACATTACCCCTACCAGACAGCATAGGCTAGCAAAGAAACAGCCAAAATGCCAGGGATGGACTCCTTCTTTTGAAACTGTTGACCAGAGGACTCTCAAACAACATTAAGATTGGCCTGACTCTTGACCACCTTCCAGAACTTTACACTAAGACCCTGTTCATGAAGACACTACATACATGAGCCATAGGGAAAAACAAGGGAAATCATGCTGGTGTTGACTTCGATTCTTCTCTACTGGTCAGCTTTCATAGTGCTGGAAAGTGCTACATGTGTTACGAGAAGAGAAAAATTAGTCACTAACTTTACCCAGCTGTGAGTCCTATATGCTTCAACAATGACTGGCCTTGCAAGATATGACCTCTGGTGCAATAGTCCCATGAAATACTATGGGAGTGAACAATCACTTTCTAATTGGATTTAAGGTCTGCTCCATACATGATATTGATATCAGGCCTAGCAACATGTGGCTACGCAGGCCACACATCATAGGGGAGAGCCTGATATTATTACTCTGCTAAATAGATAAAGTATCAAAGTGTTCCTAATCCTTTAATATTTTAAGCACCACTTCTGACTGGCAGCTAAACTAGAACCCACTAGAAAGGATGTCACTACAGTTTCCTGAGCCATGGAACTTTGTCAGTCCAGAACAAGGCCTTGTCTTCATCCCAGTCCAATTAAACATTATTTTTTAAAAATATTTTATTTATTTATTTTTTTAATGTGTACGAATGTACTATCTGCATGTAGGTTTGTGCGCTCGTGCAATGCCGCGGAGGTCAGAAGAGGGTGTCGGATTCCCCTGGAACTGGAGTTCTCCTGGAATTGGAGTTACAGATGGTTCTCAGCCATCATGTGGGTGCTAGGGATTGAACTCGGGTCCTCTGCAAGAGCATTCGGTGCTCTTAACCACTAGGCCATCTCTCCAGCCCTAGTTAAACATTCTTATCAGCACAAGATGGAATTACTGAAAGCTCACTGGTCTCATGTTATCCTGATTCAAGGATGGAATGGATAATTAATAGTCAGTATGACAGAACTGAGCTTCAAGGGATCTTGATAAGCTTAGGCAATGTTTTTAATGAAGCAATCTTTTCAAAGCAATAAAAGAAAACCAGGCTCAGTAGCTAAAGTCAAAAAATGTTTAAGGATTTTAGGTTCTAGAAAAAAAAGGCAGTATGTTATTAGTACACTGCAACTTCTCCCAAAGTTGATACATGAGATTGTGTTAATAGACCAACAGTGTCCACAATAAACTCTATTTCAGCATTAGAAGCAGTTGGGGATTCACGGGCAAACAGACTCCTGTCCTGAGTGGCCCTATTGATGGATACAGTGAATAATGTGTCTTCTCAGGAGAAGCGGAAGGAACTGAGGGAGGTGAGCTTTCAGCCTGGAGAGGAAAAGACAACATTTCAAATATTTTGAAAAGACTCCTGTGAATTCCACTTAGTTCAAATAACCCCAAAGGCCAAAAACAAAATCGATGAATGAAGTAATAGAGTTACAAATTTTGACTTAGTATAAAGACAAAGGTTTTAGTACTCAGAATTGTCTGTGGGTGAAATAACCAGGAGAAGGCAGAGGACAAAGAAGGTGGTAAAAATCCATAGCAACTCATGCATTTTCTCAAACCCATCATATCCAGATTCTGTGCTTGCTTCCTTGTACTCATTAGCACAGTGTGTTTGATTTCATTAGGGGAATTCTACTATGGGCAGAGCCCTGTCTCTGAAGAGATTCAGGTGTAACATGGGAGGATGAATTAAGATGAACTTAGGTAATAGAAATGCAGTTTAATGTGCTTTTCAGGGCTTGCATACAGAAAGGGTTGTCAGTACAAAATTATTTTTATTCTTCAAATACTAGTGGTTAACAACACCTGCTGTTCTTGCAGAAGGACCAGGTTCGAATCCCAGCACCCACATGGAAGCTAATAACTCCATAACTCCAGTTCCAGGGAATCCAACACCTTCTTCCTCCCTCCATGGGCACTGCACTACATTACAAGGGTGCATTGGCACACATGCAGGCATAACGCTCACACACATAAAATAAAAATAAATAAATCAAAACAAAATTTTTAAAAAGCATTCCTCTGAATGTTTACAAGCATGAAAAAAATGTAAAGTTGAGGGTGTTGGTTGGGAAATCTGTCCTTGCCGTGCATCTGATTGAGCAGTTACATGTGAGCTGGAATCTCTGGGTGTGACTGCTGGTAATCAATATCATTTTAAGGCTTGTAGACAATTTATAGGTTACATATAACTGATCTTATGCCAATACGTCTTGGGTGGCCAATGCTATGGTTCAGCTCTCTGGATGCAGTGAGGCAGCTTGTCTACATGCATGAACAGCTCAGAATAACTGGATTTTATTTCTTTACAGTGTCTGGCACCTACCTGTATTCAACAATGTTTGATTTAGGAAACAACTGAAGAAAAATCTCTGCAGAACTCACCTATAAACATGTGAAAGATGTACTTATATGTGCAACCTGAAAAGGTTGAATTCACAAAGAAAAGTAGAATGGAAATTACCAGAAATTGGGAGATAGGGAAGATCCGAAGATGTTGCTTAGAATATAAGCACGCGGGGCTAGAGAGATAGCCTAGCGGTTAAGAGTGCTGACTGCTCTTGCAGAGGACCCGGGTTCGATCCCCAGCACCCACATGGTGGCTAAGAACCATCTTTAACTCCAGTTCCCGGGGAATCTGATACCCTCTTCTGACCTCCGTGGCATTGCAGGACACGGGTGCACAAACCTACATGCAGACAGTACATTCATACACATAAAAAATAAATAAAATAAAAATAAAAAAGAATATAAGCATGCATTTATAAGATGAATAAGTTCTGAATGCTGAAATAACAACAAAGTGTCTTTAGTGAATAATCAATGAATTGTATTCTTGAAATTCACCAACAACATAGATCTTAAGAATTCTCACCTAGTACGCTACTAGAGATGACTAACTTAGCTGTAAGAATCCTTTGCAATGCATATAGGTGTCAATACATTATATTGGACACCTTGAATATAGACATTTTTTACTTGGAAACTATAATAAAACCAAAACAAAAAGGAGCTATGAGAGGTAACAAAACAGAGAGGCACATTAAAAATGCCCGTCTATGCCAGTTAATGCAATAAAACAGAAAATGTTGATTCACCCAAAAACCTTCGTGCAAATATTTGTAGCAAAAATATTTGAGATTTTTTAAAAAGTGAAAAGATTCATATGACTTTCAAGTGGTTAATGGATGAAAGACCGAGACTCATCACACAATGGAATTTTACTCAGCAATTCAAAGGAAGGAACTACTGAAATAGCAGCATAGGTGACTGTCTGTTAGTGAAGACAGACTACTGTGTGATTCTTCCCATAGAACATCCTAGAAAAGACAAAATGGGCATTAGGGAATGTCTTAAGTGATGGAAACACCCTGAATCTTCATTGCAGAGGAAATTGTACAGCAATTGAGTTTGTATATGGATGAGGTGTATGTGGTGTGTGTGTATGTGTGTGTGCGCGCGTGTGTGTACATGTGTCCCTGTTCATGTACACTCCTACAGAGGCTGCCTTATTCCCCCTTACCTGATACCCTTGAGACCGGTCTCTTATTGAACCAGAACCTCACCACTTTTAGCTAAGTTAGCTAGCCAGTGAGCTCCAGAATGGCCCCATCTCCACACCCATATGCTGTTGTTCTGGGCACAGACAGCCATTCTTAGCTTTTATGTGGGTGCTGGGGATTTGAACTCAAGTCCCCGTGCTTTCAGGGGTGCTCTAAGTCACCGAAGAACCATCTGCCCAGTGCCAACAATGGGTTTTTAAATGTAAAATATGTGTTAAAATCTATTAGATAAAGATCATTGTTCATTTTTTAAAAAATAATAACAACATAGAGACTAGTAGGAGATAGAACAGGCTTGGAGGCAAGCAGGAGACAAATTCAGCTTTCAAGCTGAGAATTAGGTCTAGTCAAGAAGAGGGATTAGAGATCGTCTTGTGAGTGCTGCTTTTCTTTATAGTGTGTTCCCTCTTCTCTGGTCTACTGCTGCTGTTGCTGGGATTGAGGAATGCTCTTCCTTCTCATGGTTTCCATTCCTCCTGCAGTGTAGGCAAACACCAGGTAAACGCTAACCCTTTCTCAGCTTCTTCAAAGAGCCCTAGGAAGCCCTTCTCCCTGGAGCAAGCCTGCTCCATGCCTGGGGCTCCCTGTGTCTATCTGAACAGTAATGATGCAAGAGGTTAATGTTGAATTTCTACAGTCATTTATGTACTCATGAAAGGAAACAGGATAAGGCAAAGATATGAAAACACTAAATATTTTTGAAGTTCAAATATAATCTCTTCCCATCCTCTTTATATGCAATCGAGAAATGTCCTCACCTTCCATGATAGTGGAAAACTGTGTTCTGATCTCAGGCTTTCCCTGACACCAGTGACTTCATTCCTCCAAGCCTCAGCATTCCCTTTTGGAAAACATAATAAAGGGATTACAAGATACCTGAGGTCCTTCCCAGAGCAGGCTCTATCCTGTGATGACCCAGCCAGAGGTGGGTCTGTCTACACACAAACCTCCCTGCCCATCTACCGTTCATGATGTCCCCCTAAATGGTGGCATTAGGAGCACATGTTAGGACCCCTGAACAGGAGCACACAGTCAGGAGGTCACACTCAGTGTGACCCGGGCTCAATGTGTGACCTGGAGCTGAAGGCTTAACTACATTTTTCACAGGTCATAATATGTGCCTTGCTGACTGACTGTCAGAGACTAAACATGGGAGATTATTGCATCAGCCAGGCATGTGTTAAACATTGTGTCAATGACAGCTGCTACTATTATCATTAGCATCTTATGTCTTAAATATTTTTGTTTCATGTTTATTGAATAAATGCATCAGTAATAAATTGATTAAATATAATTGCAATTTATCGGTTTAAGATGATCTATCTTTGCATAATTCTACCTTGGTGAGTGTAGCCTTTACCCTCCTTTCTGTCCCCTTTGTCACTGCTGAAACTGGTGTGTAAAATGCACACTGGGAGCATCAGTCTGATTCCAGGCTCCAGAGCTGGCATAAAATCAGAATCCTGGAAGCACCAGGCTACATACCAATCAGGCTCTGGCTCCCAGAGAACTAAGGCCTCAAAGGAGAGATGCCGAGCCCTGGAGACAGTGCTGGCCCTGGCAGCTGTTGCCTTCCAGAGACTGATTTATCACCAGGTTTCTGATGAACATGTGAGAAATGGGGCTGGTGATAAAGCAGAGCGAGCCATAATTAAAGTAACAGTTCTTGTTTTCTAAGTGCTGTTTACATGGTACTTGGCTTTCCAGGCAGTTCCCATCCCTCTTCCCCACCTTTGCACAAGCTATTTCCTCTACTTCTCTAGAAGTTGTTGCTGGGGTGCTGCAGAGAGTGGGAAAGCACCCCAGGGAACTGGAAGAAGAAGGGTGAGGCTGCTCTGGGAAGCTGGTCACTTGGTCCTTAATTAAAGTGTCAGGGAAGGGCTTGAGAGATGGTCTAGCGGTTAAGAGTGCCCACTGCTCTTGCAGAGAACCCGGGTTCGATCCCCAGCACCCACATGATGGCTGAGAGCCATCTTTAACTCCAGTTCCAGGGGAATCTGACGCCCTCTTCTGACCTCCATGGCATTGCACAACACAGGTGCCCAGACCCGCATGCAGACAGTACATTCATACACATAATGAATAAATAAAATATAAAAAATAAATAAATAAAGTGTCAGGGAAAAGCAGGTCCTCGATACCTAACAACTTGGAGACTTTCTGAGAATGTGGAGGGCAGTTATATACATGGCAGAGCTTTGCACTTTAGAAAGCTGAGATGCTACCTGTCACCAGGGCAGCCACCTTGTGGCTGTAGCTGAGAGTCTGTAGCCAGGCTGAAGGGCAAGAAAGCTGCTCAGTAATTCATTACTGAATCTGCACTCTCCAGCAGCCATTGCCAGCTAGTGTGGTGCATATCACAAATTATAAGTTAGTGGAGTTACAGCACACTGGACTGGGCTTCTAACAGAATCCCCACTCCTGCCCTATTTCCCTCTCTTCTGGTTTCCTCCTCTTCGGTTTCATCCTCCATTTCCATTCTGCTGCTCCTCTCTTCCCCATTGGGCAAATGACTGGCAGACACAGACATGTGACACCCCAAACAAGCTCACAAATCAGAGATGTCCTTTGCCTGAGTCCTGGGAGCCCGTAGTGGCCACTGAGGGGCCAAGCTGTCCTTCTGCCAGCTGGGAACCACATTTGTTGAAGACTCTGGCAGAATTTCATCCATCAATGTCCAAGCAGTGCTACACGGAGTCAAGGGTAACAACAAACAATGCTTAAAAAGTTGGTCAAATAATGCAACTGTTTTTCTAAAATCCCAAGCTCGTAAACATGCCAGGCTTGGGTACTACTTCTCCTGAACAAGGTTTCCAGCTTTTATTTTTACCTGGGTGTCTGCAGAACCTTGGTTGGGGTGGGGATTATTAAAGACTAAAGATGAATTGTGTGTGTGTGTGTGTGTGTGTGTGTGTGTGTGCTCTCGTGTCTGCACACGCACATATTCTACCCTCAGTCTAGCTGGCTCTCACCTTTCCCCAGTGGTGGATCAATCTCAAGAATGGCTGACCCCCAAGTGATTTACATTTGGCTTCTGTGCATGTTGGGCAATTAATGCATAGTGGCATTGCCTTCCTAATTGGGCTTTGTGGGGCTGACAAATGAGTTTATATTCCTTGAATACATCCCAGCAGGGTGGTGAGGAGCTCAGGGTGAACTGCACATTGATAACCCTGCGAGCAGGTGACCTGCTTCATCACCAGCTTCCTGGGACCATTGTTCCCATACATATAGCATGGCCTGATCTTTCTCTGCAGTCCAGACTGCACAGGGAGCTGTATACTCAGAATCGGACTGAGATCTGAGAAAAATCCATCGGCCTTTTTCCTTATCTGTCGGTAACAGACTCTCTGAAGCTGCAGGCTGTAACAGAGGCAACAGCCTACCAGGACAGAGCCATTTCTAAGATTTTGTCCAAGCTGTCAGCTTCCTATAACTTGTCTTACACACAATTAAAGTCCTTGACATGGGTGGGACTTTCTTTGGGCTCTGAGGCCTAAACCCTCTGGACCTGTGTACTAATCTGTGGTTTCGTGGGTACTGTGATTCTGCAGAGCAGAGCACAAACCCTGATTGAAAGTCAATGAAGTATTGAATTCCCAGTGAACACTGTCTCTTCCTTTTTCAGTATTCTGAACCAGCCTATCATTAGCACAGGCAGACAGGAGGGATTCTCCCCGAAATGAACCCAGCAATTCCCAAAGCTCAGTTGGATTTGTGGTAGGAATCGGACCAGGCTTAAGAGAAAAGGACCGTGGCTGTTCTCTGGTTATCCTGGGAGGCCCTCTCTTCTCAGAAGCCCCAGTGAGATAGTTGCTTAAAACCACCAGATGGCTGATGACCACCAGGGGGCCTGGCCTCTGAGTTGTCCTTCCTGGGAAGAGCTTACTCAGCAGGCCTAGAAGCAGAGAGTAGGTGTGTCTGGCAGGACCCTGAAGACTTTTACCCAAAGCCATCAGTCTTTAGCACATTCAGCCAAGAGACAGGGGAATGATCTATTCCTGACTCTAAACACCAGTAATTCCAGATGCCCGCTCTGTCCTGGCCATCTTGTATTATGCCCACAGAAGGAGTCCTGGGGAGAGAAGGCAGGGCCAGGGGGACAGGGGAGAGGACAGCAGGAAAAGAGTGAAAAGTCAGGGAAAGGAATGTCAACACGGCTATGGAGGAGTTGGCCAAGATGGAGGAGTTGGCCAAGATGAAAATGCAGATGGGACTCACTGAGCACTTTCCAAGGACCACTAGGTCTATACAACCTGTGTCTGACTTAGATCTTATGATCACACACATACACACACACACACACACACACACACACACACACACACATATAATAACACCTTTATTGTACCATTATATTAGCTAAAGAAACATAGACTCTATGTTTAAGTAACCTCCCCTAAGATATGCAAGTGTGTATGAAACTTCAGATGTTTGAAAAAAGTAACTGTCAATCCTAATCCCAGCTCTGAGGAACTCACCCTTCACTAGAGTGTTGGTTGTGAGAGTTCTGCCTCAGTTTCTCCTGAAGAAGAGAGCAACTATACTCATCTCTCTACCTAGGCATGCCATGTAGCTACATTTATTAAATTCACATTGGTAACTTACGTTCATGGGAAGGCTAATCGCTCAGGCACTAGCTCCACAAATGCCCTCTTTCCCATTGAAATTGGGTGGCTGGGTTTATCGTGGCTTCTAATCGACACAGTTGTTAGAGCAATAACATCAAATGCATGACTGGGATGCTTAGAAAGGAGACAGCTGTTTGAAAGCCAAATAACAAAGCAATGATTTTTTTCTCTCTTTTTATTTTCTTAACATTGGTGGTTTGCAAGTTTATTTCTTCTTCAGTGCCTTGTTCTCTCAAAACCCTTGTAGAGGAAAAATAGAATCATTGGCCAGATTTTCAGTCCAGCACACACACACACACACACACACACACACACACACACACAGAGGAATCAAACACATTAGGATATACACCCACATCAATATACATATGCATACCCATGCACATACCACATATATCATACAAGGTTTTCAACCCAATCCTTCATTTTTGGCCTGCAGGAACTTTAAAGACTAGTTTCAACAGATTGAAAGTGATGAATAGTGAAATGGCTGAATATATATTTATCTTTGGCAAAGGAAACACAAGCAAGATACCGAGGAAAGAAAGCCATAAGGCAAAGAAAGAGGAACCAAAGGCAAAGAAAGAGTTAGGGATAGAGGGGCAAAGAAGAAGAAAGGGGGGATCCCAGGAGGATATGGGTTAGAACTCTTAGAAGCTGGCAATCTCCATCTCACGGGGCAATCTGCACACATCTCTCATTCTTGTTGCAGAGCATAGTAGTTTCAGCCATCCTCCCTCTAGGTATCATATTTACAGAAACTAAGGGGTGGAGAGGTGACTCAGTAGTTAAGAGCACTGCCTGGCCTTGGAGATGACCCAGGTTCAATTCCCAGCACCCACAGGCTGGCTAACAACTTCCTGTACCTCCAGTTCTAGGAGATTCAGCACCCTCTTCTGACTTCCGTGGACAATGCACCACACAAGTGCACTTATATACATGTAGGCATTACATTCACTGCTTGTGTTATTGAACCAAGTTTAGACCTGGCCGTTGCTTGGTAATATCTCAAGGCAGAGACCTGCCTTGGTACCAGGTCTGTCTTACCCCTGTCATAACCAGTATTAGGTTAAATCACTGTTACTCAAACTGCAAGCAGCAGACCATTCTAAATTATTAAATAAATCAGTTTTATTAAACTATTTATTATCTCATTTAAAACTTACATTTTTGACAAACAGAATAGAATAATTGAGGTCATGAGACATATTAAGGACATTTTGGGACACTGTTTCAGTTACATATGTGTTTGTGGGTGGTGCACTGTAGGAATAGGAAACAAATTGTTTCCTGTTGGTCACAATCTGCAAGGGTCCCCAGAAAATCTGCTTCCCTTTGCTACCTTTACCTAGAAAATAGGAGCCCTCCCATCTTCCTCTGTCTGTGGGACCTTGTGGACACTGAGAACTTAAGAGAAACTACTTGAGTCCATGCTTTGGGCACTCAGGCAGGGGGAGCCGGGGACAAGGTGAGACTAGTGCAGTCCAAACTGCTTAGCAGGAAGGGGAGTGACAGTACAGTGTCAGCACAGCCCTCGCTTTCTTGTCACTTCACCACCTGCCTACCTGCACTCTGCCTCAGTCCCCTTCTTGCCAGTCTGCTCTAGTCACTTCTGATTGATTGGCTGACTCAGGCAGCCCCGTGAGAGGTAGCACTCCATCTGACAGAGCCTGTGCTGTGTAATGGGTTGATTGACATCCCCAAGATCTGACTTCCTGTGCAGCCCCACTTGCAGATAATGTTAATGGTTGAGGAATTAGAATGTGGCTTGGTGTTTAATGAATGCAGCATGTGCTCAGATTAACACATGCCAGCTGCATCTCTGCAAACCAGGAAGCAGCAAACAATTTCTAAATTATTTATCAGTTCCCTTATCTCCACCCCAAAAGAGAGTTGACTTATGCATTTATTTATTTCATGGACCAATATGCAGAGTAATTGCTTTGGGGTTTTTTTGTGTGTGTGATTTTTTTTTTCCTATGGATTTTCTTTTTTCTGATTCAACAGCAGGGGGGAAAAAAGAGAAAGAAAATATCATGTCAATGTCATTTGAATCATAATAGGTACAAATTCACTCCCCTGAATAAATAGAAAAGCTTATTTATCAAACACAGACAAGATGTCTGTCGAGTTGTTAACAGAGGGAGAGAGATGTGAGTAGGAAGAAGCAATTGCAAAAGTTTGCATATCTTCAGAATTCCCTTGGGAGGAGCAGGCAGCGCCTTCCCTGGCTGGGAGCCCTGTGCTTTGGCTGCTGATTGGCCATCCAGGTTTGGCTGTCAGGAGAGGAAAAGAAGCAGGTAGCTCAGAGTGCAGGTGCCTCCACCTGAAGGGTGAGGCAGGGCTTGTCCCCAATCAGCAACTTGTCCATCTACAGTGGAGGGACGAGACTCTGAAGTGAGTGGCTGTGGCTTTAGCTTTGTTACTCTGCTTTCCTGCTCTCCTCTTGTCCCTGAAGTGACGGCTGCTTCCGGCTGCTGCAGATTCAAGCTTCTATCATATCTTTTCCCTATGTCTCTTCTTCCACAGCCAGCCCCTCTGGTTCCGACAGGCATGTCACCATGAAGTTACTCCTGCTGCATCTCCCCACTACACACCCTCCTGAGGGAAGTGGCAGGATGTGACAATCATGAGTCTCCTCTACTGAGTGGCTCTATGCAGGACTCAGACAAGTGTCTTGAATATACTGTCTTGTTTAATTTTTACAATGCACTCTGATGGAGATAGGATTTTATGGCACTGTTATCTAATTAGAAAACCAAACCCCAGATAGGCCAATGACTTGTTCAAGGTCATTCCCAGGAATAGCAAGTGTGCAACCAAGATTGAAGCTCAAGATCTTGTTTCCTTATACTTTACCTCCATCCCAGGTAGACGGACAGTAGACATATGGATTGTGGATCAGGAAACTTGGTCCCATCTCTGTTGGGCAAACTTGCCTCTGCCTCTCTGGAACTCAGCTGCTTAGGTAGCCTTCTGTGTAATAGTGAGAGTCAAGAGTAGATTGTCTAGATAGATAGATTTAAACCCTGAGAATACCACAAAGTAAACGTGAAAAAGGGGTTTGTGCTTAGTTTCTTCAACTGTAAAATGGAGGCGATTATCATCCTTGTGAGGATGGTTTTGATGATGATGTGAGCAATGTAGACTAGAAAGACTTGAGCTTTGCATAGTAAATACACAGTATCATTTAGGGTTTGTCTACATTGTCATTTATAACAGGACAGAGATAGAGACATTTGAGGTCTTTGGCTTAGAAATTTTATGAGTCTGCTCTGTGTTTATACTTTCTTAAATTTCTGAGACCCTTTAAGGTGTCAGGACGAGGAAAGCAAGCTAAGTGGTATAAATCACTTGCACGTTAGGTGTCTTTTATATTGACAAAATCGTACCATTTCTATGTTTTATTCTGTAGGATCCTTTGCCCCTCATATTATCCTCTATTGATAGGGTGAGGTTTTCCTGCCCTATTTTAAAGAGTCATTCAGTGATGGGCCCAAGGTTAGAAAGCTAAAGAGAGAGTGAGTCTTGGGTCCACACTTACTGCTTCCAAGAGAGTTCTCAATTATGTGTAGGACAAAGGGATCTGAGATTTCCAAGCAAAGAGACCACAAAAAAATACAATTTCTGCTTAACTGTATTAAGCATTTTTATTCCAAAATAAAAGACTAAGCACAGGAACCTGGCTGTATCCCAGAAGCTCATCTTTCTCTAAACATCAAAATTTACTACTTTTCTTTTTCCAATGAGAAAGTGATCAATCGTGCCTCTGTCAACCCCACACTGGAACTATCTGGAAAGCAGAGGAATCCTCCAAGAAGGAGCGAAATAGTCCAAAGCAGCAACAGCGTGTGGAAAGTGCAAAGCTTAGTCAATGGGAAATAGTTGTCCCCGAAGTCTTATCGTGTTACTTGGGGACTGCCATTTGGGAGTCAGGGCTGTGCCTGTATACAATCCACTTGGCTTGCAGATACACAGATACAAAATCAGACCAAAGGTTTTGTGAGGAACGGAGAGGCTGGAAACCTATGAAGTTAAAAGGAGACAAGTTCAATGTACTTATAACTTTTGGCAAGCAAGAAGCAGAGAAATCAGTTTATTAATGCTTGTACCCCCAAACCCTTGCTGCCTTTATTATATAGCCAATCTATGTCTGAGCAGTATAGGGCTTCCCGAGTAGAAATTCCATCTCCCTCAGGAGATCACAAGCTTCAAGTTGATAGGAAGCCTGCCATATACTTTTATATCCTCTGCCACCTAACATCATTCTGAGAACACGTGAGGTATTGAATGACTTCCCGGAAGACCAAATGGAATCGACCAAACTGGATCCTATGGATGTGTAATTTCAATAATAGTGCTGCTAGTTCTTCTTTGCTGGAGGTGAAGAGGCTAATTTTTACCCAGTTGACTAAACAAAGGTGGGTATCTGTGAGACAATTTGATTTACAGCTTCTCTAGACAAAATGCATAGAGTTTAATAGCACATAAATGGGGAATGTATCAATCTACTCTGGAGGACTGCATGGTGGCGAAGGTCAGGTCTTTGAGGATGTGATATTCATATTAAGACTTAAGGAAAGAATGTGAGAATTCTGGGAAACTTGGAGGTGGGGTCCAGGATGAGGTGCCAAAATTGATAACTTTGTATTTCTCAACCTTGGGGATAGCTGATAGAAAAGCAAGCCAGAAAATTGACTCCACCCTAAAAGGCAAATGCTGGTCAAAGGTCTTCAAAGCAGCTTGCCTTTCTTCTGTGTTAAAGGGGACAAGAGTGCTCTCAAAGTTGTTATCTGCTAGCCGAAATTGTGAGAATTTATGCAGAGCGCCTGGTGCTTGTCTTTCTACCATGTGAATTCTATGGAGTCCATCTGGGAACAAGCTCTTCTTAGCAATGGCTCAAAAGGGAGAGAATCAATATTTGCATATGGAGAGATTTCAGTGGGAACAGGGATCTGCTGCCCAGTGTTGATGGCTGGTGATTCCAACTAGCTTCCTGAAACGAAGACGTTTAAGTTACTCAACAGCACCACAGTCCCAACTTTTTCTTTCCCAATTTTCCTGGCCTTGAATGCTCTGTTATGAACAATGATAAGCGGTCTTGGTCCAGAGCTATAATTGAGTCTCTTTCTTCTGCTGACACCAGTGAGATTCCTTGTGTGAGTTATTCTGTGGCAATTTAATTATGTGACCCATGGAGGACACTGGCCTGCCTTGCTTAATTGTCTTACATGTCCCTGCTTGGTATCAGTACCCACCTCTCAAGGAGTTTGTGGGTATCACTCTTGTCCCAGGAAACCAGTACAAACATATTAGAAAAAAAGAGGGACAAAGAGAAAGGGCCAAGAAACTGGATAGAGAAGAGGCTGAATCTTCATACAGTAACAGTTGTCCTGGACTATGGTTTTAACTTATTAGCACTGAATTCCACCCCCCCACCCCACCCTTTGTTGGAAGATAACTCACATAAGAGACAGAGGAGCAATAGTAACACAAAATAAGTACAAACTACAAAATACAAAATGATATGTTAGGGTGTCCTAAGAAAGGTGGACCCATTTTCCAAACAAGCTCAGCATGACTTCCTCTTACTGAGAAGGAAATAGGAGTATGGATGGTGGTGAAAAGTGATTTAAAATTTCCCCCCTTAGGGGCTGGAGAGATAGCCTAGCGGTTAAGAGCACCGACTGCTCTTGCAGAGGACCCGGGTTCGATCCCCAGCACCCACATGGTGGCTAAGAATCGTCTGTAACTCCAATTCCAGGTGAACTCCAGTTCCAGGGGAATCCGAGACCCTCTTCTGACCTCCGCAGCATTGCACGACATGGGTTCACAAACCTACATGCAGACAGTACATTCATACACATACAAAAATAAATAAAATTTAAAAAAAATTAAAAATTAAAAAAAAAATTTCCCCCTTAAACTAATGGCTGTTTTCAGGAATGTTCCTATAAACCAGTCCACTGAGGTAGACAGAGCGAGATGCCCATTTGGCAGATGAAGAAGCCAATGTTCAAACAGCAATACAAAAGCAGTGTCCTAGTTTGCTTTCTGTTGTCCTGATGGACGCTTTGAGCAACTTGAGGAAGAGGCTTATTTGGCTTACACTCTAGGTCACAGTCAACCACTGAGAAAAGCCAAGGCCGGAACCTGGAGCCGGAACTGACATAGAGACCGTGGACGGGAGCTGACTCCTGGCTTGCTTCTCCTGGCTTGCATAGCTACATTTCTTGTTCGGCCCACACCCACCTGCCCAGGAATGGCACTGTCCACAGTATGCTGGGCTCTCCTACAGCCCTTAGCAATTCAGAAAATGCCTGAGACATGCCCACAGGCCAGACTGATGGGGGAACATCCTCGGCTAAGGTTCCTCCTTCCCAGGTGACTCTTGTTGTGTCAGATTGACAAAAACCAACCAGAACAAGAGGTAAATACCCAATTCAGAGTCATGTCTGTCTCATGCTAAGTCCCATATTAATTTACAACATCAAAGTCGTTATCACGCCCTCCATGTTTTCTCAGGCTGCTTCTATACCACATCTACTAATTACTCTGACAAATACTGAGTCTACACACTGTATGCATGAAATATATTTTTAGTCATGTAAAGAATATGAAGAACAGTATTAATACTCTTATCATCGATAGTAATAACTAACATGTGGTGATTATTTTCTTAGTTTTATTCATAAACCTTGACAAATATTGACTGCCTTAATGGAATACCTGCATCTAAAGAACTGACCATCAAACACAGGACCTCACTGTACCCCAAGGGCTTGGTGAGTGGCAAGCTATAAACAGAGAGCAAGCTGTAGCCCAGGCTAGAGACCAAGGTAAGCAAGGGCAGCCTGGCCTGTGACACAGTAGCTCCTCATCAAAAAGAATTCTCTGTATGCTGACTGCTGAAGAGACCCTGAGCAACATGTGTGGAACCTGTGGGATAAAAAGGCTTGTGAGTCTCTCATTGATGGCGTATTCTCCAGATTTTGATTCTTTTCTATGCCAGAGGCACAGGCTTACTCTGAAGCTTGGAATTCCAAAGACTAAAATGTTTCTCAGCCTTGCTGGGAGGGGCAAGATTTCAACCATCCAGAGAACTAAAGAGAAAGACGTTGCTTACGGTTTCCTGACTAAGGTTTTTGAGACACTTGGAAACACAATTGATAGATGAGAAAATGGAACAGTGTGAAGTGTGGTTAGCTTCTTCCCTCTGTGGTGATTCCAATCCAAACCCTACAAACACTGACCACCCCGACAACTATGGATCCCCTGCTTTTCATTTCTGTGAAGGAGATGTCCCTTGTCCTGTAGCAGATGATCCTGCTCCCTACACATGCTAACCACCTCGACAACTGTGGATCTCCCACCTCTCATTTCTGTGAAGGAGATGTCCCTTGTCCTGTAGCAGATGATCCTGCCTGTTCAGCAGTGGATTCTGTCTCTTTTAGAACTTTGGCCATAGCTTCTGCCTTCTGTATCCAACATCTTCAATCGCTCATTTTTTTTTGCCAACCCTTTCTTAATTTACCCTCTCTTTTAACATACCAATTGTCTTCTCAACATTAAGAACTAAAAACAACCTTAAGCTTTATTCATACACCTTGACAAATATTGACTGCCTTAATGGGATACCTGCATCTAAAGAACTGACCATCAAACACAGCACCTCACTATATCCCAAGGGCTTGGTGAGTGGCAAGCTATAAATAGAGAGCAAGCTGTAGCCTTTTCTAACAGGGGTCTATCCCCCTTTAAGAGGGGTTCACACCTCCTCACATTGCCTCACCTTATTAGCATCCTCTGTGTTCACCCATCAATTGATGCAAATGTAATCTGACCTGTGGCTCCATAACAGCACTAAAGTTACTCTCATTAAAGTCCAGAATAACAGGACACTTCATGACAAAACTACTGGAAGTTACTTTTAGGACTTCCGAGATCTTTTTAGCATGTACACATTTCACATCTGAGATAGCTGATGAGATTTACTGCTCCTCCATCCATCCTTTGTGCTTTTTCTGGCCTTCTGTGGCTCCTCCCTTTCATTTCTCTTAAGGTGGTGACATCTTTAGTCGGTCTCAGTATACATGTTTTTCTGGAAAATTTAACTTATATTTGGGTTGGTTCTTTCTACTTCTATGTACTAGCTCTCAAATGTTATCTCCAGCACATAAGTTCTATACCTATAGAGCCCCCCTCTGCTGAGTTGTCACCTGGATATCTCCCAGGTACCATATGCTTCAGGCTCCTTATTGCCAACATTGAATTTATCTTCTTTATATCCTACCCTGCTTCCTTCAGAATTCTTCTTGAATTGTAACTCTCCCATCTGCTCACTTGCCCAGCCAGGAACCCGGACTTTTCAATATTCATCTTTCTCCAGAGATCCACTTATATCCAGTCATCAGTTCTGAAATTTTATTTCAAATATATCCATTTTGGTCAGCCTGATGTCACTCTCCTAGTATAGCTTCTCATTATAGCCCGCTCCTGCTATTGCTGAAGTCTCTTTTCTCTTTACATCACTCTTCCTGTCCTCTACCTCACTCAAACCATTCTTTCATATTGCTCACAGTACATTTTCTAAGACTTTTCCATGGCACATAGATAAGCTGTATCCCAGACCACTTCTCTGTCTACCTTTGTTTCATGTGTGATAACCAAACCACACTATGTGCAGTCTACCCCAGTTAAGGCTCACTATCCCTCTGATCATAGTGCTTCATCTGCTTGAAACATCTTCTCCCCTCTCCCCATTTGCTATGTGGCTGTATTACTGACTTCGGTCACTTCCCTCAGTTTGCTGAGAGCACTCTGCTCTAGACAAAAGGGAGTAACTTTCACAAACCCAGCACAGATTTGTAAGTAACAGAGGAGACACCTATCCACACCCTGTAAAGGATGGAAGCTTATGGAAGTTCAAAACTAATCTTTCATTTTTACATTTACTTTATCAAGGAATTTAGGAGGATATTGAAAGTGGGATCCAAGAATACACCAAATAAGCTAGTTTGCATCCCAGCTCTGACTTGAGTCAATCATGTGTATGAAACCAGTAAGTTTAGATTTTAGTTCAGTGAAGACTGAACAATTCCCCAAATAATAGAAATGCAAAGAATACAATCACCTCTAACAGCATTTACATTCACTTCCTTAAAGGAAAAAAAAAAAAAAGCTGTCAAAGATAATTTCTTTAATGTGAGCTTGCAAGATGGTGTCTTGCAGATGAGCTTGCAGAGTGTGTCTGAGCTTTAGAAATAAAAGATAGCAATGATAAATTCATACCTTGTAGGTTGGTGGGGATAGAGTGAGGAAGAAATAGTGTTTTCATCCAAACACTGAAGTAAAAGAACCAGGAAGAGAAAGTTGCACTCAAATGTGTTGAGCACAAGCTATTGACTGCGTATCAGTTCAGCATGTTAAATCTGATGAGTTATTAAAAGAGACAGCAAGTGAGAGGTAGAGTTGAGATTCAAAAACCAAGTTCCCATAGGACCCCAGCTGATCCATTGCTGGGGTCCTGTGGCAGTGCTCAGAGTTAGAGAAAGCTAAACCTTGTGGTGGACCACCCATCTGTCACTCACCCAGGAGGGAGAAGGAGGATGAGCTGGTGCCCAGGGCTGTGGCAGGTCCAGCCTCTGCTCCTAATCAGTCTCTGTTATTTACAGGCAGCAGGCAAGGAGAGGAAGAGCAGCCTTACAAGTGGTTATCAGAGGGGTTTATGTGTGTTCTGGGCTAGTTCGAGAGACAGCTGTCCCAATAAAGGATTTATCAATACAATAAAAAGGAGAAGAAAGGGCCTAGGGACCCTCTAGTGAAAATAGCGTTTCGATTATAATAGGGTAAGAGGGAGTGCTTTGAACAAAACCCACAACATTCTTCTGTCTTTTCTCTTATACATTAACATGGAGCAGAATACCTTTGTAATCTTTATCTCAGAATATAAATACTATAAGTACTTGACATTTTCTTTCTCTCATGACCTTTGTGCATACCAGAAGGAGTTTAGATGTGGCTATCCTGTTTGGGATATACTTGGAGATGGAAATGACATGCCTGGAGATTTTTGTTACAACTGTCCTATACTCAGCAGGCATGCCTTCTCCATCTGCCACCATGGGATGCTGCTCATCTGCCCATCGATTCCATATCAGTGCCTACAGAATCCATATTCTAATCTTACTAGTTAATCTTAACTGTCCATAGGACTGGATTTAGCCTCACCCAGGAGATATGCCTCTTGACATGTCTGTGAAGGTTTTTCCAGAGAAATTTAACTGAGGAGGACAGAATTCATCACAAACAAGGTGGTATCCTCTCATGGAATAGGGACCCAGAGTTTATAAAAGGGGAAGAATAGAGGGTCAGTTAGGCACTAACACTCATCTCTGCTTCCTGACTGTAGACAGACCATAGTGAGCTGCCTCACATGCCTGCTGCCGTATCTCCCTTACTATGATGGACATATATTCTCTTCAAGTATGAGCCAAAATAAGCCCTTCATCTTCCTTCCTGGAGTTACTTCTTATTGGGCTGCTATTCGGTTGTAGCAATGAGGAAAATAGCCATTACCCTTCATTTTATTCCTTCTCTTCGCTCTGAATGATTTCTTATACCCTCCCTGACTTAGGAAAACCATCCGATGATGAGTTCCAAATTACTATTACTAAGATAAATACTATGTCTTGATACCTCTTCCTAGACATCACAAAAGTCCCTAAAACACAAGTGACAAAAGCTGTGCTCACCATCATTTTTTTTCCTCCAATTCCTCTTCTACCAGAAGTCCAGCTTCATTGTTTCTATCATTCTAGGTTCCTCTCTTACATTTATCTACAACTTTTTTTTTTCATTTATCTACAACTATTAACAGTCTAGCAAGTTCTGTCCCTTTTTTTTTTTTTTTTTTTCGAAAAGCTAGGATGAATTTCGGGTGTTTGTGGGGTTTTATGCGGGCAGTGGCTTCTTTCCGTTCATGGCCGGAAGACTGAGTTTTTTTTTCTTTAAGAGCAATGGAATCCACTTTCTGTTTTTACTGTCATGGCCTTGGGTAGTACACTCAACTTTCTGGTTTATCTCACAGCAAAGACTCTAAACTGAACTTCTTGCCTCCAGTCTTTATCTCTCTTGTGTGTTTGTTGCCTTTAGAAGAATTCTTCCTAAAAGATACTCAAAACTGATGAGATAAGCCTCCTGGGAGAAATCCACAAATACCTCCCAAATGTTTCAGGATAAGCCTTTATACACAAGCCAGATATTTTTAATGATCCGGTAATTCTTCAACATTCAAGTTATGTCTCTTTCTTTGTCTTACAATTTCCTTCACCTTGTTGTGCACTCAAAGTTTTGCTATTACTGCCCTGATTGCTGTTTCTTTTTTTTCTGGCTAAATAAAAATTTTTAGATTATTCCCGACAAAACATATATCAGGAGTCAGGTCTTCTGGGAAGTGTTTCTGGAATCCTTACATAAGACTTAGATACCATTCTGCTGTGGTCTCAGAGTACTTGTGCATATTTCTGTATAATGGCTGCCTTATATCAGAGCAAGTATGTGTTCACCGTGCTTGTCTGTCTCCTCCACCAGACTGTATGCCTCATGTTTCCCAAATCTTGAACTGTCAGTGTCTAGCAAAGTGCCTGGGACTGTGGGTGTTGAGGAACACAATTCCTAGATAAAGGAAGGTATGCTAGCAAAGCAGCCAAGACATGCTATCCCAACTGCCCTTGAAATCATGCTCATCACTGCTGATATCATTGTGAAAAATAATGTGTTTCCATTCCACATTTTTTATCACACAGCACTCCAGAAAGAAAAAGACTCATAACTCTTGGATTCCTCCCAGAAATAGTTACTTGTTAACTTGTTAAACATAGTTACTTCTATCCAATGGAATAACTTTTTTTACTTTAAAATTGGGCATGTGAACATAACCCACCACACACAATTCCATTCATTTAGGCTCTTTACATTCGATATACTCTATTCCATTCATGTGTTGGGTGAGAACAGTGAAACATGCATTTATTTCAGAGCTGTCCAGGCCTGACAGAGTTTGCCTTGAACACGACTTGCTGAGGGAAGCACTGATTGTGAGTACCCTCCATGCCACATTATAAAACCGTGAGTTCAATAAAGCTCTGTTTATAAGCATTCTGTCCGTGGTGATTCAATTATCCAATTATTCATAATTCATTTATATAGCCACAAAACTTGTTTTGAGCACCTGTTATATGCCTTTGATATAGAGATGAATTAGAGGCAGGCTCTCTGTCCTCATGAAACATTTCAGAGCTTGGTGGAGGAGGAGAATGTACAAACACGATTATAATGCAATAGAAAAGTATGTACTAATGGACATCAACACAAAGGGCAAGTTTTCCAGACAGAAAGAAGCGGCAGTCATTCTAGGTAGACAGAAGAGCAATCATAGAATGGGAAGCAAAGACAGCAGCATGAAAGTAAGGAAGTGTCAGCAAACAGGTGCAATGCTTCATAAAATGAATGCCCAGGAGTTAGTTGGGGAGTCAGAGAAAAAGGGAATATCAAGAAAGAGACTGAGTAGCAAACTTACACTTGCCTAGAGCACAGCAGTAAGAAAGGAGGCACTATGGCTTGGATCTAGTTTGTTCCTCATTGCCTTGGTCCCCAGACTGGTCGAGTTCGATGGTGGTATGGAGCCATTAAGAGATGAGATTGAGTATGGGCCCTTGAGTCTTAGGGGAGCTGCCTTAGGAAGTATTAAAGTATCCCTGTGAGAGCCTTGAGCTCCCACAAGAGCCATTTGTTTCAAGAGTGGGCTCAATTCCTGAAAAGCTCAATAACATCCTGTTTCAGGATGCTTCATACAGAATGCAGTTTCTTCTGCCATGTGCACACCTGGTGCTCGGTAGCCATAGCTACTGAGGCTCTTGCCAGAGGCAGGACCTATGAAGCTCCCTTTCTTAGACTTTCAGCTTCTAAAACTGAGCTAAGTCATTCAGTTAGCCTGTCTTGGGTGTTTCCTTATAGTCATGAAAAGCATCCCAATAAAAAAGGAAAGGTTTGTGGGGTTGGAGAGATGACTCATCAGTTAAGAGCGCCCACTGCTCTTGAAGAGGACCTGGGTTCGATTCCCAGCACCCACATGGCGGCTAAGAACCATCTTTAACTCCAGTTCCAGGGGAATCCGATGCCCTCTTCAGACTTCCATGGTATTGCATGACACGGGTGGGTGCACCAACCTACATGCAGACAGTATACTCATACACATAATAAATAAATAAATAAATAAATAAATAAATAAATAAATAAAATTTAAAATTTTTTTTAAAAAAGGAAAGGTTTGAACCCCTCACCTTAAGTACTGAGAAGCTACTTATGCTTATTATAAGGGAAAAGTGGAATGTGCAGCATGGAGAGTCAGGAAACTAGTGTACTGAATAAAGAAGTAGTGTATTTATACAAGAAGGATCTGGTGAAGAACAAACTGAGGCCGTGGTAGCAGAAAGCTGGGTGGGATGCAAAGGCTGTGATGATGTGGTTGTGTGGTTGTGTGGTGAAACGAATCAGAGAAGGGCAGGGCAAGCAGCAGGTCAGCAGGGAGCTGAAGCAGGTGCCAAGCTCAGTAATAATGATGAGAAATATTTAATCCAGTGTTTAAAAAAATCAAACCTGATATTTAAACATAATTAACAAATTATCACACATAATTACACGGAAACAAGTAAAAAAAAAAAGTCCCAGTATTACTGGTTTTTCTTTTTACCTCATCTCCAATGTGCTTTGTCCTGATTGTGTACTGGTTATCACTGTCAGAATGTGGACGGCCATTGTTGGACTACCTCAGCTGTGTCATGGAGGCCAGTGCAGGGGGATCAAGACAGGATGCATGCTTACTGGACTTCATTTGGGGTACTATGGAAGGAAGAGACCCCAAAGTGGAGCACAAGTGCAGGATTGATGGCTGTTTGGGCTTGCCAAGGAGGAATCTTTGAGAACTTCCTTAAGGAAAATATGACATCTTCTAGGGAAAAAAAAGAGTCCTCCAATTCAAGTGATATGTGTATGTATGTGTGTATATATTTATATTATATATAACTAAATATATGTATATATACTGAAGCAGTACAAGCAGGAGAGAACAATAACAACAAAAGAACTGGGAAAAAAACTCTGGAAAGACTCAGAAAAAGATGCAGGACATGTATGGTAGAGTGCAGGGACTCGGGTGGGACGGGGGCATGGAAAGGGAAGTGAATCTAGATTCGATTGAGAAATGATGTAAGACTTATGGAAAAAGTTTAATAAAAAAATAAGTTTGTGGAAGAAAAAGAAATAGATATATGGGGGCTGGAGAGATGGCTCAGCGGTTAAGAGCACTGATTGCTCTTGCAGAAGACCTGGGTTCAATTCCTAGCACCCACATGGCAGCTAAGAACCATCTTTAAGCTAGGTGTGGTGGTGCATGCCTTTAATCCTAGTGCCCAGGAGGCAGAGGCAGGCAGATCTCAAAAAAAGAAAAAAAATAGGTATCTAGTTTATAATGGTATATATGCATTTTAGAAAATGTTAATAGGCATGGATGAGGGAGGGTCTCATGGGGCTGTGTCAGTGGGACATGGGAATCAGTGTCTTTGGTGGTATAGCCCCTGCTGAGTTATCTGTGCTCCAATGGATATCGTTACACCCATACTCAGGTGGAGACTGCGAAACTAATTGGGTCACAAAACAAAAAGACATGAAACTAGGAGGGGAAATTGGAAGGAGTTCAAGGGGGCTAAGGGATGTGAAGTGTGTGATCAGACTGCATTGTAGACAGGCTTGAAATTGTCAAAGAATAATTTTAATTTTTTAAAAAAGTGAAAAAAGGCATCAGTAAGTGGAAGTCAGTTGGCTTTTCAATAAATTATTCTATTGTTAAAATATTAAAGTATTTTCAAAAACAACAAAAATGTTGATTTCAGTTATTATTCATGTTGTTTTTTTCCCCTGTGTCTCTTAAATTCTGGACCGAGGTTAGTGTCTCTGATCTCTCA
Organism: Rhizomys pruinosus; assembly: GCA_009823505.1. NCBI lineage: Eukaryota > Metazoa > Chordata > Mammalia > Rodentia > Spalacidae > Rhizomys > Rhizomys pruinosus. Next base: position 445,044 of record VZQC01013995.1, on the reverse strand, counting down.
CCCACCCTTGGCCCTGGAGCAGAGTTGGGGGTGCAGAAATGTAGATTTATCAGGCATGTTTGGAAAGGTGGTGTCAGGTAAGATGTGCTGGGTTGCTCCCTTAAGGCCCTTCTCAGTCACAGGATGACTCTGTCTGCTTCTAAAAGGGATTTTTTTCTTCTCTACTAGATGCCTTTTCTCTGCCCATGAAAGGCTCACTTTTATTCTAGGTATCTCCACCAGTGGAAGACATCATGCAGACCCCACCCATTTCCTCCCCTGGAGCAAACTGAGTTTGGGTCCCCAGTGATAAAACTCACATGAAGCATGTGTACAACTCGCCTAAACACCAGGCACACTTTGGAATAAGCATGGAAATTGGTTTCTAAGCTCCAGCCGTTTCTAAAATAGGGGTGGTTTAAAATAAAGCAGTATGATAAAAGGAATTCCTGTAGAGCAGATTGTGGAAAGAGAAGAGAGCCTCCAAGACAGAAAACCCGAGGAAAGAAGGGCATCTTAATCCTTACTGCATCCTGGTAACATGGGAGAGAAGCACGGCCTGCGTGGAAGAGCAGCCAGCCCTGTGCCCATCTCTTCAGCATGTGAGAAACTCACCTCCTTTCATTCCCTGAAGGTTCTTTTCACTTTAAACCTGGCTTGATGCAGACACAATATATGCATTTAGAGTAAATTCTGTGTTGGAAAACATGCTGAGAGGCCTTTGGTAAAGGAGGTGGGAACTCGGTAGGGGTTTTCCAAATTAATGTCAATATGCAAATGAAGTCTACTGGGGAAGGGGGATGAGGAGAAGACGGGGTGGACGCTTCTCATCAGAACGCTGAAAGCAAGCTTGGATAGAGAAAAAGCTAGACTGGGTAGGAATGGAATTGCGGTAGAGAGTTTGAGAATGATGGATGAGAATGAGTCGTGAATGCTTAGTAGTCCCTATTTTCTTAGAGACATTGGTGAGCAGATTCTCTTCTAAGAGCCTGGGTCTTTGGTAAATACTTAGAAAGATGCTGAAGGTTTAAGGATAGGGACTTAGCCAGAGGTAGTGAATGAACTTGAAGGAAGGCCAGTGCATCTTCTCAACCTGGAGCTCATGAGCCCACCTCACTCTAATTTCTATGGCCATGCATGGTTGATCTCTGGCTGTGATCAGCCTCTGGGCAGGCCTTAGAGAAGGTAGGTAAGGTTGGGGGTATGTGAGACGTTCAAAGCACTGGAAGAGGGAGAACTTTAGAAGTGATTAATGTTGGGGGCAATGGCTGGTGAGACTAGTAATAACAGATGAATGATGTTAATGAATATAAACTTCCAAGAATTCTGTACCATCTCTATAAATTAGAAACAGTGAAAGGATCTCCATGATCTCTTCAGCTTGTCTCAGTAGCATAAGGCCAAGCCAGCAACGGCTGCTACACAGCAAACACATCCTAACAAATGGAGTAGATGGAGACTTGGTGGGTTTGTTTGGTTTGTTTGTTGTTTTAACCTTGGCTGTCCATTCAATCAAGAGCTCCACATCATTAACAGCAGTGCCATGTATTTGAAATGCAATCATGCAGCTCCTTCTTAGGTAAAGAAGATGTCTTACGTGCCTCTTAGAAATGGGGTTTGAGCCGGGCGTGGTGGCTCATGCCTTTAATCCTAGCACTTGGGAGGCAGAGGCAGGCGGATCTTTGTGAGTTCAAGGCCAGCCTGGTCTACAGAGTGAGTTCCAGGACAGCTGGGGCTACAGGGAGACCCTGTCTCAAAAAGACCAAAAAAAAAAAAAAAAAAAAAAAAAAAAGAAATGGGGTTTGGATGCCTGGCATGGTGGTACACGCCTTTAATCCTAGCACTCAGGAGGCAGAAGCAGGTGGATCTCTTTGAGTTCAAGGCCAGCCTAGTCTACAGGCCAGCTGGGGCTACAGGGAGACCCTGTCTCAAAGAGACCAAAAAAAAAAAAATGGGGTTTAGGAACAGGGCCAGCAAATAAAATGGACTTCCTTCATAGCTCAGTAAGTTCCCCACTACTCTCTCTACTAACCACTAGATATACTGGTGAAATATGGGAGTCTGTGATGAAGGCATCTTCTTCATTTAATGATGAAGACAGATACCACTAACATTTCTTGTAACCATACTGAATACAGCTGTCAGGGCAGAAAGAGTTAGAGAAGGAGGCATATAATTAACCTACTTGGAATTGGGCCCGAGAAACCCAAGGTTAATGGCCCTGGGAGCAGGAGCATTAATGCCCACTAATGGTCAGGCCCCTTTTCATGTCTCTCTCATTAAAGCTACCTTTAATACTCTAAAAGATCATGGTCTTTTGCCTCAGGTCCAAGGGTAATGGAGAGTTGCCACTCCCCCAGACAATGTATTATGTATTCTGACAGTTTCTGTCCGGAGCTTGATCATCCTCATCATAATATTCAGGTAGAGTGTGGAGCAGATCTCAATACATACCAGCCATCTGCTGAGCACTGCCGCTGGTAGCTGAGATGAACATGATGCATATTCATGGGCAAAATCAGTTCAGGTTTTCTTCCAACAGATTGACAAAAGCGTGACAGGCTCTTGCTTTCACCTGTTTGGAGTTCCTTTTTTTTCCCCTTACACTCTTGGCTAAGTTGGATAGTCCTAAATACTCTGGGTTCTATCCTCAGCCATATTTGATGAAGCAACAGAATCATTAGCACGTGATTCTTTGCAATCCCCTGCCCTGCCCTGATTGACAAAGAGAATGCTATTTTTGTCCACTTCTCTTCTGTATTCCCATTTATTCCTTTACCCTCCCTGGGCAAGAGAATTCTACCTTTGCTATAAGCTAATTTTCCAATCAGCCACAGAGAGCGGCTAGAGAAAAGTCAGAACTGGCATAGAAAGAAGAGATGGATTCTGGGGAGAGGAGGAGAAAGCAGGACCATAACAAAGGAGAGAGGAGCCAGCAGGGTGTGGTGGTGGAAGCCTGGGATCCCAGCACTTCAGGGAGAGAAGGATCTGCCGTTGAAAGCCAGCACGGGCTACATAGAGAGACTCTGCCTCAAAAGAAGTTAGGCTGAGAGGAATGGACGGAGAAAGAAGAGCCTAAAGAGCCTAATTCAACATGGGCATAAATTGTGTGGAGAATCGCAAGTGAGCATGGGGTTTGTTTCACAAGAATAAAGCTTTAGGCTGACTTGTGTGAGGGAGGAAGAGCTTAAGGGAGCAGGGGAAGTGGAGAAGTCTGTTGATAGCTATCAGTCAAATCTATTTTTATATTCTTAGAGTGATCCAAATAAATAATGATGTTAGCTGTGATTCTGCCCGGTTGTTAAAGTGTTTCTCCTTTGCACAGGAGACCCTGCTGATGTAGGGTCACGTGAGGTTCTCTGGCCTCATCTGAGTTTGGATGTTAACAGAGAGCTGAAGTTGAGAAGTGCTCTTAGGATCTTAGTATAGGAAGTTAATTTAGTGGTGCCACCTCTTCTAACACATTTTAAAAAGTAGTATGTGTTGGAAACTACTAAATTCAAGGTGCTCCATGCTTCCTGTACTGGGATATGTTTACAAAACCTTCTCCAGCTTCTATGTCATTTTCATACATGTTCTTATTTAATCCTTTCATAGACTCTCAGGAGTTGGTATCATCACACTCCATTGTTAGCATGCAAACTGAGTCTAAGAACCATAGAGCCAGGAACTCGTTCATGGTTACAGAGTAGAAGCAACTTAATGCAGAATAGATATTTGAGGGTTTAAAAAAAAAAAAAACTAAAGGGAAGATAAAGAAAGGCAAGATGCTGGAAGTAGAAATTAAGATCTTAAATAGGAATGAGGACTTGAGGAAATCTGCTTAGGGCCCCCCTGCAGGCTTATTTCAATGGTTCTCTACACTCACCACCAGGGCTTTGGGCCTTGTGTGGGCAGAATGAGCCAGCCAGCAGAGGGGCAGCTCTCTTCCCATTGCCCTTCATCCTGAATAATGAATGGCCTCAGTTGCTTCGAGGATCTTCTCTGGCCCTGTCTGTGGATCCTACAAAGCGCAGTGGAGCAAGCAGAGCCCATCCCCTACCTTTGGCAATTAAGGACCAGCTGAGGTAGGATAGAAGCCATCTCACAGTGCTGCCAACCTCGGCATTTCCTCCAAGAGGCTTCCTGATACTTCAAGCCATTAAAGCGTCTACAGTCAGATGCAGCAATGATCATTTTTCTTTTGTGAATATCCCACTGGCTGAACAGAAGCATCTCAACAGCCACGGTGGCCTCATTTTCATAGTCAGAGACAACAAAGCCCCAGGTAATTAGTGGGAGGAGGGACTGAATCCCAGGGGCATACTCACTGGGGGAGTCTCTCGGGCTTAAATACAACTAAAGCAGACCCAAAAGAAAGCAGTGATTACAGGCTAATTTTCTGCCTGCATTATGTTAAGTGTCCCAGCATCTACACAAATGACAATTGCTTTATGCCAGAAATCTATTTACTAAATTGCTTTTATTGGTAAATTTTATATTTGAAAAAAGAAGGAGTCTAGAGGAAGGTTTTTCAATTTAAAGGTGAGGCTATCAGGATACTACTTAAAGAACACATAGCCTCAAGTTGATTTTCCTTTTCATGTACAAATACAAGAGTAAGAAAATGATATTGTCCTTTGTCTGATAAGGGTCTGGAGGGTTCAGGCTATTGGTTGGAGGAGGACATAAGTTCATCTTGACTATCCAGCTGCTGATGAACTGGGGCCACCCCCAACTTACCACAAGTGGTCATTCGTGAGAGATCGGGAGGACACTTGAGTCTTTCGTTATGTGGACACTGCTTCTTCCTCAAAATCAAGGACAGATACGTCGACCCCTCCATGGATACTGTTCTTTGTGTTCCAGCCTGTGTCTCAGGTCCTAAAGACATTTGTGTGATTTTCATTCATTCACTCCCATTTCTTTTATAAGCGCTTACTAAATATCCTCTATGTTACAGACAATAAGCTGTACCCTGGGAAATGAAAAGCACCGTTATAGCAAAGCAATGGAAGGAAGTGTGACAGTCAAAAGGAAATGGAATGGACAGTGAAATCTAAGAGATCTGAAGAGAAACTGCCACCTAGATCCTTCTTGCCTTAAACAAATATCTTAGGATCTTACTTGTGTAAAATGAGGCAGCAGCAAGTGAAGCTCTCTCAGGGAGCAACTGGAAGGGTTAAATAGTGTCATCTAAATTAAGTGGTACAGAGCCTGTCACCAAATCAGTGCTCACTAACTGCATGGTGATTTCATCCTTCTAATTCTCAGTTGGGACCTGAGCTGCTTTTTTCTTTTCTTTTCTTTTTTTTTGGCCTGGGGATTGCATCTACAACCATCAGGACATATGTCCTCACGGGTCAATAGCAAAAGGAGAAGAAAAATTACCCTCTTACTTGACTCTATTAAAATCCAAATCTACAAGATGTAGATGCAGCTCAGTGGTAGAGCACTGGCTAGCACTACATGTACAAGACCCTGGGTTCTATACCCAGCAAAAGTTGTAAATGAAGCAACAACAAACTTCTAAGCTAGTGGCAAGGGAGCACTTTAGTAATCCCAGCACTTGGGAAGCCAAGGCTATCCCATGAATTTGAAGACAGTCTGGACTACAGTGAGACTTCCTCACCCCAAACAAGCATACAAAATGAAGCCAAATGTATGCTGGTCTTTTTTATTTTATAATAATATAAATTTTTATTTATTTGTCTTTATTTTATATATGAGTCTTATGTCTGCATGTGTGTAATTACACCCATGTTGTGCAATGTTCACAGAGGACAGAAGAAGGCATCAGATCCCCTAAGTTACAAATGGTTGTTAGCCTCCATGTGAGTGCTGGGATTTGAACCTGGATCTTCTGCAAGAGCAGCCAGTGATCTTAATGGCTGAGCCATCTCTCCAACCCCTTATAATAATTTTTATAGCCAGGGTTTTTTTCTGCTATATTTTTTCCATGTGATCTTTTCTAAATTTTTCATTTTGAGCATTGCATACATGAGTATCACTTTCTCATTGTTACCATCCCTCCTCCAGACCCCAGCAACTCTTGCCTTGTCCTCTTCTTTAATATATATTTAGTGGTGTTCTTGTGCACCTGTGTTTAGTGCTGTCAATTTGGGATTAGATAACACTTTGGGGAGCTGATCCCTCTAGGGTCTGTGACCTCTCCAACCATGTGTACTTAGCTATGTTTACAATACCATGCATGATTTCCCTCCCATTGAGCAGGCCTTAAGCCCAATTAGACAGCTTTCGATTACCCCTGAGATAAAAGTGCCACTATTCTACCAATAGAGATAATTTTCTGGGCCAGTCATTGTTGTAGCTCATAGACTTTGTAGCTGCATAGATGTATGATCTTCTTGATCTAAAAATCCTATAATGAAAAATGAAGACTGTAAAGTGTGTAGCAGGGTGGGGAGGGCTTCAGAACCATTCCAAGGGAATGTAAGAATTGGAAAGCACCCCTTCTCCATCAGATGGTGTTAGGCATTTTGTAGAGATTATTGACAGTCACTCGTGTGGGCATGAATCATCCTACCCTCATCTAAAATCTCCAGCCAAACTCCACAATGGGGTCACAGGGACAAACAAGAAATCAAAATATCCCAGTGTGCCTGAGAATGAAAAGTCTTCTAACAACTGATATATGTCCATTTATGGGATTTGTGGTATTGTGGCAGAAGCACTGATTCCTAAAGGAATGAGGATTTGCGTTGCAGCTAAGAATAAAGCTGCAAATTAGACATTAGTCAACTTTTTAATCCACCATTTCCAACAGACATGCTTTGATACCAGGGAAGATGGGTTTAACCACCAGTCATCCCAAATAGAACCCAGAGACTTACTTATTTAAACTTGTCGCCACTTGTCACATGCCAGTGCTGAAGTGAGCATTTTGCTTTCCTTGAGGACACTGATCCCACTTTCTCTGTGCACATAGGATTATGGAGTTCCTCCAGGGCATAACTGTGAGGGAGCAAAGGAAAGCATGCCCCCCTCCCCGAGACACTCAGCATGGGTTATAACCCACACTTTGTCTATGATGAGCTATGTGACCTGAGGCAAATTACTTTATTTTTCTGAGCATGTTATATCCTCTGTAAAATAGGGATTGTAACATCTGACAGCATGGTTGTAAGGCTTAATTTAGATAAAGCAATCTAAATACCAAGCAGATCAGCCTCCATTAACTGGAGGCTCAGTTAATATTAGTTTCCTGACACAGAATACAGAATGAAGGACACTTGGCAAAGATGTAGCCGTGTTGATGGTGATGATGATAATGATAATGATAATGACAGCATCAGCGTGAACGTGCACAATGGAGGACAGTCAGGGAACTCTGTCGCCTCCCAAGCCTGGCCATGAGTTGAGGCCAGGAGTACAAATGTTGGTAATGAGTTTTGCTGATTTATACTGTGTGAGGGCCCTGAAGTCTCCAGTCTAGGCAGAGCCATGTCTGGTATTCAGGACACCAGGCTCCCTAGGGGAATGGACTCTCTGAGCAGCTTGTTCACTCTGCTCATTCTTCCCCACCTCAGCTTTGCAGGGCTGACCACCAGGTCATCTCCCTTCTCCACAGTGACAGTGCTCTCAGATCTGCTGCCCTCTGCCTGTGTTGCAACTCTCTTGAGCAAGGGAGAAATGGATTTCCCAGATGGAGAAATCAGCAGCCGATCAGCAACAGATCACTCCATTCTGAGCCACTGGAATTTGGAGGCAGTTTCCTAACGCACTGAGTTTTCTCATGGTCAAGCTGGAAAGTTCCAGTCACCCAGGGTAGACTGTCACTGTCTTCTCCTTTCTCCTACTCCTTTCCATCCACATAGTCCCCTCACATCTCTTACCCACTTGGTCTCTCATTTCCATCTCATTTAGACTTGCTCAAAACTGCTGTGTCAAAGATTCCTTTTCCGGCCATCCCTCTCTGAAAGCAAATAGCAGGATGCCTTGGATGGGCCATAAATAATGTATAGTGTACAGAAGCAGCCAGAGCGGCCCTCTGATTACAAAAAAATCTTTGGATGACATGCTTCCTACTTATTCTTTGTAATTCTATTAGATCATCACTGGAAACAGGTGCACATGTACTTGCTACTCAGTCTGAAAGCAAGCAAAAGGCTGTTCTCCTTCAGGCTAACCTCAGGAGGAGATCTGCTGATCAAACTCTTCTGATGCATTTTGCCATTTACTGGGCCACTGGCAACCTACCATCATGGTAGCCAGGCTGATTTCAGTTCAAAGCTCATGCTTCTTTGGGCTCTCATTATATCCTTCGTGACTTATTCTGGAAAAGATAAAAGCCTGTAACTCAGTCTGCTTATGTACTTAACCAAAGTTCCTACAAGGTTTCATATTCAAGATTCAGGGCCTGGTGAACATTGAATATCCCAAATATAACCCTGTGAAATAGGTTATTATTCATTCCAGTTTCAGCTGAGGACAGTATGACTCAGATGAGTTAATTGATTAGTTCAAGATTACTGAGCTAAGAAATTATAGAGTCAAGATTGAAATCTAGTATCTATGACTTCCTATTCCATATGCATTTTAAGTTTCTGCTGAGCAGGATTCAGAATTTCAGACAAGCATAGAAGACCTAAACAGTCACGCTAACAGTAGAAAACACAATTTTATTTGGTACAAGTGATAGTGAACCTTTGGAATAGGAAAGAGGAGATAATTGTAGAAGTTGTTGCCAAGAAATCTTAAAGGGATGATGAGGTGTTCTCAACTGAGGATTGTGTTGATGCCCAATCAATGGAAATATTTACTACCTATAATCCTAAAGGGAAAAGGGGAGAATGGAATGTACTAATGCCAACAGCTTCCACTGAGTGGAAAGTTCTGCCTGTTGGGTTCTTCAAAAGGCATGGCCACTGGCAACCACAGTCCTGAAGCCTGGAAGGACAGGGGACAGGGGACATAACTGCTGTCTCTGTGAGGCATTTACTAAACCAAAGGAGCCACATGCAAGGAAGAAAGTGATGCAGTCAGGGTTGTCAGTATTCCTTCGCAAGGAGTAGGGAGGGAGTGTGGTCTGGCCCATTTATTTCCAGGGTGGGCCAGGCCACACAGGAAGCACACACATGAGAAGCACAACACAGGACTCATGGGAGGGTATGAATCCAAATACAGAATGGTGCTTTATTCAAGATGAATGGATTATATGTGCATTGTGACCTCACCTCCCAGGGTCCAATCCCAGACATTTGCGTCATCACATCCCAGTCCCTGGGCATAGCCAGGAAGGTCCCATGACTCTCACTTGCGCCTCTCGGAGGCATTGGCTAGAAAGGCTAGCCATATGCATACCTAACTCAGAATGGATTCCCCTGCAGGAGAGTTGGAGAACTATGGCACACGGGAAAACAATTAGTGCATCTTCATCGTGTGGCTGCATCATGTGGCTGTATCACATGGCTGCATGCAGAAGAGTGTTCCCCATCCCCCAACCAGGCTTTGCATGCAGAAGTGGATTTATTGCAAAGCTGAACATATTTAAATGTCAGTTTTTTCCATTACATCTTGCCACAAAATAGTCTCCCCAAATCATAGAGGCTTAAAACAAGAAGGCTGTAATATTTCTTTCATTTCCATGAGTGGCATGGGCAGGTGGTTCTTCTTGTTGTCATGTTGTCAGCTGACATGCTGTTGGAATGCTAGCTGGGTCTGAAACATCCAAGAGAGTTCCCCTCACACGTCTGAGGTCCTCACTTCCATTGCACAGGAACCCCTGATTCAGTGGTTCACCTCGAACTTACGTTTTGATAACTGGCTTCCAGAAGGTTAGGTAACATCAGGCCTCATAGGACTGAGGTCAGGGAAAGGAACTGAATCACCTATGCATCATTCTATTGGTCACAGAGAATGGCTGGTAGCCCAGATTCAAGGGGAGGGAATGGAGAGTACATGGCTGGACAGAGGAACTGCATGCACAGGTGGAATTCTTGGAGCATTGTTTTGAGCAATCCCTCACAATCTGCCTAATAAATGTTGCAATCTGTACTCTTCTTACATGTAAAATATGCAGCCCTCCTTCCCAAGACATTCAAAACTCTAACTGCATTATGGCCATCAAGCTAAAGTCTAATACCTCATGATTTGTAGTGGACCAAGATATAGACGTGACATCCTTTGGGATAAAGATCTGTGAAATGAAAATATAAGTTGAATCTCTCCATATTCAACTTACAGTTGTGTTCTAACACCAACCCCACAATAGGATGACAGCAATAAATACTCTCACTCAAAGAAGAGAACACAAGTACATCATAGTCCCTGATTCACAGCAAACTTCAGATCCTACACAGGCTCAGTAAAGACAACCAAATTCTTCCTCCCATGGTGATGACTGAGATCATCCTATGGTACACTCAGCTGTGGGCTTCTCTGCGGTTGGAGTGTCTCAGGAGGCCTTGACTGATTATATTTGGGGACAGTCTATTTATCAGTAATAGGTATCAGAAACGGTCCCTCATGCGCACTGGCCAAGTACAGGCTTCAGAAGATGTAATCAGACAATAGTCACCTGGTAATATTTTATAGACTGTGTTCAAGGAAGATATTTTGAGAAGCAATCAATCAAGATTTCTATTATTTTTAGTCCAATACAGTATATATCACACTTTATGTGGCATTTGAGTGGCCACAAACACTTTAGAGACCCACCTAAGAGTATTTTAGTTGGGGTTACATTGAGTTTGGTTTTAGTCAAATGTACATTCTGGGTTTGAGTCACATCCATAAAAGTTAAACTCTTGCCAGCATTCTGATATAAAGATAACTTCAAAAAGGTGACATCTGCCTGCAATATGGACAGTAGTGTCTTCCATAAGTCACACTGCAGTGAACACGCATTCCCTAAGCCCAGCGTTGGTCACACATGGAGACTGGAGGAAAGAAAATCTTTCAAACATGAGGAGCTAGAAGCTAGTCAGTGGAAAATTCTTCCAAATATCCCACCACATAAATTAAAGAGACTCAATGGATGCTTTTCCAGAACAAAATCCTAGCAATTTCCATGACATTACCAGTCATGATTTGGGAAGCTGAAAGAAACTGTCTTGAACTATCAATTTAAAAAATCAATCAGCCACGCTAGAGTAGATACTGAATCACTTTTCTATTCTTGCAATAGGAAATGCTAATATAAAATTGTTAGCATCTAAAGAAAGGATAAGATGTATATAGCTAAGAGTGTAGGAAAATGCACTAGGGAGCTATTCAATAAAAATATGTCATCTTGCTGAAGTTTCTGGTAGCTGTGAGTATTCTGCTTTTACAAATTTATCAGTTTCTATTTCTATTTTAAGTAACTACTCACATCCCTACATCCTCTTCCATTCGTGACTGAATAGTGTGTGGTGTACACGTGGGTGTTTTATATGCATCTGCACATGGTGATGCATGTACATGTGCGTGTGCGTGAGTGTGAAGGCCAGAGGTTAACACTGGATAACATCTTCCATGTCTGTGTACCTTGTTTTTTGAGGCAGGTTCTCTCACTATATCTGGAGCCCATGGGTTTGGCTAGGCTGGCTAACCAATGAGCTTCAGGGGTCTGCCTCCCTTCACCTTCCCTACCCTATTCCTCAGTGCTAGGATTAGGGTGCTGGCTACTGGACCTGCTTTTATGTGAGTGCTGGAGACCTGAACTTAGGTCCTCATGTTTCTGTGGCAGCCATATCCTAACATCTACATATTCTGTTCTTTGAAGAACACCTTGAACCTGTCTGAGAGTCAGACATCACTGTATCTGGACTACGTTTGCCTAGGTGAGAAACTTCACTCCCCAAAGCAATGTGATCATCTTAACTAGTATAATGCTCTCTTCTACCATGAAGAAATCATGCTTCTTATAAAATAACTTATCTGAGTTTTATTGCTAAGAAAGATAAAGAATTAGAGGTTACTGAGATAAGGAAAGACAAGATGAGCTGAAGGCTAAGAAAAGTAAAAAAAAAAAAAAAATCAGCTTGCCCAGTCAGCAAAGGCAGAGATGGAGAGCCATCATTACCTTTAGGCTACAGAACATATTCAGATCTGGTCAGGATCTAGGGTGTAGGGAGAACAACAATGCTGTTTATCCTAATGCCAACAATAACAGCCTAGCCCAGTGCTCAATTATCATAGCAGGCACTATTTTGAGCACTCTGTAAGTCTTGGCTCACTGGACCCATCTACAAACCCTGTGGGATAGGCTCCCATGTTTATACCCATTTAGTAAACAGGGAAAACAAGCTCAGAAACATATAGGAACTTGCCTTGGGTCACTGGACCTGCCACTGAAGGAACTGGCTTTCCCATCGGGTCACCCACAATCCTGAGGCTGCTCACTTTACTCAAGACATCTTTGTATTCCTTTACCACTAGGCAGTTTTTCAAGCAATTTTACATACAGCATCTCACTACCCATCCTTACAGCCCCGAGAAATTGGCAGGACAGTCGCTGTGCCTCTCATTTGATGCATGATTAATTGAAGTAGAAAATTGTAAAGTGACTTATTCATAATCATCCAACTAGTAAGTGGTAGTATGAAAATCAAAATCCAGTTCCTGTATGCTTTCCATTATACTACACTATAGTACATCATGTGGATTAGTAAATTTAAGGGGTTTCTTAATTTCTATAATGTCTTCATGTATAATGTTAATACTGCTCTTTCTATAGCTTTCTAAAAAGTCCTCATTAACCCCATGGGACCAAAGGGGAATATGTTGTTCAGAAAGACAGTGTGTAGGTTGTAACTGAGCTCCACAGTTTTCTAGTCCAGATTCTCAAACAGCATTAATTTTTTGCACAAGCTGGACTGGGTTTCTAAGAAGAATCTGCTATGGAGACAGAAGATGGACCGGCACCTTAGCACATGGACACACATAGTGGTGAGCCCAGGGGACAGTAAGTGGGTCCTGTTACAATAGCACAGAGTGGCTGAATATGAAGCTGAACTTTGCAGGGGCCAGATGGTGGGGCTCTAAGCACCACAATGTGTGAACCATATTTTGGAAGGAGTGAGCACCCAGTATGCACAGTTCTTTTTTTAAAAAGTTTATATTCTTTTGACAATTTCATATATGTATATAATGAAATTTGATCACATCCACCCCTAACTCCCCATAGACACAGAGTGAACAAACTGAAAAAATAAAGGTGTAATCTTCAGACACAAAGTGTTTGGCATCAGGTCTGGGAGAAATTAATGAATAGAAGAGAAACAGGAAAAACTTTAAAAACTGCAGTAGAGCTCTATGTTTTAGAACCATAGTACCATGAGTAAAAGAACCAGATAATTACTAGGATACTTTAAGTAGCCCAGAGACTTGTGAGGAATAAAGCCCAATTTTCTACTTGTTTTCTGCTTAAAGATGACCTAGATGGCTTGGGTCCAGCTTCTTCAGTAGTCATTTGTAAGGTGGAGAATTCAGCTTCCCCTGCAGTCCATTAAGTTAATTTTCCTTAAGCTGCTCAGTGGAGCTACAAGGACAGAAGGAGGTGAGGGGTAAGCAGGTGACTGATGACGCACACTCTAGTGTGGAAGAGTACAGGCAGGCAGAGTATAGAGACTTCGGATCACCACAACTTTTTCAGGTTCCAGATGAGTGTCCTGATGTTACCCTGGCCAGGCATTGTCACGTGAGAGTAACTGATCTTTAGGTGATCCAATCAAGCAATGACCAGTTCTTTCCATTTGTCAGGACTTTTAGAGATAAAACCTGTAGAGTAGGCTGGGGATATTTTGCTAGTCTAGTATGTGCGCGGTCCAATCCTAGGTTCCATCCTCAGTAGTAACAGCAATAAAAAACGTGAGACATCTTCAAGTCAACTGGATGATCTGTCACTTTTACATGAGCAGAGACTGGAAGTAGTGAGGCAAGATATTTTTGATGAATGAATGAATGAATGAATGAATAAATAAATAAATAAATAAATAAATAATGAATAAATTATTTAAATAAGAAATTAGTGATGCCCACCCACTGATTTCCTTCTGCATATTTTTAAACCTGACTTGAGCTGACTCTGCAGAGTTCTGTCCACTGCAAATGCTCATTTGGGGTTTGTGTGCATGGCAGAATCTGGACAATAAGGAAGATGAAGCTGTCACCAGAGGCTGGGTCAAGACAGCTCTGGAGATGGTTTTCTCCCTCCTCAGTCTGTGTGCTTCATTAAAATATGTATGACAACATTTCTCCTTATATTATTGTATTACACCATCCTTAATTGCATAATTCAACATTTTCAAGGGAATTTGGAGGAAATTTGGACGGTTCATTGACTGGTATTTGAAGGAAGCTGAGAATTAAATTAAAAAACATGAGGGAAAATTAGTATTAAAAGAGACTGACTGAAGGGCTGACGCTGGCCTCTGCTGGGCTCCTGGGCCCTGTTCTTCCTCCCATTCCCTTCTGGATTTTAGGTCTTTGACCTCTTTTGCCAGCCAGGTATCAGAGACAGCCAGGGCAGCCAGCCTGGCTGCTTCTGAAAGCAGCCTCAGCGGCTCCTTTTACCATCCCACACTGCCCTCCCCTGCTGTTGTTGTTCCCTTTGTGGATTTTGACATGCAGTTTGCAGATTGCATGTTTTTGCCTGCTTTGTTGAATGCATGAGGCTCCGAGCTGATTGCAATCACACTGATTGAGAGAGGCAGCCAGTGCTCTGGGCTCCGCATTGGTTTGGGTTGATCTCCCCTGTTTTCTCTCACAGGGTTTGCTTGAACTGGCTCCCACCCACCCCCACTGGCTGCAGTGGTGTGGATTTGAGAATGCATTCTCTTCTTCCTTGGCTCAGGCGCTGGGATCATGCGCTGCAGCCTGGGAGCAAAGCCAGGAAAAGCTGGCATGGAAAGGAAGCTGGCCAGGGTTGCGGTGCTCTGGGAGCAGCCCCCCAGGGTCTAGGGCAAATGTTCAAGCCCCAAAATGCTGTTGCAGCAGCGGGAGCCAGCTCTTCTCCAGGCTCTGCAAAGGCCCTGGGTAAGAGTGAGCACTAGGTCTCTCCCAGCCCCGCCTTGCCCATCAACAGAGTGCTTCAGCTATGCACACAAGGATGCCTTTGACTTCACTCCTGGGATGGTTTTGCTAGCAAAACAGAATGCCAGAGGGCAAGAGAGGTGTCAATTTATCAAAAGAGATGCTAAGAATTTGAAAAGTGATCGCAGAGAGTCTGAATTTTCTTCCAGTCTTGGCGAGAAGCAAGCATGAGAGGTTGGGCTGTGCTCACTGGGATAGAAGCAAAGTTGACTTTTGTGGAAGCAAATGAACAGCTGAAACAGTTACCTCCCTTCAGGGCCACTGAGCCACTTGTCATCTGCTACAGTCACCGAAGAAGAGGGCCTCAAAGGTATTTTCCTGTCCTGAGATTTAAGGATCAGAGCTGAGAAAAATCTAGGCCAAGGATTAAGGCCTCCCTTATCTGAAGAACAGTGCTCGTGGGCAGCAAGCTGGGTTCTGAAAAACAGGGGCCCCCTGGTGACCACTGTGATACCAGCAAACTACCTTGTCCTCTGAGGTTTTGCTCAGCAGGAAAATGGGTCACCCTAAGACGGCACTCAAAGACAAAAGAGGGGAGCAAACCCCTGGACAAGACAGAGTTCCTCAGCCAAGACTACAGTGAAGGGCCACCACATTTGCACACCCCCTTTTCACTCTTGGGAGCTCCCTGTGGCCCAGGGACCAAAGAGGAACAAAGCCCTCTTCACTGGGAGACTCATTTTGACCAGCATCTTCATCAGCTTACTTGGGAACATTTAGTTTGTTTTAGGTCAATAATGCATTCGCTAAAACTATTAGTGCCTGACGTGAATCCCAAATGTGTATGTGACTGCAGGGCAGGTTCCGGCATGCTGGCTGTTCCAGTTTAATGAGATAGCACTCCTCATCTCCATCCTGCACTTGAAAACCAGGTGATGTTGACATGATTAGCCTGGATACCGGAATGACGATGAACCTGGGACAAGTGCAGGAGGGTCTCTGTGAGGACTCAGCCAGCAGACAGACAGCCTGAACACCCCCAGGGAGTTCAGGCCTTACTACTACCTTGGACCTCCCCCTGCTGACTCTCATGGGGGCCTGGATGGGCTTCTCTCCAGCAGCAATGTAAAGCTGGAGCTCAGGATCAGGCTGTGCTCACAGTGAGGCTGTTTGGATATGGGGAGGGAAGCTCTGCTTCAGGCGATGCTCTAACAATCAGAACTGCCATCTCCCACCTACTTACGCATTTTGGAAGAGCCCCTTCCTGAGGGTCTGTATGGTACCTACATGGATAATACAGTGACATTAGAAAACTGTGGACAGAGGCAGCTTTGAGCAGAGGTTAGCAGCGTGGGCTCTGCTGCCAGACAGAACTTCAGACAAACCCCACTCATCATGCAAGATGAGCTTCAGCATCCTCCCTCTGTAACATGGAGCTAATAACACTAGCCACTCTCTAGAATGGTTGGGAGTTTCAGAAGTAATACGAAATATTTTATGTCATTACTCTATTGCTTCTGTTGTCCTTGATTTTATTAAGATGATTATCAGCTTCTTCCGAGTCCTGCAGGTAGCTCTGAACTCCACCCAGGCCCGTGACCTTTCCCTCCTTTATTTCTAAAAACCCCACAGCAAGTTATTGCCCATTACACCTGCTCTTTCTCTGTGGTCTTGTTTCATTAAAAATGCTAATTCCCCCAGCCTGCCTTCTCATCATGGAATTTGAATATACATGAGTACTCATTCCTATTCTGGAGTGGTGGCCTCTGGGCTGAGCTGGGCCTGAAAGGAAGCTCTGTTGGAAAGGACTGGGGGGAAGCCAGGCCCTGGGCTACAAGGCGGGGCGGACCAGTTGCTGGGCTCCTCTGTGCTCCTTCCCGGGCTTGCAGGCAGGAGGATGCAGGTACATGTCACTGAGACTCCTGCATGGCCTTGTCTTGTCAATGTCAATTTCAGGCAGGAAATGTGACCTGGGCACATAACGGTGGCATGAGTTTGGTACTAGTACCAACACCTGGGGAGCAGGCATCATTTTCCCAAAAGCCCCCAAGAGAGTCCACTCCAGCACTTGGAGGAACACTGGCAAGTCCAGACAACCTAAGCAATGGGGCACAATGATTATTTCAGCCCATGGGGCACAGGACATTAACAATAAGCAGGTGTCTGAATGCCGGAGGAAAATGGAAAACATAGACTTGAGTGGTCTACAGGTTCTTTCTGGAGTGGATGATGTTGGAGATAAATAGATGTTCTTAAAGTTCAGAGGTGTGGACTCAAATACAACTTTCTAGTTAACATCCAGAATAGCAGAGCACTCGTCGGCTTAGAGGCTCAGCCTCCTCCTCTTTGACATGGGCTTATCAAGGATCACTTCACAGGGTCAAGTAGGTCTTAGAACAGGGAAGGCAAATCACACCCCATACCAGGCCTCCACAGTCTCCACAGTCAACTCCAAGCCACTCTTACTGGGTCACCTGGGCCACTGCAAATGCCACCTGCACAGCTCCTTCCACCCCTCACTTCTGAGTCTTTTCAATCCAATGTCCACACCGCACTGAAATATCCTTTGTGAAACAAAAACAAAGCATATTCTTCTCTTCCTTTAAGCCTTAAATGGCTTCCCTTGTTCTTGGGGACAGAAAAATTTTAAAGTGCATACTCTCCTCTATTTCCCTTCCAGTCATATTTCATACACAGTTCCCCTGCTAGCAATCCTACAGCTACACAAGCCTTCCTGTTTTTATTATGTTATATTCTCATTGGATCAGGGTAAAATAATTCTCTCCAGCCTCTCATTCAGATCGGGTCCATCCCGCCTGCATGCACCGGCCCTGTTCTGCGGGCCCCTGACTACTCTCCTGTAGCACTGTATCAATTGAACCTGTGTTTCTAGAACTGCCTTTTGTTATTTGTGAATGATTTGTCCCGTTGTAGTAGGTACATCCCTGAAAACTAAGCCCCTGAGCAATGAGCATGCTGCCACAAATCAAGGGGCAGACGAGCTTGAGTGCGGCTGAAAATGACAGGAACAGTAGATGGCACCGGAAAGTCTCAGGGGTGAGGGTGACCCCCTGCCTATTTTGTACAAGTACCATTTTGAGCTTCAGTTTGTTTTCTCATTCCTTGTCACGGCATTAGTGGCCACGAGCACTGAAATTTCTCGTCCCTACCCCAGCCTAGCCTTCTCCATATTGCTCTGTCCAATGGAGGGAGATCAAAGCCTCACTTCGGCTCATGCTGACAGCCCTCCACACCTTTTCATTCTTTACAGGTTCTATGTTTTAGTAGCACAGATAAGAGCTTTATTCCTAGAATCATTATGATGCAATAGTTATTGAGTAAATATTTTCCATGAAACCTTTTTCCATGGGTTTCGTTTTTATCATTTTGGAGTTTCACAACAGCTCCACTAGGTAGGAATTATCATGATTCACCCTCGTATTAGAGACGAAGCCCTTGTGCACAGCACTTTACCTAAGACTCTCCAATTAGTAACTTGTTGAGCTCCATGTCAAATTCTGGCTCTCTGACCTTCAAGCCTGCTTAGTTGGGTAACAGTGTTCCAACCAGAGACACAAACAAATAGCATTTGTCAGGGAGTGGGAAGCACTATGAAGACTCAAAAGGCCAAAAGGGGATTCGGGTAACTGAAGCGGGAGGCAGTGACTGTTGGTAGAATGATCCACGAAGGTCTTTCTCGGGAAATAACTTCTAGCCAGATGGAAAGGAGATGGTTGGGCAAGCAGCTACATGAAGAATATTCCAGGCTGAGGAAAGGATGGAGCACGCATGCAAGGACTGCTCTCAGGCTAGCTCATGGGAGACAGGAGAGCATTCAGGGCATGATGTTCAGGGAGCTTTGATTCTATTCTAAGCAGACTCGGGAAACAGGAGAGCTTTCTAGAGAAGGATGCTGTGTTCCAATTGATGTGTTTGAAGGTCATTCTAGATGCTTTTTTGGAGACCGAAATTAAGGGGAGGAATGACCAAGCTTACGCCAACCCAGGTAAGAGAAATGGCAGAGAGGAGTAGTAGAACTGACGCAAAATTCAGAGTTTCTGGCCAGATTTTAGAGGCCCTATCTGTACTGCTGTGGCTGCAGAACCCGATGTGGAGCTTCAGGTAAGATAAAGCAGAACCAGAGGTGATTCTAGGCTTTGGGACCAAGAAACTGTTGGATGGTGATGATATTTATTAAAATGGGAAAGGGTAGAAGGATAGATTGTGTGTGTGTGTGTGTGTGTGTGTGTGTGTGTGTGTGTGTGTACTCCTACTCAGGTGTGATATGTGACCCTGCAATCAAAAGTTCTAGTATATTGGGGCTAGAGAGATGGCTCAGCAGTCAAGAGCCTGGCTGCTTTTGCAGAGGACCTGCACCCACATGGTGGCTAACAACCATCCATAACTCCAGTTCCACGGAATCTGACACCCTCTTCTCTCCTCTGTGGTCATTGCATGTCATGGATGCACTTACATGTAGGCATAATACTTATACACATAAAATAAAAACAAATCTTAAAAAAGAGTGCTAATATATTAACTAGGAGGCATGAGTGTCAGACTTCCAGAGGGAAGTCATGAAGATAATTAAACCTGTAGATTTGGAGTTTGAGGGAGGAGTGGAATGTGGAATACCAACCTTTAGATGGTGTTAACACTTGACTACACAAGAGTCTGTGGGAAGAGTACACTGATAGAGGGGTGCTAGGGACAGAGTGTCCATATCCCTTTAAAATGCCTTCTTCTGTTTGAAGCCAGGACACATTCTCTGTGAATCAGGAAGATTGTGAATCCGTTGAGCTTAATCTTGGACTTTCCAAACTTAAGAGAATGGTGAGATGCGACACCTGTTATATCACCAACCCTCTGCATCAGTGTTGCGTTCTTCTAGCACCCCAAGGAGACCAGGACAGGGGAAAGGAGGAAAGATGGCCCTGTACTCCTAGGAGAAAGAAGAGGTGTAGAAGCCAGCAAATGTGATGGAGGGAAGGAAGGACATGGAGGTCTGCACGCTACCATAAGGCCAGGGAGATGGGGTAGGCGCAGTAGAGCCAGCGGCCAGCCACACCACAAGCTACTGCAAGTATCCAGCTTGCAACCTGGCTGGTGGCTTCACATACTTCCTTGCTTTGCTTTTCTCATATCACTCATCATCTGCCCACACACATCCAGTGTTTGCTGAGGTTATTGTCTGTCTTCCCATTAGAACACAGTTAGCTTCACAGGGAAGAACTTGGTCTTTCCTGTGTATGTAGAGATGCATCCCCCGGCACCCAAGGCTGGTCCCAGAATAGCAGAGGTGCTTAAAAAATGCTTGCTGACTACAGAGTTCCAGGAAGACTGAGAATTTATCCCTGGCCTCAGCAGGGCCAAAGTCTCATATTCCTTATGAGAGAGATCTGTCTCTAGGGTTGGCAGAGATGAAGGCCTGGCTGCATTCTGCTCCAAAGAAATGGGAGATACCAAATGTCGGATTTCTTTCCCACCAGGAAAAAAAAAAGAAAGGGAGGAGAAATCAGGAAAAACCTTGGTCTGGGTGATGTCCATCATTTTGTGTCCAGATAGGACACAGCAGGGATGTTTGTAGACTGAGCTCACAATTGGGTGGGACTTTCCAGTAAAGAAGGGTCCATTGGCAATGAAGAGATGGAGGCACCAAGAACTATATATCATGGAGAGAATGCACAGGGAGTTTATGGGGTCCTAACCTAGTAAGGCTGCATCTTGAGGTAAAGCTGTTGGCCACGCACTCTGCAGAAACAGGAGGAAAGTTTAGAAGAGAGGCAGGTAGAGAGGCTTGGGGAGGAAAGGTGGAGTGCTTCAGTTTCTTCCTCCTTGTTTCTGGCTCCCTAGTGAGGTAAGAAGTGAAGTCATCCCCCAAGGACAAAAAAGAACGAGAAAGGTTTGGGAGGTTTGCACATCCAATGCAAGGGGAATGAACTTACTAGGACGTCCCCTGGAGTTCTTAGCCTCTTAGAGGACGTGCGTTTAAACTTGGGCTTGGCAGTATGGCTGTGGGTTTCTGCCAGAGGTGGAGTCAGGTGAGGCAGGGATGACTGCAGGTGTCTTCAGTAACCCCACACTAACTACAGCAGAGCTACTGGTGGTGGTTCAAGGCCTGGTGCCATGCATCTGAACAGGAAGCCAGAGTACGGTAGAGGAATTGATCCCAGCAAAAGCATGGGCCTGGGCATCTAGAGTCCCTGAGCGGGGCCATGTGGCAATTACTCTGACTCCTGACTCTACAGCGTTTAGACGCTGGCTTGTCTCCTAGCGTCTCCACCGGCCTCTCCCTCTGTCCTATCACCCCCTCTGCCCTCAAAGCTGCACATTTGGCTCTGTCCTGTTCTGGCTTCCCCGTGTCCAATTCTGACTTCAGAGTGAAGATTTTGTGGGCCCAGGGTCCTGGAGGCAAACTCAGATGCCCCTCCTCTCCCAACAACAAAAAGATGAATGTCGTGGTGGCTCTTGACTGCCCCCACCTGCCATAAGCCTGCAGGACCTGAGGCCAACCAGCTCAGTCCTCTTAAACCCCTCAGGGATGGCAGAATGACTCTTCCAGATGACTGTCACAGCAGTAGCCTGGGAGAAAACAACCATACACCACTGTACTGCCCATTTCCTCCAACTGGGCTTTGGGTCCCATGCCATACAGTGACACCGGGGTCTGTCACTCAAGAATGGTATGCCAGATCATGTGTGCCGTTCTCTGTCTCCGAGCTTGTCTCCTGTGACCCAGATTGATGGCTTTTCTGAGCTCTCCCTGGGCTATGCACTCCTGACCATCTGGGGGTCGGTGCACCCCCACATGCCTGTCAGCTGTCAAACTCCTTGGATCTCT
Source organism: Rhizomys pruinosus (assembly GCA_009823505.1). Lineage (NCBI taxonomy): Eukaryota > Metazoa > Chordata > Mammalia > Rodentia > Spalacidae > Rhizomys > Rhizomys pruinosus. The sequence continues at coordinate 423,266 of VZQC01013995.1, read as the reverse complement.
GTCTATTTATTGATCTGTAAATTTCCTGCCATTGTGCATTCATCAGGCATCCTTCTGCTCCTCCTGCGGCACATATGCCCGTCGGCACCCCCTCTCCTGTCTGATGTGGTCTTCTCTTGCTTTTCGGCAACCAACAGTCATGTGTCAGGGGCCATAGCTCAGCTCTCTTCTGTAATGTCATCTCTGCCAGACAGCAGGCAGAGAGGTGGCAGACATGAAGGCAGGGTCTAGCTGTACCCTCTGTGCATGAGAAGAAGAGCTCTTAAGGAAATTCACTAATCCCTGAGTCTTGTTTTCTTTCCCAGATGAGAAACAGGTCATCTTGCCTGTGCTGCAGGCGTGGTCTGAGATTCAGATCCCAAGAACCTCTGCCCATGATGCTCACTTACCTGCACAGAGTAGGTCATTAGATATGACCTTGAGCCTGTGGGATACAGCCTACATCTCTACACACGATGTTAACAACTTACCATTTATCGAATAATTGCTTTCACTGTACTAAGAACTATGTATGTTTCATTGTGTTTAATTTTTACAAGACTTAATGACCTTGATCAGCAAACTGTGGTCCCCAGCCATCAGCATCAATGTCACTAGAGCTTGTTAAAGACATTGACTCTCAGTCTCTATCCCTGCCCCTCTGGCATCAGCATTGGCATTTTAACAAGATCCCCAAGAGGCTGCAAGTGGTACATTGCCATTAAAGACCCTCATTTACAGATGAAGATACTGAGATCTGCAGGTGTTAAAATAATTTTAATTTGTCTTAGACCAACAGTTTGGCACATGGCAAGCCTCAAACTCTAAGAGTAGCACATGTTCTCTCTTCCCCAGTGGATGGCCACTGGATACCTTCAGAATCCATGGCCTCAAAAGTGCTTAGAGTTCAGGAAGTCAAAGCAAGTTGAGATTCTCTTTCCTGTCCACCAGGAAAGAGTCAGAAAAGAAGCAGAAATCCTAGACCAGGAAGGAAGAGATTTCATCTGAATTTCTGTGTGCTCTCGTACAAGGTACCTCACATCTCTGTTCCTCTGTTTCTTCATTTATAAAGTGAAAGGATCTGGCTAATTCAGCAGTGTTCCTCTGTTTTGAAGATGATTCTTTTTGATAGTCACAGGCATACTGTAGTTTTGTCAGTGTTTCTGCCTGATGTCAATTACCACTTGGGCAGTGGAATTAGAATAGGAGAGGGGGAAAGTGCAAGAAGTTGTACAGGAATGATTGGAGTAAAGCTAGTTTCCCTAAAATGACTCATTCTCTGAATGATATAAATCAGGAAACTGTACAATGGTTTCTGGTGGTTGTTCTGGGACCTGTTTGTGGAACTAGAAGCCCTTCCATATATCACTGCCAGGTCCTTCTCAGGGGGTTTATAGACCAAGGACATCTGGTGCCTGCAGCTTTATGTCTGCTGGTGTGGCCCGCCAAACTGGGGAGGGCCTATAACACTCCAAATGCTGGTGCCGGCATATCTTTAATTCCTTCTGAAGGGTCGGGGTTATTTCTCCATCGGGAGTGCTAATGGGATTCTAATACCCTGGCAAATGGGATTTTTTACAACTGCCATTCTGCAGTTACTGAGATGGTTGTGTCGCTGGGACAGCCCTATAAATCCTGCCAACTTGCTCGTTGGAGGAGGAGGAGGAGGAGGAGGAGGAGGAGGAGGAGGAGGAGAAGACCACAGAGAGAGAGACTCATCACTTCATGAGGGTGGATCACTGAAGAGGTTTCTGAGATCTAGTCTCAGGAGGAGTTACTGCACTGCCTGAGAGCCAAGCTATCCCATGGAAATGTGGAAGGGTCCACAGAGGAAGGAAGATACTGTAGAGGCTATCTTGAAACTGGAGTTAAGAATGTATGCCCCACAATTAATGGCTGTAGGGAGGAGGGAAGACTAGTGTCTTGCAGGGTTGGGACTCTTGGTGGTCCCAGTGGATAGGTCCACACTGGAGTATATTAGGGAATACAAATCATACTCTATAGATAATATTGTGTATATGTGAGTTTATTGAATTGGGTGGGGGGCAGTGTGGGAGTGGAGAGAGGTGAGGAGAGGGCAGTGGATCTAAATGTCATCAAACAATATTGTATGAAAATCACAAAAATTCATTAAAAATTTTTCAAAAAATGAGAATGGCTTCTCCAGAGTGAAATAATTATTTTTTAAACAGATATATTAAGAGTATGTTTAACATTCAGGTTAATTTCTCCTAATTTCCTTATGAAATCTGGTATCCTATATCAGTACACTGTTTGCAGACAACCTTTGGTTTGATCACCAGAATTAAAGGGAAAGAGCATTGAAGCAGATATACTCTTTCCAACAAAGGCGATACGTAACAGTGACAGCCAAGAAGCTTACTCCAGGATGCATCAGTTTAAGTTGATGAGTTAGGACTGAACCCAGTCTGGTTCCCTCTCCTGGCCTTTGTGCATCTTCTAGGAAGATGCCGGTGAGAACCCTTTCTCCCCAAATGCAAGCTATCTCAAAAGAAACTTCAGTAAATGGTGACCTTAATCTAGCCTTTGGAGATTTTTTTAAAATTTTATTTATTTACTTATTTTCGTATGTGTATGAAAGTACTGTCTGCAATGCAGGTTGGTGCACCCGTGTCGTGCAATGCTGCGGAGGTCAGAAGAGGGCGTCAGATTCCTCTGGAACTGGAGTTACAGACGGTACTCAGCCGCCATGTGGGTGCTGGGGATCAAACTCGGGTCCTCTGCAAGAGCCGTCGGTGCTCTTAACCACTAGGCCATCTCTCCAGTCCGCCTTTGGAGTTTTTTTTATAAACCAAAGTTTTCCCAGGGACCATCTGATTTGGATGGTCTATCTTTGGCTCACCCCGAATATTCCATTTTGCCCCTCCTTACTCTGCCAGTGAATGTCTATACAGTCCATGGTTTCTCATTGTTCTCCTGACTCTGTTTGTCTGCTGCCTCCTCTTGCAGACACAGAGACTGAATGGCTGGCCACGGACTGTTCCACACTGGACAGTGTGGACCCTTCCATGTTTTTCTTATATCTTCTTACCAAAATATAAGAAGTGGCTTCATGGCCAGGTTTCCATAAGCACTCACTGAGTAAATAATGCTCACAGAACTAGACCTGATGGGCAAAGGAAGAAATGGAAGATCTGGTTTGAGTGTTCAGGAAATTGACAAATTTCCCAGGGAGACATGATAGACCTGAAAGTGGGGGTTGGAGAGATGGTTCCTTGGTTAAGAGTACCGGCTACTCTTTCAGAAGACCTGGGTTAGATTCCTATCACCTACACAACAGCTAACAACCTTCCATAACTCTAGTTCCAGGGGAATCAGATGCCCTCTTCTGACTTCTGTGGGAAATGCACAACACATGTGCACTTACATACAAGCAGGCGATACACTCATACACACACAAAAATAACAAATAAAAATATTTTTAACAAAAGGGTATATTTGAAATTTAAAATCTAACTAATGTTCTTCTTTATGGACAACAATTCCACAGAAAGTCTTTATCCTGTCTTCCCAAGGGAGAGAAGTTTGGGATTGCAGGTTTTTTGATTTGGGATTTTTTTGTTTTGTTTTGTTTTCAATGTTGAAGAATCAAAGTCAGGGCCTCTTACATGCTAGGGAAGCTGTTAATTCCTTCTTTAGAAATAAGGAAATACAGGGGGCTCAAAGGGGTAAGAAGATATTTGCCCAAATTTATGAAGTTGAAAAGGTATTTCATTGAAGCACCATCTTCTGCTTTTTGCTTCAAGTAGCATGGAGCAGGTGGAGAGGGTGATGACAATCTGCACAGCATAAATACAAACATGACAGGCTGTTGCTGCAGGAAGGCAATCACGGAGCAAGTAAGTATTCCCAAGGAGGTGACCTGGGAGGACAGGACAGGTCACCATGGTGTCAGCACTCACAATTTATAAGAATGAATCCAAATTTTTACACACACACACACACACACACACACACACACACACACATACACGCATGCACGCGCTCCTGCAGCAATGTATTATTTTACTTGGGATGTTGGGGTGGGGCCAGCACTGACCTCCAGCTATTTCCACACCTCACACAGGCTCCACCTCCTCTTGTCTCTAAGGCAGCTACAATAGGTCCCCTGTGTTGCTCATCAAGCTCACTGTCCTGTACTTCCTGCTGACTTAGGGCAAGACTGAGGCAGCCCTAGGCCCAGCAAAGCAGCTCAGCCTGCAGTGTTCTCCGGGTGTGGGTCAGAAATGAACTGCTCACTTATCAATGCTGCCTTCCTTGTTCCAAGCAATAAAAGAATGAGGTTTGAGGGCTGGTTCAAATCCAGCTCCAACCATCACTGATACCCAAGACTTCGGTCCTTACTAAGTTTTAAGTAGTTACTTTAGCTTTATTTTTTTTTTTTTCTGATCTGTACCGTCTAACATGTCACTATTACTATCATTTGATGACTACTGCTTTGTTTTATTATGACTAGACCTTTATGAAAGTCTCAGGTACAGAGAATAAGTGGCTGTGACATGCTCAGCCTTAAATGGGACATCTGTATCACCCTTGCCATGGCTCACAGACCATTCCAGCAGAACAGCCAGAAAGAGTCTCAGAGCCAGAGTTGGGGAGGAACAGTGTAACCACACAGTGTCATTGCTCTCGTGAACTCACATGATGCAGCTGCAGTTACTTGCATAAGATTGTGCCCACCACCATCCCACCATGCATGGTAGTGGGGCTCCTGAGGTGGGCCCCCTCGGGACATTCCTGATGGATGGACTATGGGCAGTTAATGAATACTAGGGGGCACAGTGTCATTTTTCAGTGGTGTAACCACTGATATGTTGGTCATGTTCCAGCAACTCCCCACTCACAGTCATGTGAGCAACCATAATTAAATTCAGCGGCTAAATAAATAAATATAAATAAATCAAAGTAGGAGAGGGCTTTCTGGGAAAAAGAAAGGTTTCAGTGGGAGAGGAAGGGGAGGAGAGATGGTAACGTGGAGGAAACGGATCAAAATTTCATACATATCTATATATGAAATTATCAAAGAATATAGTTTATTTCTTATTTATTATTTTTATTTTATGGGTATGCCTATATCATCTGCATGATGTAAGTGCACTTGCATTGTCCAGTTCCTGAATAGATCAGAAGACAGCGTTGGATTCCCCCAGGAACCGAAGTTATGGAGTTACAGAGTTATTAGCTACCATGTGGATGCTAGGAATCAAACCCCAGCCTTCTTCAATAGTAGCCAGTGTTCTTAACCACTGAGATATCTCACCAAGCCCAATTGATTTTTTTTTTTTAATTCTGGGAGCCTCTGCTTCTTCTTGGACTCATGCTCAGCTGGCCAATGCTCTTCCTTCTTCTGTGCTCATATGCCTGGTCCTGCAGTTAAGTTGGCATCACAGTAGGTCCACAGGGATCTACATCATGGGTGATTGGTCTAGGATGTGACTGGAGAAGGCCATACTGCATGAATCACTCAGCGATGTGGAGTCTCTCTCTAGCAGCCTGTGCTCTCTGATTCTCTGAAAGGAGCCAGGAGCCATCTGTGTGGAAGGGAGCTGGCATTCTTGCCCTACCCAGATATACCCATGATATACTAACATAGAATCGAAGTCATTTAACCCCCTAGGAACACCAGTTCTCTAGGTTGAAAATGGATTGAGAGGAGAACAAAATCTCCTCAAAGCGGTTGATAGGATCAGGGAGATGATACCCGGGAATATATGTCACCAAACATGCCATCCCAAACCCTGGGATACAGGGTCTTGTGCAGTATTTTCAGGGGCTCCGTACACACTCCTCTGAGATGTATTATACACAGCTATGTGCCTGAACAGGGAAGCAGGTGGTTAGTGAACACAGGTTCCCAGACCAGAAGCTGAGGAGGAGCCAACCCATCCCTGAAGGTCTGAGCCAGGCCTTGAGCCCAGCAGGTAAGGCCAGAATGACAGCCGGTAGAAAGGGGGAAGCAATCAGATGCTCTAATTGAATCAGAATGAGATGAGCCTGCCTGGCTGCCAGTGACCCTCAATCCTGGCCTGTTGTGAATCGCGATTCCCTGAATAATTGTCCGTTACCCCATACGCCACAGTATACCCTCACTTTCCTTCCTGGTTCAAGATGATCTGAATCCAGCCATGCCATGCTCTGAAGCCAAGGGCCTCCTCCAACCTTGACTTCAGGTCTCCTCTTACCAAAAGAGAACAGAAACTCAGAGGTTATGCACAGTGCATGGCTGGGTCCAATCTCTCCTTAGGGTGGATTTTTCTGCATTCCCAATTGCAGGAAGCCAGAGAGATGGGATTATTGTCTTGGGCAATCATACTCTGGCACCTGGCAGCTGTGTCCTGTACCTCCTCCCTCTACTTCCTATGAAATCGTCACCATTGAATTCCATTTGGTCCCAGGATCTTACATCACAGTGGAAGTGTTTTTTAAGCTCAATATAACTGGAAGCAATTTGTAAGGCCAGTCTGTAGGTCAGATGGTGACCATTCAATGTGTGACCGCAGGAAGAGCTTGACTCCACCTGTGGTGGCAGGCACAGCGCCCAGCACTTTACTATGATCCAGGATTTCTGATCAGAGTAACACCAGAGCCACCTGCTGTCTAGACAGATCACCACTGATGCCAGAAGGAAAAACATCATGCCACACAGGACCCGGAAGTATGACCACACACTTGAGTGTATCAACCCACAAGGTCCACACTACATAGCTTGCTTACTGTTCCTAGGCCTGATAACCAGACCTCTCATTGGGTATTGTTGTCATGGGCTGTGAGCCCTGGAGATAATCATAGATCACACCATACATCTTTTTGTTTAGCTAGAATGCCACCCCGTGCACATACATACACTGATGCATGCACTGAATTCATTATGGAAATCATTTGTTACACATTTGTTCATCTGCCTGATGTTTGTTCACTTTCTGAGTATATTTACAGTCTCATTCTGTAGCCTTGTCACCAGCTCTTACTGTGGAGTCTCAATTAGCCATGTCTGCCACACCTATACTTGCTCTGCACTGCCCAAGCTCCTGCCAGCCTAGGCATCAACTTTCCTCAAGACAGAGGCTGTGGTAGAAAGAAGCAGAGTCCTTTCGCTGCATGGAGAGCCCAGGAGCCAGCTCCTACAGCCAGGCACATCCTGGGAGATCCCCAGCTGTCTAGACTCTGGCTGTGAGAAGGTTGATATAAAATCCCCAGAATTTGCTCATAAGTTGCTCTCAAGTTGGCCTACCTAGACATCTCTGCATCAGGCTCAGGCCAAGCTTGGGGTTTCCATACTAATGATAACAGACAAGATTGAAAATAACAATATGAAGCCGGGTGTGGTGGCATACGCCTTTAATCCTACCTAGCACTAGGGAGGCAGGGGCAGGTGGATCTCTATGAGTTCAAGGCCAGCCTGGTCTACATGTAGAGTGAGTTCCAGGCCAGCTGGGGCTATAGGGAGACCCTGTCTCAAAAAAAAAAAAAAAAACAAAGAAAACAATATGAGGCATTGAATCACTTTTCCAGACTCAATGTGTCCTGGCTGAGCCACAACACCCTCAGCTTTGTGACCTTCCATCTTCTTTTTCTTTGATCCACAGTAGATGGAGGGTGTTCCTTAGATGTGTGGAGTCCCTAGAGAACAGACTTGCACTGCTCACCCTCTCCTTGTGCTGACCAACAGTTGCTCTCAGCAATATTTCCCCTTCCATTGTCTTGATCTATCACTCAACGTGTACTTTGCACCCCTGAGACTGGAGCTATGTTCTGAGCTTGTTTTGAGGCCTGGCACCTGCCTTCGGTTTTCCCAGCCATCTATCCCCAGCTTCATTCAATTCCTTGCTCCATCTCATGAATATATCATTCTGTATGTGCTCTTGCACTCTCCTCCTGTTCTCCGGATACTGTCTCTTCTGGCTCTGAAGAGCACAGTCTATACTCTGCATGAGCATGGTCCCTTCCACTGTTGTGAGTCTGCACCCAAATGCAAAGCTAGGCCAAGGCTTTGTACCTGCAGCCCACTCTTTCTAGAAAAAACAGCTTAAGCTGTGATGGCCATCACCTTTGGCCCCATGTTGGGGGAGACATTGTGGAGACAGTTTCTCAGTGGAGAACTTGTTTGCCCTACACGGACCCTCTGGGTTTTCCATGGGAGACAATGAAAATACTCATAAACCCTGGAGATAGCCGAGCCATCTCAAATAGCAATACTGAACAAAACCCATAAAAGACCTTTGATCAAAGTCAAGGTGAATTCCTCATGAGCCTGTGACTTGAGGGAAAGGAGCGACAATTTCAAGATTATAGGAGATGGGATGAAGGAATGGAAGGGGACTCCTTCCAAAGTCCCCTCTTCCTCTTCAGATGCAGTAAAGATAGAATGAAAGAGCCAGGGTGAAAGTACTTTGATCTTTTTAGGCTCAAAGGAGCTTTAAGGATCTGAGGAATTACAGTTATCTTTTAACTGTGTGATAATATGATAATGTTGACTGAGGTGGGGGGAGGGCAGAGTGTCTCCAGCTGTTCCACTGAGTCCTTGGGAGTAAGAGAATTTATAAGTAATGTTGCATAAAGGTCCCTGGCAGGCTGAGAAGCAGAAGAAGATTTATAAAGGTGCTGGAGGGTCCAAGGTTAAGTTTTATCTTAATTATGTGCTGGGAAGTGGTTTTTCCTGGTTAGTACCCTGGGGGATAGAAGCAAATATGCTCCTCCCTGCAAACTACCATCCTCCCAATGGGTGTGATTACTGCATGCCATTTCCCCTGGCCCAAGCCTCTGGAATTTACACTCCCAAGCTCTGGCTTTAGGCTTCAGCATCAGAATTTGTTAATAATGCTAATAATAATGATGGTTGGTCAGCTGACAGCACCACTAATGTCCCAGCAGAAAAAGCATAAGGAAATTGCCCCTAACATAAACACTTTGATTTAATTTCCCAAGTTGGGATTCTGCTACAGCTGATAAAATGCTGACAAAGCGCCAGATTCAGTCAGGGGAAAGGAGGCCTGTGTCTTTACCCTGAGAGGCACATGCTATGTAGTCTTTTGTAAGTCCCTTACTTTTCTAAGGCTCAGGTTTGCTTCTCTTCATAAAGTGAGGAAATTCAAATGGGAAGGAACATATCAAGCTTTCTGAAGACAACCCCCCATGTCCTAACTCTCTAGAAACATTAGCTATTATTAATATTTGCAGCCTTTGAAGAGCCTCCACATTATCACTTGTTGGGTCCAAAACACAGATGCAGGGGCAAAATGATTCAACTAGCATGCTGATTGCCAGCACAGAGTAGGTCCCTCTGCCCAGCCCCACACCCACCCTGTGGCATGCTTGACCCCAGGAAGTCTTTAGCAGTGGTGAATACTGTGAGGAACAGGGCTCTGCCTGCCGCGGATGGCACTTTCTGCCTCCATTTGAGCAGTTAATCACCTGCTGAACCAATTTCGTGTTCTGTATCCTCCTCTGTCATGAATCCAAGCCTTTAAATGTTGGGGATAATTAAAGGCAAAATGACAGAGCTGCAGAGTGTCACCTATCCAGGAAACATGTACCAAACGAGGTAGGAGTTGTACATGAGTTCAAGGTGAAAATTGTAGAGATCATTTTCTGCTGGTGTCGGGGACATTATTTTAGGAATGTGCGATTCTGGCCCTGGAAGGAAAGCCTGGTTCAAAACCATAATTCACGTGTAATGAACTTATAGAGTTATAACCCTACAGTCAGAGACTTCCTCATTTGGCCAGTTTGGCTGCATCAGGTGTTTAAGCAGATAAATTAGAAATGTTTCAGGGAGATTACCCACATAAAGCTTCCTGTGAACGCACAGAGCAATTTACAATAACTTTTGTTGAATTATCATATGTATCATTACAGAGAAGCTGAAGAACAGAGTCCTTTCTCTACCTAGTTTGTAGGTGGAGAAAGAGATACAAAGAGACAACTTGCATATGGACATATGTGGAATTGGAGCTCAGAAGCTATGGACAACTTGATAAACTTGGCTTCTTTTGTAATGAGCTACATAAAACAGTCATCCTGTTGATAACTATGTATATTTATATATTTTAAGTAAATATAAGAGACAGAGAAAGCATCACTTGACTGAATAGATTCCTACTAATCAATGTTTTATTTCCAGAGTATTTTAATTTCTCAAAGTGCTTCTACATATATTATCTTGCTTCATTTGCACAATGGTCTTAGGCATCTGAGACGCAGGTCTCATTTTATTCCATACCACAGGTACTCAGGTGATTAATTCGGGAGATGTTGTGACATTGCGAGGACTAGAACCTCAGTTTTCTGAACCTGTGTTTCATGAAGCAGGGTTACAGCCTCCTTGATAATGTACGTCTGTATTACTTGCGTTATGATTTACCTTGATGCTGGGGATTCAGGAATAGGATAAGTGACCTGAGAGGAATTCTTAGAGGATTGTCTCTGTCTCTTTCTCTCATACATACTTAAAGATAAAGAAGAAGATTTTTCACCTTAATGGCAGTTTTTGACATGATTCCCAAAGAAACATATGAAGAGATGATGTAGGCTTCATGACAGGTTTGGTTGCCAGAGCAGGAATGGCCATCCTGTGGAAGGGGTGGCTGCCTATCTTGGTAAGATGCCATTGGAAACGGTCATGAGCTTGCTCCAGTGTGGGAAAGCAGCCTGATTGGGACATCTTTCCCAGTTTTAAACTTTTTGAGAATTTTATATAACATATTTTATCATATTTAGGCACCACCCCATATGTGCCTCTCTTAAAGCACCCCCTGCTAGATTTCACATACTCTGTCATATACATTAAGGATTATTAACCACACTTGAGTCTTTTGTGTGCGAACACTACATCTCATTTGCTTGTGTCATCGACAAGGTCTACACTTTTGATTGGATGTCAGTTCAGAGACAGTCTAATCATGACTTCCAAAGACATGGGTGAGTTTCTGAATAAATGTGGGAAATCTAGACTCCTGCTACCTTAGTCTTATGCCAAATAGACTCCAAGGCCACTGGGCTGAGGACTAGACTCCTTTTAAGTCACCTCTCTTCTCCCTTGATGATACAGCTGCCTATCATCAGCAAATGGATCTTGATGTCTCGGTCACTAGAGGGATTGCTGGGAGCCAAACAACATGCAGGCTTGCAAATTAATTAGGCTTCATCCTTTCTATGTGCTAAATTTTCCATCTTAGTGATATCGTATGTATATTATTCCTACTTGGTTGCCCAAGAAACATTCTCTCTCTCTCTCTCTCTCTCTCTCTCTCTCTCTCTCTCTCTCTCTCTCCATGTATGTTGTGCATGTGTGTTTTGTTGAATTTTTTCTAGTTCTTAGCTAAAGAAAACAGATCTTTGGTGTAGATTCTGTTTCTGCTGTGATTCAGGCAGAAGGGCCTTACTACTAGTTATTTTTTTTTGTAAAATTATATTATCATTATTATTTTACATGTATGAGTGTTTTGACTGTATGTATGTCAGTGCACCACTGTCATGTGATGCCCACCAAACCTGGAGGAGAGCATAGGATCACCTGGGATGGAGTTACAGACAGTTGTTAGTCACGATGTGGGTGCTGGGACCTGAACCCAAGTCCTCTGCAAGAGCAGACAATGCTCTTAACTACTGAGGCATCTCTCCAGTACTACCCCTAGCTTTTGGAAAGCCTTAATTTACCTGCATCCAGACTTTGGCACTAACTGGTCCTTTCTTCGGTGAGGCAGTCTCACTCTTTTTAACTTCTATTTCTTAATATCCTGTTACTCACACACACCGCTCGTCTCCAGCCCCTGCTGCTTTCCTAGGTTGCGTGTCCCATCTGTACCACTCAAAATTCTAGATATTGGCTCAGCCATTCGAATTAACACGAACACAAACATCCTCATTTACATGGAAGGCACAGAAGGTGACATTCTGTCTGTAACAATAGGTTATAATTATCATGTCTCTCATTTGTATTCTATTTTACAGCTTCTTGAATTGTTTCCACATGCATTATCCCATTCGGTTCTGCTCACAGTGCTGGGAGGTAGGCAATTATTCTTCCGTTCCTGTACTCACTAAATGTTACGGAGGGCTAGAGAAGCTGAGGCGATGAAGACGGGCATGGTTCCTGCCCTGGTGAAGCTTACACTCCAGACAAAATAGACAGAGCTCTTTCTTCTTTACTGCCACACTGACTGGGACGCAGAGAAGTTCAGACTTTAATCACCCATCGTGATAGTGACTAGGAGAGACATCTGGACCTTCGGATGCTTAGACAAGGGCTGCCTCTCAGCTCTATGCACATGCTGTTTCTCCGAGGACACAGGATGTTCTATTGAGCATATGGGCTGTGATTCAGAAGTCCATTTTCAAGTTGAGTAGTTGGAATTCAGAACACATTTTCCCATAGCAATTATGTTATAAATGGTTACTATGTTACAAGGCCATCCAACAAAAGCCCAGTTAACCCATTTAACCCATAATGCAGCTGAAGCATGCTATTAATAGGACTATTCCCTGCACCACTGCACCATGGGGGGAGGGTGTTCATGGGACTCATTCAGAATCAATGGCATGTGAATGAAGTCTCCCTTTGGCATTGGATTTTCTGTTACTCACTGTAGGAATGACATTGTCCCTGCATGGCAGGCCCTCTTTCCTCTAGTTATTTACTTTCTTCATCATTTCTGCTCTCACTATTTCCTGTATGTGATGCAAGGAGCTAATATGTATAATCATCAGGCTTAGCTTGTGTGGATTGCATGCTATTAAGTGAGTAAGTGCTTGTCTGGCTTAAGGACAAATATATGGCTGTTTCCATAGATACCAGATCATAATAACTAATTAGACCAAGATTTTTCCAGCACCTATTTCAGGGGCATCTCAGATTAACATACTCCAAATGTCTAACATTGTAGATGTAGTTTTCTTATTATTTGTCTTTAGTAACAACAATAAATAACCTATGATACTTTTAAAAGAGACTAAATGAATAGAAATAAAGAGTTGTGCCTTTTGGTACCTTAAAACTGTGTTAGGTAAGTAGTATGTCTATGTCTCACCTGCTTTTTTTTGAGCTAGAGTTTTTATATCTCTGGACCTCAACTCAATATGACCTTGAGCATCCAATCCTGCCCAAGCCTTCTGATGCTGAGGATTATGATGCAGCGATGAGAACTGAACCCAAGACTTCCTGCCAATTGAGCTACACTCCCTGCCCCTCACCTGCTTTTCTGAACAGTAATCAGATGAGCTTCCTCCAGGGTTATTTAGGGAAGAAAAGCCCTGAATTTAAAACAGAGGCCCAGGGGACATGCCTTTTGTTTCCTTTGTATACCCTCTTCTTTCTTTGGGGGCTTCACTGAGACCCAAAACCTGGGACCATGTAGGAGTGGAGGGCTGGGGTTTATGATATCCAGCCCATCTCTTTATTTCTAGATCTTCATTTGAAGCTGCATTTTGGTTTTGTTTCTGCATTCATATGCAAAAGGAAGTGAATAGAATCTTTAACTTCAGTCTCTATCTGTATTTGCATTATAGAATCATCAGATAAACAAAATGCAACATTCTTGTGACATGGAATTTCTTCTCCTTAGATCATCCAAGTATAATGATCCTAATTACAGTATCCAGGATGTAGATGTACTCTTCTGTTTTCATCAAGATTCTTTCAGATATATCACAATTTTGAGACAAATTAAGCTTGAAAAGTTTAACTGAATTGCCTAAGACCACAAAGATGATCAATGGGTGTTAGGTATGTAGCTCAGTAGTAGATGCATTCTCAGCATGGGAAAGACCCTGTGTTTGATTCAGAGCAGCACATGCACACACACATACAGAGAGAGAGAGAGAGAGAGAGAGAGAGAGAGAGAGAGAAGGCTGGGAGTTGAAAGAAGAGTCTGTTGGCCTCTACTACACCACCTAGTTCTAAGGACCTGGAAAACAACCCATGTTTCTTCTCTTAAGAGTCTTTCCCCCACACTTCTGTGATGTCCAAGAGAACAATGCAGCTTTGATTTATCAGTGTCCTTAGAGCTTGATCCTTCCTCAGAAACTCAGGGTGTCAGAAGAGCTTTTAAAAGAGCTTTTAAAACTAATTCGCTGGGCTGGAGAGATGGCCTAGTGGTTAAGAGTGCCTACTGCTCTTGCAGAGGACCTGGGTTCGATCCCCAGCACCCACATGGCGGCTGAGAACCATCCATAACTCCAATTCCAGGAGAACTCCAGTTCCAGGGGAATCTGAGACCCTCTTCTGACCACCGTGGCATTGCACGACATGGGTGCACAAACCTACATGCAGACAGTACATTCATACACATAAAATAAATAAATAAATAATTTAAAAAATAGTTTAAAAAACTAATTTGCCACTGCAGAGATCGCCTAGGGGTTAAGAGTGCTGACTGCTCTTGCAGAGGACCCGGGTTCGATCCCCAGCACCCACATGGTGGCTGAGAGCCGTCTTTAACTCCAGTTCCAGGGGAATCTGATGCCCTCTTCTGACCTCCGTGGCATTGCAGGACACGGGTGCACAGACCTGCATGCAGACGGCATATTCATACACGTAAAGAATAAAATTTTTAAAAAATATTAAAAAAAATTCACAATGCAATTGATCTATGATGGTTAGCTCTTACTCTATGTTGTGTGTGTTATGACAGCTGCCAGTCGTTATTGCTGTGGGTCCTTATTCTAGCTTGAAGATCTAAAAAATTTCTATATGCTGCACTACCCTTAAGAGGAAAGCACTTTGAATGACTGCTCAGTACCTTTCCAAACCCAAACTGACTGGACTCTGTTCATATGCTAATAGAGATATCTCCTCTCTGCATGTTATTAAGACCCCCTTGCCCAGAACTCACTGCCTCTGCTCTCTTGTCTGCAATCTCTGAAGACCTTTGTGCTATGCGTCTCTCATTTCCAATATAGTAATAGGTCAAACCTCTCTTGGAATTATAAGCAAATTAAAATTTAAATTGATGTGACTTAGAGGAAAGAACAGCTATGCATATGTATATGAAAGGACAACAAGGAAAGTGACTCTTGAGTTCCTGGATTAGAAAGATGAGCAATTTTATGACTGCTGATCAAGCTCATGGGTGTGTATTGAATAACTGAAGCTGCATCTAAGACCCTCTCCCCTCCCAGGTTCAGCCTCTGCAGGTTGACTTTTGACCAAGTCGTAGTTTCTTTGGGCCAATTAGTTACTGTAATTACTGAAAGGAGAAAAGTTTTAGGAAGACCAAAGTTGAGCCTTGTATGTCCTCAACTGACTCTTAAGTCAGGTGACCCAATGTATTGCTAGCAATATTTTGAAGACAACAGAGGGTCTGTGCATTGACATGTGTGGTTTCATTTATAGCTAATCCAAGCCTAGAAACAAAGCTCAGTGGTCAGCTGAAGTCTTTCCCAATATATATTTCATAACAACTACTGTGTAATTCACAGTTGAATTGATGAGCTATCGGGGTTATGTGCTTTTATAAAACAGAGACATCTAACTTGGAAAGGCTTTCTCTAGGGAAGCAGATCTATTTGAGCTAAATCAAAACAAGATTAAAGAGTGATTAAAGTACTGCAAATGTGGCTGTCATAGCAAGGTTGGAGGAACTGGGCCTGTTTAACCTAGGACTGAAAAGCTGCCCTGAGATTACAGTAAAACTTCGAGTCCCACAAACATTCTCCAAGCACAGTTTTCCTCTGTCTCCACAGAGGATGGAGAAGGTAAAATGATCTTAAGCTGCATTATTAGGGATTTAGGTCAGTCAATGGCTCTCAAGCCCCTGCTGCACATTAAAATCACTTAGTGGCCATTTCAAACATCCTAATTCCTGAGTCCTAGCCTAGACTAATGCATCTCCAGAGGTGACGCTCAATGATTAGTGTTTCTTAAAATCTCTTCTGGTGATTCTGATAGGAAGCTGGATTTGAGACCTGCTGGGCTGACTGAAGGGATGGAACATGGGGGTCCCTCAGCCATGAAAGCATCTACAGATGTGTTTAAAATTGAGATGTGTCATTAATTGTCTTGGACTTGTTACAATGCCAGTTGTTTTCTGCCTCTGTTATCTTCAGCATCTTCATTTCTGAGCTGCCCATTCTTTCTGCTACTAAGTGTCCTGGAGATTCAAGATGGAATATCAATGAGTGAATGAATGAATGAATGAATGAATGAATGAACGACATTTCAGAATAAGGGAACTCACTTCTTATAATACTGGCTGTCTGAGAGGACTATTAAGAATGGCTTCCCAGGGGCTGGAGAGATGGCTCAGTGGTTAAAAGCTGCCAAATGCTCTTGCAGAGGACCCAGGTTTGATTCTCAGCACCCACATGGCGGCTAAGAATCATCTTTAACTCCAGTTCCAGGGGAATCCGATGCCCTCTTCTGACTTCTGCAGCATTTCATGACATGGGTGCACCAACCTACATGCCTACAGTAAACTCATACACATAAAACATAATAAATAAGCTAGGGGTGTTGGTGCATGCCTTTAATCCTAGCACCTGGGAGGCAGAGGCAGGCGGATCTTTGTAAGTTCAAGTCCAGCCTGGTCTACAGAGTGAGTTCCAGGACAGCTGGCACTACAGGGAGACCCTGTCTCGAAAAGACCAAAATAATAATAATAATAATAATAATAATAATAATAATAAATTTAAAAAAGAATGGCTTCCCAAAAGCAAGTGATGGTTAAATTGGAAAACCCCACCAGGCTTTGTGACTCAAAAAGTACCCTCTAAACCTCAGGACTTCTATATCCCATTTGTACAGCTAGAAGGGGGAATTCAAATGTTAACCAGGAAAGGGGGTAGTATAGAAGTAGAAGTAGTATATGTGGAGCACTCATTTGAGAATTTGTCCTGGGGAGGAAAGAACACTAAGATACCTCTCAAGATGACAGAATTACCTGGGCAAGTTTCAAGACAGGGAGGATGATACTGGGGTCCTGATGAAGTGAAAATAATGGAAAACATAGTGTAGCTGACTGAAGAAAGCTGCAGAGAAGGCAAACTGGAAATCATAGCCAGGACACTTCTTGGTATAATTCAGGTACGTGTCTCTGGTCTATAGCCAGCTACTGTTGTGTAAGGAACTATCCTACAACCAGATTAGTAGATCATAAATTTAGCAGGAGTCATAGACTGATTCTTCTAATATATCTGACATCAATTGGGATCAACTGGGGTGACTGGATCCTTGTAGAGCTTCCAAGACAGGATCACCTACATGCCTTGAAGTCATGGAAGGCCGTGCACATAAGATCTCTTCTTTCCATTGAAACTTTGAATCTTTCTGCATGTTCTCTGGTAGAGTGTTGGTCTCTCATGTATCAGTGCAGAGTTCCTTGAGATGTTGGTAGGAGAACTCAGTGCTTCCAGGCCAGGCTGCCACTGCTATAGGGTCACTTTTACTTTGCTCTATTATCTAGCAAGGCAATCCAGATTCAAACAGATGGAAAATAGAACCCTCTTCTCACTGGAAATGCTCTTAGACAACTTGTGGCTATCTCTAGTCCACCACAATAACTTTAAAAATAAGAAGGAAAGGTATAAAGAACAGTGTTGAGGTATGTAACAATGAAATTAGGTATAGGTGTACAGAATGAGTGAGCAAAACAGAGATGGAAGCAATATTGTGTATTAGCACTCTGGTCTAGGGCTAAGCTGGTTTCTAAACCCAGTCATTTATTTTTAAGGATTTATTTGTTAATCCTGTATTTGCATGTGCCTGCATGAGTTTATGTGTACCGGAAGCATGCAGGTGTCCAAGGGGGCTAAAAGGAGGCCAGATTGTATCGGATCCTCTGGACCTAGAATTATAGGCAATTGTGAGCTTCCAGATGAGGGTGCTGGGAACCAAACTCAAGTCCTCTGCAAGACCTGCAAGTGCTCTTAACTGCTGAGCACCCCCCAAACCCCAGCATTTATTTACCAAGTAATCTTTGACTGTTTTCTTGTCCATGAAGTATTGTTAATAACAGGAACTACCTGAGTTTGAATTGGTTCTTTCACAAACAGAGTAAGAGACATAATTTCCAGAATCAGTGCTGATTGGAGAGTGCTCTTAAAATCAAGGCACCACAAGTGGGAAGATGGGGAAAGAAGCCAGATTGGATAAAGGGACAAAGGAAGCAGTGGTGTGGGGCTGCGGCCACCTTGTCCAAACCCACAGAGAGCCCTGAAATGAGAAGAGCCCTTCAGGGAAATTCCCTGAGTGGGCTAAGATTATCAGGTCTATATTTTGCCATTGGATATGGCCACCATGGAAAGGGATGTTACTCAGGGGTAAGGTCCCTCCCCAGCTGAAAGGACACCTGAAGGGCCCGAGAAGGGGGTGCAACCTCCTGTCATAGGAGTTCTGGCAGCCAGGGTGACAATCAATCCTTCCTTGATGCAGTATCTCAGTGGTACAACCCAGTGTCTGTCGAGAGAGCATGTGTGTGTGTGTGTGTGTGTGTGTGTGTGTGTGTGTGTGTGTGTGTGTGTTAATCGATAGAGAGCTCTAGCCTGGCCTGTTGTGCATGGTAAGCACTGTTTGAATTTCAGCTGCTGTTTGGCATGAGTGGTTTGATAAAGGGTTACTAGTGAGAGAGGTCCTTTTACTGAAGGGTGACTTGAAAAAATACTGAGAGATGTCTAGTGAGTCTGTGCGAGGTCCACAACAGCATTTAACAGAGTCTGTTTGGGTAAAGTCAAAGGAGTCATAAAAAGCCCAGCTAATGGACTGGGCAAATTTGGAAAATTGCTAATATGTTCACAGAGCAGTGTCAATAAGGTAGCTGTCTTGCCAATGCGAGGATGAAGGAGAGGTCGTTGGACCACAGCACTTCTCTGTCCCTGCTTATTCGGCGTCACTGGGGCAGGAGGTGATGGGAAGATAATGTGCTCTGGGTTCAGATCCCAGCTCTGCTATCCTTCATATGTATGACCTTTAGCTAGTTAATTACTGTCCCTGAACCCCAGAGTACTCCTTTTAAAATACAGATTATATTAACAAGCTTATGGAGTGGTTTAACATCAATGTGTGCAGGGATCTATGTGCATATATATGTACATTCACATATTTCATATCTATTCATATATCTATTCATATATATGCCTGAAATAAATGCCAGGGAACCAACAAGTAGCAGTTTCTATGATACACGGTGTGATTTAGAAACTCTTCTCTATTCAGAAATTTCCCATTCTGAACTCCAGAGTGTTTGGATTGAGTTAACAAATAAGCACCAACTCCTTGCACTAGACACCCCTTCCTTTGTACTTGTACATATGTACTGTCTCTACAGTGCTATGAAGCAAACTTATTGCTCCATTTCTCAGATCAGGCAACTGAGGCTCAGAGAGGCTCAGGACCTAAGGGTAGGGTAGCACATTGAGTAGGGCAGCCGAATCTCAGCTCATGTCTTTCCATTCCCTGCTCCCTGTTCTTACTGCATCCAAGTTATCTTGCACTAAATGCAGGAACAGATTTAGTATTCCTGTGCACGCCAGGGTGTATCAGGGTTTGCAGGCTACTCTAGAGGGTAGCTGTGGGTCTTTAGTGGTGTTCCTGGCTAAGCAGGTCAGGTGTGTGTTTCCAGTACATCTCATTGATCAGCCTAGATTGTCAGTTTTCCTCAGAATAATTAAAGGAAAGGAAAGGAAGAGGAAAAAGACTAAAGCAATCTTCTTCATACATGTTAATCTGAGCCATTTTTGAGCAGTGAGATAAAGCAGGTTGTAGAAATGTCAGCTTCTCCTTATCTCTAATTGACTTAAGTAGAGGCAGCTCTAATCCTTGTGTGCACAGGAGCTTGGAAGGGAGAGATGAGGCCAATTGATTCCTACTTTTTAATTAACAGATGAACTGCTTAAAAAACAATAGTATATTGGGGGCAGATTGGGAGCACCGAGGAATGGGAGGTATGGTCATCTCCACAGCTGTGACATTTAGAGCAATATTAAGTGTCAGCATTTGATTTGAATCATGGAACATGGCTAAGCAGTAGTGCTTGTGCCTGGGTGTGGTCACAGAAGCTGCTGCCAAGGTGACAAAGGACTTTGCATTTCCCCCAGCAGGCACCTGAATGACAAGATCTTTAACTTGCTAACCACTGTGTAGGGAACCTCAAGAGGTACATTTGTGCACATTGGTTCCCATGCTGTTTGTTTTTCATGCGTGTACTCAGCCAGGCACAGTGAGTGTGATACTAGTGGGCTTTGGTGGGATCTAGTCCTGAGCAGCAGCAATGCAGGGTTGCTGTGTTAGAAGGCTCATCCCCCCCTTGAGAATAGAATTGGAGTAAATATGTGATCTGTCTGATGTGCCCGTTTGTCCCCTCAGCTCCTTGACACCTAGATTTAACTAGCTACTCCAGTCCTTATGCTTGGTCTAAGTAGATGAGAGGTTTTGTGTGAATCCTCATCCCCAGAAAGGCTCCTTATTCTGAACTCTAGTCTGGTTAGGCCTCATACTCTCATCTTCAATAAAATGTGCTCCACACCCTATCTTGGAGCTAGATTTTACCTTCTACACCTGTGGCTCCCTGCTTTACTACAAAGTCCTGTCTATATAAGCTTGGTTAAGTCTGTGATCTCAGTTTTTCTTCCATACCCAATGAGAGTCCTTACAACCTGGGACATTCTCATTGCAACACCCATCTCTTCTTACTCTCCACTTGAGTTCCCTATCACAGGAGGGGGTTAATCATCTTCGGAACAGAGTTCCTGTCACCTCTCTGGGTAAGCACTAAAGGTTTTATCTCCTGGATATTGACATGGAAACTCTAATCTGTCCCAGTAGGGGACAGAGAAAGAAGCCTTGCTGTGGGGTCAGCTTCCTCACACCAACTTTGGCAAGAGCCATTTTATAGAGTTTCTTTCTTCCATGGCTATTTCCAAGATTCCAGCATTCCCTAGTACATCAGGGCCATGCACCTGTGGATCCTTTTCTTCCCACATTAGCAGAATATTCACTAGAGGATAATAGGTGTTTTTGTTTGTTTGTTTTTCTGGGTCTTTTTTTTGACAGAGTCTCCCTAGTCCCAGCCCTCCTGGAAGTCACCATGTAGATCATGTTAGCCTCAATTTCACAGAGATCTGCCTGCATCTACCTCCCAAGGTCTGGGATTAAAGGCACACATCTCCATGCCCAGCATGTTAATGGGCTTTTAATTCATGCTCATAATATTGATAGATGGGAGGCAAGACCTGGATAATCTCTTAATGTTTGCATTTCTAAGATTTAACCATCTTACTTTTCTGTAGATTTGGAAAGTGATAAATAAATGGTGGATAGCATTCTGCTCATCCATCATATATATTTTTCATCTCTGTCTTTTATCTTGCTCTAATTTTGTGTCTTTTTGTTTTATTTTTCAGTGACTTCCCCAAGTGGTACTAGGGAATATGTCTTTCATCTCCATTTCAATTAATGATGCTTAAGGATGATATCTTAGTTCTTTTTCTTTTGCTATAATTGAATATGTAGAATAGATAATCAATTCATGAGTAATGGAGGTTGGTTTAACTTAGAGTTCTGGAGGTAGGAAAGCAGCACTTGGCAAGGTTCTTTGTGTGGAGTCAGGCTGCTGTTGAAAGGCAGAAGTGCAAATAAAACCATGTTAGAAAAGAAGGATGTGGCTTTTTAAGAAACTATCCCCAGAGTGGCTACCCTACTCCTGTGATAGCAGCAACCATACATTCATCTGGGGAAGAGGCTTTCCCTGAAGAACCAATCACTTCTTAGAGAGTTATTTGTTGATACCACAATGATAGGATTTTAATTTCAACATGGGCTTTAGAGAGGACATTTAGGCCATAGCAGGCAAGTACTATTTTTATCCATTGAGGTTGCTTAACAACAACAATAATAATAATAATAATAATTAATAAATAGACATGACCGGCAATAACTAATTTGTGCCTGGGCTTGTGCTCTTCTCCCTACATGCTCACTTTATTTAATACTTGATTCTACTCTACCAGCAAAGTGTTGCTATTAGATGCACTTTATAAATTAAGGAAATGACAACTTGGAAATATTAGGAAACTTTGCAGATTCAGGCAGTATTAAAGTGCCAGACACGCTTAACCAATATGTAATACAGTCTTTCTGTACCCTGTTCCAGTGCCCAACACATAATAACATCATATTTTGTATTTGTTGAATGAATAATATGTTCAAACATGGGTTCTCCTTCTAGTCCTGATACCTGTTTGAACAATTTCTTCTATGTAACTGAGCTGTAGTATCCTAATCTATCCCTTTTCCAGATCCCAGTACAGGGTACATGTTCAGTAAATATTTAATGAGTGAAACCATGGATGAATGGTTGATCCTAGAAGTCTCTTTTAGATCACAGGCTAGATCATAGCTTAGATAGATCTCTCTCATCTTCCACCTATCAGGTATAGACATTGTAACTTCTTGTTGGTTCTTCCTGTCCGATGTGTGTGCTCTGTTCTCTAATGAGATGTTTCTATTTCCCTTGTATTCTTCATGGTGCCTAGATGTGAGGAGTGCTCAGTAGTAACACTTTGAGTCTGATTATTGCTTCAGCTTTAAGATCAAAAGAGCACTGAAATAACAGCAGTTTCATGGGTTACTGTTTTAATCTTTAGAAAAACTACCATGTGTTTTCTGTTAAGCAGATGTTTTGACAGGTCAAGGAGCAGCATCCAGGCTGTGGCTTAAGGCACAATTTGACATACTGCCATTGAATATTTGCCATTGGCCTGTGAGTGCTGATCTTCTGATACAAAGTCTTTCTTAGTAAATTCAAAGGGCAATGATCTAAGATACAGAACCCCAGGTAAAATTCCTTGAACTGGGGGGTTAGAGAGATGGCTCAGCCATCAAGAGCATCTTTGAGAGATTGGAGTGTTCATGTCCCACCACTCATATTGAGTGACTCACAACTGCTTCTACATCCACCTCTAGGTATCCAATGCCCTCTTCTGGTCAATATAGGTACCCACAAACAATGTGCATATACACACAGACATACAAACATACACATAAATTAAAATAAATATTTTAGAATTTCTCTAGAACTGAATAAACAAGGCCCAGAGAAGGCTGTGACTAGCCACATACAATCACATACCATGGAGGCACGTATACACACAAAAGCACCACAGTTTTTTCTGATTCTTAAACTGCTATGAAAAAAAATAATATAAACTGGACTCTCAGCCTTGGTCTTTCCTGAATATGAGAGAGCAAAGCAGTTCTGAAAAGGTAAGAGGTAAGTGGGTGTGGAAATGCAGGAAGACTTCATACCGCCCAGGGAAACCAGGAAGAGCCACGACAGTGGCAAAGCTATCCCAGGAAATTACAGCGTAGGTTTTAGTGAGCACCAACTGAAATCAAAGCAGATGAGAGTGTATGTTGACTTCAGGGTATGGATATTTATTCACTAATCACAAATCCATCCAAGAGGTAATTAAGAGAAAACTTAAGAGGAACACAGGAAGTCTGCACCTGCAGAAGCCGCCCATCAACTCTTCATTACCTTCATCTCACCAAGCCATCTTCACGTTCTTTGCAAAACATATTGTGCTGCGTAGCTTTAGTTGTCAACTGATACACCTGACTCAAGGGAACCTCAACTGAGGAACTGTTTCCATTGAATTGGCATGTGGCCATTTTCTTGATTGCTGGGTGATGTGAGAGACCCAATCCATTATGGGCAGTGCCACCCTTGGGCAGGCAGTCTTGTATAAGAAAGCATGCTGAGCACAGGTCATGGAAGCAAACCAGTTCCTCCATGGTCTGTGATCCAGGTTCCTGCCTGAATTCCTGAAGCCTTGGCTTCCTTTGATGATGGTCTATGCTGTAAGCCAAATAAACCTTTTCTCCTCAAGTTGGTTTTGACCAGTGTTTTTGTCACAGCAATAGAAAGTAAACTAAGACACTTGCGATTGTTCTTGTTTTAAAAATTCCATGAATTTGATGGATGAAGTCTTATCCTATCCAGGCATCCACCTCCACATCTGTATATCCTATAATCAATCTCTCTACTCACCTGTCAGAGACAGATTAAAGAGTATTCTACTGCCTTCCAGATAGGAGATCAACCTAGGCATTTGTTCATCCAGTGCCGTCCACCTCACCCCACTAGACCCAGCTGAGAAGTACAAATTGTTTGGTGTTCCCTCTTTGTTAGTCGGCTTTCCATCATTATACTAAAGAACCAAGATAATCAAATTATAAAGAGGAAACTTTTATCTGGTTATAGTGATGGGGGTTCTAGTACTTGGCCAACTGGCCTTATTGCTTTTGAACTGTTTTTACCATATCATAGTAGGAGCATGTGACGGAAGAAAGCAGCTCACCTCGTAAGGAATCAGAGATCAAAAAGAAAGAGGAAGAGACTACCAGTGTCTCAAAATCCCCTTTGAGGTCGCACTCTGAAAAACCTAAAGACATTATCATCTCCCACTAAGCCCCACCCCCCTCCCAGAAGCATGGGGACCAAGGCTTTCACACATAGAAGACTCCGGATTAGAATTGAAGCACTCTGTATGTTAAGATCCCTGCATCCTTCAGACCTCAATCCACCTTGCAATGATATGTTCCCCAGACACCCGTTTAGGAAGGAGATCATATGTCATTGATCTGGGCCTCCCTGGTACCTAGCACAGTGCCTGGTGAATAGCAGACATTATATATTATTTTAACCTCGTTTCCCCTGTAACAACACTGAATGCATGAGAATTCAAGGGCAAAGAGAAAGGAAAAAGAAATGCATTTACTGTGGAAGTTATCTGGTGAAGTTTAGTGCCTTTCACAAAGAAAACTTACCAGTTATTTAATTGGGAGAGTTGAAAGCTCACAAAGAAGAAAGGAGGGTGGGAAAATAGGAGGAAAGGAAAAGCACTTTCCCTGTTATAGGGAGGGCTGGGACGTGGACAAAAGCTCCATGATTCACCCAAGAATAGAAGCTTAAAGGACTCCAACTGCATGCCAAGGCACCAGAGGTCCTGCCAACCTCAGTTCATGTGGGACATTTGCCCTTTGATGTAGCCAAAGAAAGGGATTTCAGCAGCAAATGGTGACCTTAGTGCAGCTGTGCTGGAGGGCTAGCGTGAAGAACCTTAACTTCACGCTGACCCCAATTCCCTCCCCACTAATGACTAAAGAAAGGAAAGGAAAGGGTTAATTGTTAAACTAGAAAATTCAAGGCTTTCTATTGCTATTGGATTAACATGAAAAAAAAAAAGACTATGAAAATGATTTAGGAAGATGTCTGAGCTAACTCCTTGTTGGAGGGTGAAAGAGAAGGAAGAGAAGCAGGACTGCACAGCGGGACAACGAGCAGGGTTCTTTCAGAGAAGAAGACTTTGTACCGGGCAGCACAGTGTGCACCCAGCACCTGCCTCCAGCAAGGGTTGCCTCATGCCATTCCTTGTACATCCATCGGTGCCATTTAACATGCACCTGTTATTCCCTCATCACAGAGAAGGGTGTTGAAGTTTCAGCAAAGTTAAATAGCAAGACCAGCTCTCCTCTGCTGGGCACGTGAGGAGAAAGCTCCACGTGCCAGCTGCCGAGAGGTCGTGTGCACTGAGGCGACACCTAGAGCACTTTCTTTTACTTCCCTTGATCTTTCTCTTCTACTATTACAACTCTAACATCTTCCTCTGAGCTGTTAAGATTTTCTGCACCCTCTGCACAGGGCTGAAACAAATCCAAACAAAACAAAACTGGAAGCATGATTTACTTAACTTTTATTTCTACTCTCGCCATGACTCAAGAATGCACCGCGGGTGGGGTGACTATGAGGGAAGCAGAACGATGCATGTCTGAAAACACCATAATGAAACTCATCATTTTGTATGCTAACAAAAAGTCATTTTAATTAAAATTTTAAAGTTTGGCACCCTGAGGGGCTGGAGATACCACGTAGCTGTTAAGAGCACTGTCTGCTTTTACATAGGACCCAGGTTTGGTTCCCAACACCTACATGGTTGCTAACACCCATGTGTAACTCCAGTTCAAGGGGATTTGACACCCTCTTCTGGCCTCTGAGGGTGCTTCACACACATAGTATAATGCATTTACAACATGCAGGTAAACATGGATACAGGAAAAGTAAAAAGAAATAGAATCTTAAAATATTAAAAGATTGCTACCACGAGCTGAGAACAAAAGTATAGAAATTGAATGGTTGCTGATGCAGGAAATTCCTAGTCTACTTGAAGAAATCATTGTTAAGCAAAGTAGTGTGCTTTAATAAGGCAGATAGGAAATGCTTTTTCAATTTTATTTTTATTTCATGTGTATGAGAGTTTTGTCTGCAAGTATGTACATGCATCTACTACTTGCATGCAATACTTAAAGAGGCCAGAAGAGGGTGTCTGATCCCTGGAACTGGAGTTATGGATGATTATTAGCTCTGCAAGAACAGCTGGTACTTTTTACCACTGAGCTGTCTCTCTAGCCGAAGGAAATGCTTTTTAATTATTTTTTACATTTGCTTATCTAATGTGTGTGCGCATGTACGTGTGTGTGTGTGTGTGTGTGTTTGTGTGTGTGTGCGTGTGTGTGTGTGTGTGTGCTCCTTCACACACACTGTAGTGCTTGTGTAAAGATCAGAGGGCAGCATGTGGAAGTTCGTTCTCTGCTTCTACCATATGGGTTCCAGGGTTCAAACTCAGGTCATCGGGATTGATAGCAAGTGCCCTTAGCCACTGACCAATCCCGCAAGCCAGCCTAGGAAATGCTTTAAGAAAGCAAATAGGGGAATGTTAAGTCCTTTGAAGAGGGTCTTAGCCAAGGCTTCTGTGATAAGCTCACATTCTGAAGGACAACATAGGAAAAGACATTCCAACTAATAGAAACAGTGTGCATAAAGCACACAGTATGGCAGAGACACATTCTGTAGGTATGGAGAGTAATCTGGAGTGTTTGATGGGGACAAGTCAGAGGTCATAGGTCAACCTTCAAGGGCTACTGTTTTCAAATATTTGTCTATTGGCCTGGAGAGTAGATACAATGCATTTCTTTCATTGTTGTAAAACACATATAAAATAAGATGTACCATTTGGTCAATTTTATTTTATTTATTTTTTTAATGAATTTTTAAAATTTTATTTATTTTTGTATGTGTATCAATGTAATGTCTGCATGCAGGTCTGTGCACCCGTGTCGTGCAATGCCGTGGAGGTCAGAAGAGGGTCTCGGATTCCCCTGGAACTGGAGTTCTCCCAGAATTGGAGTTACAGACGGTTCTTAGCCGCCATGTGGTACTGGGGATTGAACCCGGGTCCTCTGCAAGAGCAGTCAGTACTCTTAACCGCTAGGCTACCTCTCCAGCCCCATTTCGTCAATTTTAAATGTGTAATTCAAAGGTCTGAAGTACTTTCAATGTGCTGTGTCCATCTCCAAAACTTTTTTATCTTTCCATATATTTTATCCCCAATAAATAAAACTCATTCCTATCTCCTACCAGGTGTTGGTGTTTTCTGCTATAGTGAATTTACCAGTTCTAGCTATTCATATCAATAGGATCATATACTATTTGTCTTTTTTGGACTGGCTTATTTCATGATATTAAGAGTCATCAAAGTTGAGACATGTATCAGAATCCCATTTCTTGTCCTGGCTGTGTAGTATGTACAGTTGTATAGTGTATAATTTACCCATTCTTCTATTAGAGGGTATTGGTTTATTTCTACTTTTTTGCTACCAAATAATAAAGCTATAGATATGCTGATGTACACGTACCTGTCCACACCCGGCTTTTAGTACAAGTGCTGCCTCGTTTGTTATCTATGCTTAAATTTTGAAGAGTCACTGTACTACTTCCCTCAGAAGCAGCGGCACCATTTCACTTTCTCTGTGCATTTTGCATGCACGAGGCTTGTCATTTCTCCACATCTCCACACTTCTTTCCTGCTTTTTAAATAACAGTCATCTTAATACTTGTGAAGTAGCTTTAATTTGCATTTCTCTAATGATTAGTATATTTTCATGTGCTTATTTGAAAATTATGTATCTGTTTGGAATAATGTCTGTTCAGGTCCCGAGGCTAGTTTTTAAATTGTTTGTTTTGTTTTTGTTGAATACCTAAGTTTTGATTATCATGGGCTATGGAATTGGAGCTAAATGTCACCACTAAATGTGCAGACTTATTTGTTTTTAGGCTTAATAAAGCATAGTTCGGCTCTGTTGAGATGTCAGTGTGGAAAGATATTTAAGTAGTCTTGTCATCCTTGATGCTGTCATGCATTTTCTGGGATTTCTCAAATAAGTGACACTCCCCTAGTCCCCCATGCCAGAAGTAATAAACCTCATAGCAGATACAGAATACCAAGCTGACTAAAAAAAAATCCCAGCAAAAACACTACAAAACAACCCAAGGATGTAAATCATATATTGTGTAAGCCATTGGATTAGAAACACATTATCCTTGTCTGATTCGCTAACACCCACATGTTCCAAATAAGCTTCACGTTTGATTTACACCCTGACATTTAAGGGAATGGAAAAGGGTGATCCAGCTCCATCTTGATAAATGCTTTCCTCTGTGTCTGCAAACCAGTCTAGAAGAACAAAGGTATCCTAATCACAACCAAAGGAAACCTGAGTTAAAGAGCGGGTTGGGGGGGGGGGGTCCCTCGAGTGAACACCTTCCTGTCCAGCCCTGACTTGCATCATCTGGTAAAGCCAAGTAGCTGTCTAACCCGATGGACTGGGGTCAGAATTCCCGACTTCACTGCTATCCCTGCCTATGTTTGTCTTTTGGACAGTAAAGATATGATCTACAGCTGCAGGTTATTACAGGATCTGTACAAAACAGCACATGTTCTGCATGCAAGGTCCATCTGACAAAAACACTGTTTGAGAGATGCAATAGAAGGCAGAAAAGCTGGGACCAGGGGGAGAGACTACAGCAGCAAGACACATGTGCACATTGAAAAGCAAATGGCCACTTCGTCCAGCACCAAAGCAGTCACTTAATAGCCAGGGACGTCTTTGCTCTGCTTCCGATAGGTTAGAAGGCCTCACTCTAGTGATATAGCCCCCCCCCCCCGGTAAGATCCCCAGAGGCGGCTTATTTTTTCCCCACCAGAGATTCTCCTTCTCTCCTGAGCCTTTGCCTTGCCAAGCAGTCCTGTGCCATAAGCACTAATCCTCACAGCTCATCTCGGAGGGAGGTTTAGCTGCATTTGTGAATTCAGAATGAAATCCGTCCTATCCCCCAATCCAAGTGAACAGCTGGCAGGAGATACTGATAGCAAGGAAAGAAGTCGTCACTTCGTTGGATGTTATCCTGAATAATAAGTGAACCGCTTACGACAATTCTGAGAGCTTCAGAAACTGCCATCATCCAGCCTCTGCCACCACCTGGCCATTCGGCAGAGTGAAACAGTCTCTGCTGAGTTTGAAACAGATGAAATAGAATTGATGCTCATTGGTATCTCTTATGAGTGGTGAGACGTTGGACGCATCTATCTACAGACAAATACAGAGAGAGAGAGAGAGAGAGAGAGAGAGAGAGAGAGAGAGAGAGAGAGAAGCTTTACAATCAAATTTTAATTATTAGCTTTCAATAGCAAGTGAATTATCAAGCATCAATGACTCTTGATCCTCTCTTCTGTGAAATGGGAGTTAAGATCTTACCAAGGATCTCCTGGTAAGTTAGCATTAGAAATGACTGTGTGAAGGTCTACAGCATATTCCACGTGCTCAGCAATTGATGGCTCTTTACTTTCTTACCAGCATGAAAGAATGTCATGTGTTTACTTCTTGCCCGAATACAAAGCCTTACTGTGATATTTTGGGGAGAGGGCAGGGGTAGAAGAAAAAGGGAAACTTTCTCTGCTTTGTTTTCTTGGGAGCGGAGCCATTAGTGGAAAGTCACTTGGAAAAACAGTTGCACTGTTGCCTCCACTGCGATGGACCCCCGCCTGAGCCAGAGCCCGGAGCGCAAAGCCCTTCAAAGCATGCTGAGCCCCGTGATGACTGTAGATTCAGCCCGCCCCCGGCTGCACAATCACGCGGCACAAATCCCTGTATTTTCAGTGGAAGGAGCCGCTCCAGTGGCTCTGAAGAGAGAAGGAAAAAGACCTTTCCTTGCAAGCAGGTTTGCTCTGCAACCACCAGTGAACATGTCTTTAAAATTCACATCGGCGCTGCCTCTCAGGGGGCCTTGTTGCTGCTCACGGAGGGAAAGTAGACGAGGCTCATTTATCTGTGTGCCTCTGTGGCTCAGGGTGGCCAGGTGACAGCTGTTAGCTCTCCGGGACAACAGAATCATGATGAGTTTCAGGCAGAAGGACTTAATTAATCAATGCATTGACTGAACACCTACTATGAGCCAAGCTCTACGTTAGGCACAGTGGGAGATAGAAAACAAAGCAGACTTAACTTCTTGTTCTGGTTGAGGCTGAACATGCAAAAAAGTTATATAGAAATAATTTTTTAAATCTGATCTAATAACATGGAGATATTACACAATACTCTGCTCCAGGATTAATTGCCAAATGACCGGAGAAGACATTAGGTGCTAGGTGAAAAAAAGAAATCAATCAGTGTGTATTTATTAACTGCCTCCTACGTCCTCTAACCATAAAACAAGCAAAATACTTCTAAGGACATGGGTTTTTGCTTCCTCATCTTATGTTATTTGGGAAATCTGTGATAATCTGTTCACTGCTACACAAATAATAGAAACATTCTTATTACATTCCCACATGCCCTCTCATTCCAGATGTGCAGGCTTGATGCTCACATGACCAGAGGGAAGGAAGCAAGGAATGCAGTTTCCCTAACAAGAGGTCAGAATGCCCAGTCTTCTGTGTACATTTCCCTCAGCACAGCTCTCAGGTAGCTTGACACTGTGTCCACCTGCCTCCCTCCTGAGGTCACTACACATCCAAAGACAAGGCCTGAGTTTCTTTGCTTTGAAGCTTCCCCTTTGCTTGGGGAAATGACTGGCACATATTAGTTACTCCAACACATGGTTGAATAGTATTTTTGAGAAATGGTCTCCCTGTAACCTTAACTGGCCTTGAACTCACTGTATAGACCAGGCTGGCCTTGAACTCACAGAGATCTGCCTGCCTCTGCCTCCCAGGTGCTGGGATTAAAGGCCTGTGCCACCACGCCTGGCTAGTGGACAATGATTTCACAGAAAGAGCAAATGCTTCTTTGGCAAAAAAGCTCATACTGTAACAAAACTAGAGATTGAGGGTTGGCTAGTAGCATCCACATATTTCCTCCTTAAAGGAAGAAGAACTTGGTGGGAGGGGCCTGTGCTTCATCTTCTTAGGGCAGTTCTGATGGTTGAACAGATAGGCAACCTGCACCCCAGCACCATAGCAGCATCTTGAGTTTAATTTAAGTTCAAGCAGAATAGATGGGTGGTAGTCCAAGGCAGAAAGCCATGTCAGACCCTGTGCCTTTTCCCAAGCTTACCCTGTAAATGACCAACACATGATGAATGAGAATAAGGCAGATATGGTAAGGCAGGGAAAGCCATGCACATGAGTGGCCAGAACTCTCTATCAGAAAATATTTGCTGAGCATCCATTATACTTTCTCAGTCCCAACCTGGTCATGATAAAGACATGCAAATTGAATATGAGCCCAGAATGTACTGAGCAAGCAGTGTTGGTGAATCTTGAGCCTGGCCCCCTAGGCCATTCTGCCATCCTGACCCCCTATGTGTTGGTTAGTCTTCCCTGTCAACTTGACTAGATTTGGAATCACCAAGGAAACATTCTTTTGGGGATTATTTGTGAGAATATTCTAGAGTTTAATGAAGGAAGGAGGATCCACCTTGAATGGGGATCTGAATGTGAGCAGACTATCTCGTGAGTATTCCATAGTTCCTGACTGAAAAAAAAGAAAAAGAAAAAAGGAAATGGTGAGTTGAGCACTAATGTTCATCTCTGCTTTCCCAATAAGGATTCAGTGTGACCAGATGTCTCTCACTCCTGTGTCCACAGCTAGAGTGGCTCTCTCTCACACCTCCCATACCATGGACTGTACTCTCAAAGTGTGAGACCAAATAAACTCTCCTTTCCTTAAGTTGTTTTTGTCACAGAAATGACAAAAGTAGCTACTGAAGAAAATTGGTACTTAGGAGAGGGGCTATTGCTGCAGTAACCTTGGGAATGTTGGTCATAAGCCTTCAGACTTTGTTTGCAGGAGAAATGTTGAAGAGTTTGGAGATGTGGGCTAGAAAAGCAGTGCTTGATGGGACATTCTGGTGAGAGTGTAGAAGAGCAGACTGCTGATAGTGAGGCTGACAGTAAAGGCTGTGACCGTGAAGTTTCAGAAGGGAGTGAGGACTGGGGTAGGCTATCATAGGGTATACTATCATGAAATGGGGTAGGCCCCATTTTAGCTTAAAGATATAGTTGTATTCTGCGTATTGCCTAAGAAGTTTAGTGAGGCTGAATATTAAAATTTTTTTATTAATTTTATTTATTCCTGTATATGTATGAATGTACTGTCTGCATGCAAGTTTGTGCGCCCATGTCATGCAATGCCGCGGAGGTCAGAAGAGGGTGTCGGATTCCCCTGGAACTGGAGTTCTCCTGGAATTGGAGTTTCAGACAGTTCTCAGCTGCCATGTGGGTACTGGGGATTGAACCCGGGTCCTCCGCAAGAGCGGTCGGTGCTCTTAACTGTTAGGCCATCTCTCTAGCCCCCATGAGGCTGAATTTTAAAGCAACAGACTAATTCCTTTGGTGGAGGTGCTTCCAAGACAGTTAACATTCAGGCTGTGTGACAGTTGCTGCTCACGGCTCTTATCTAGGTTTATAGCGAGATGAAGCAGCAAGTGGAAGAAAAATATACGAAAAAATGTGCAGTTTGGTGAGGAATGGAGTATGAATGTGTTCAAAGTTGCATGCCAGAAGGATGTGGAGAAAGCAGCTGCATTTGTTTGAAATAATTAGTGTTTGAAACAATAAAAGCAAGCAGATCTCTATGAGATTAAGGCCAATCTGGTCAATAAAGCCAGTTCCAGGCTGGGTGGAGCTACAGGGAGAACCCATCTCTAAAACAATAACAAAATGTGATATCTTTGGGCTTCAAGTATGCAAGGAGTGGACCCGTGATTGCTAACCTTCATTAACAACTTAATGGATTTGGAATCACCAAAGACATACTCCTGTGGGCATGTCTAGGAGGGCCAAGATAACAACTGTCTCGCATTCTTCTTTACAGAGCTGGAGCCACTCTGGCCATCACAACTTCCTTGCTATCAAGGGTTGCCCGCCAAACTACAAGCTAAATGGAACTCTCCTTCCCTCAACTTTCTTTTGTCATGTATTTTGTTCCAGCAATAAGAAAACTAGTAGATGGGGCTGGAGAGATGGCCTAGCAGTTAAGAGCGCCAACTGCTCTTGCATAGGACCGGGGTTCGATCCCCAGCACACACATGGCAGCTGAAAACCATCTTTAACTCCAGTTCCAGGGGAATCCGACACCTTCTTCTGACCTCCACGGCATTGCACGACACAGGTGCTCAAACCTACATGCAGACAGTACATTCATACACGTAAAAAATAAATAAAATTTTAAAAGAAAAAAAGAAAAGTAGTAGACACCTCATCAGAATTTGTTATATAAATAAATGAATCAGGTAAAAGTTGAGAAAATAAATTATTCCACATTTTTATATGAGAATTAAGAAACAGAGAAAAGACAAAGAAATTGTAAAATCAATAAACCAACCACTGGTCCTACAATTCAACTTTATTTGATTTTCTTTATTAGAAATTCATCTGTCTAGCTGCTATCCATCAGACTGACACTTTTATCTTTTTTTTTTTTTTGTATGTGTATGAATGTACTGTCTGCATGTAGGTCTGTGCACCTGTGTCGTGCAATGCCGAGGAGGTCAGAAGAGGGTCTCAGATTCCCCTGGAACTGGAATTCTCCTGGAATTGGAGTTACAGACGGTTCTTAGCCACCATATGGGTGCTGGGGATCAAACCCGGGTCCTCTGCAAGAACAGTCGGTGCTCTTAACCGCTAGGTTATCTCTCCAGCCCCGACACTTTTATCTTATAAAGGCTATATATTTTGCTTAAAGAAACATGACATATGTATGTGAAACAATATTTTGTAGCTAAATACTGAGGCATCTGGACTTGAGAAGGTGATTTACCACAAAGAACAAAATAGTCTAAGATCTTTGGAGGTTGGAGAGATTGGTCAGTGGTTAAGGACACTCACTGCTCTTGCACAGGACCCAGGTTTAGTTCTCAATAACACATGGTGACTAACAACCATCCTAACTTCAGTTTCAAGGGATCTGACAGCCTCTTCTAGCTTCTGCAGGCATTATATGTATGTGGAATACTTACATATATACAGGCAAAATACCCATACCCATAAAAACATTTAATTTTTTTTTGAAAAAGAAAAATTATCCAGTGACTCTCTTCTATTGGAAAGCAAGATTTCAGCTAGATCTGGAAGAATGGGTAAGATCTGGATAAGAAGAGGTTTCTAGGTGATGGAATCCTCTAAGTCATGCCTTGTGGGCACCTGCCCCTCAGATAATACCAGCAGTATCTTTCTGAGGAGAATCCCAACATGATTTCCTTCTGGAAAAGATGCTCATAATCTCAGCACCACAGTTTACCATCCTGAACAGCAACAGTACCAAGGACCAAATCATGAAGTGACAAAATCTAAAGGGGCCTCAAACCTGAGCTGTTTCATCTTGAATGAAGTTTAAGAATAAGATTAGCCGGGTGTGGTGGTGCACACCTTTAATCCCAGCACTGGGGAGGCAGAGGCAGGTAGATCTTTGTAAGTTCAAGGCCATCCTGGTCTGGTCTACATAGTGAGTTCCAGACAGCTGGAGCTACAGGGAGACCCTGTCTCAAAAAGACCAAAAAAGAAAAAAAAAAAAAAAAAGATTAAATCAGACATATTTAGGGTAATAGAACAGAAGAAATGTTTAGAAAGACAATCATTTTTCCTTCTGGTTTTCTTTCTTCCTGGTACTAGAACCTGAACCCTGGCCTCATGTGTGCTAGGCAAGCACTCTACCACTGAGCTATCTCACCAGTCCAGAAGGTAGTGATTTTGCAACTCTTTCTGTGCAATATCTGGTGAAGATATAAGTTCTCGTCTGTCTTGGAAGTAGGGAAAGGAACACAGGCCAAGAGCGTGGTCCTTGGCCTCAGCAAGAGTTGCTGCTGTTCAGTGGAAGCTAGAGAGCAGGCAATAAGCAGGAGGAAGGCAGTTGATGGAGCAGAAGCTGACAGCCAAATGCCAGTGTTTCCGTTCCAGGTGCCATCTTGGGAAGAAGCTTTTGAAGATGAGCTTTAAAAGGGTCTATTACTTCAGGACCTTCTTGAGACATTTGCTGGTAATGGGAGTCAGATGTGATCCTGGCTTGTGCTTAAAAGGCAGACAAGAGTAGGTATGGAGCAATTACTGAGTGTGTCGGCACAATTTTGAAAACCAGTTACCTATCCCTTGGCAGGAGAGGATTTGGCTGCCTGTAGCTGGGACATTCTGCCTTGCTTTTGTTTCTATTTTTCCTCTTCTCTCTCCCAGAACTGCCCACTCAATTCACCTCATTGTTTTCTTCCCCTTGGAGTCATTTTCTAAGGCATGGATCCCATCTGTTTGGGGCTGCCTAGTGAAGGGCACACACTTTTATTCCACAGTGGTGTCACAGTGCTGCTCTGGCAGGCACAGGGGCAGGGGATCTGGTGTTCACAGAACAAAGGACACCTGTCCTGGATTGGTCCATCTATGCTCAGCCAGGAAGAATTCATGCAGGCACAACGGAGGGATAAGCCCATTCATTGTGTGGCTCAGCCTCTGTGTACTTTGTCAGCAAGATGGAGAACACTCACTATTTTCTCTGGCTTTTAGGATTTCCATATTTATTGCTTGTTTGTTACCACTCGGGAAAAAGGAAGGGAAGAAAACAACAACTTCTTCCATTTGAAATTTTAAGCATGAATATGTGAGATTTACCCTCCCTCACCTGTCCCCCTGCAGTTCCAGCAATGCATGGAACTGTGGAATGTTAGAGCTGGAAGCACTTGAGAAATCTAAACAATATTGCCTCATTTATAAACAAGAAAATCACGGGCAGGGATAAAGGGACTTGGTGAATGTCACATACCTAGTCAGTGGCA
Source organism: Rhizomys pruinosus (assembly GCA_009823505.1). NCBI lineage: Eukaryota > Metazoa > Chordata > Mammalia > Rodentia > Spalacidae > Rhizomys > Rhizomys pruinosus. The sequence continues at coordinate 387,183 of VZQC01013995.1, read as the reverse complement.
GATTGAAAGAAGCACTGACATCTGCAGAATCTTATGCTTATTTTCTTATCACTGTGCCATATGGGCTCTACTTCCATTCAAGTCGAGAATCTTACATGTGTGGACTGGGGAGATGAATCAATGAATAAAGTGTTTTCTGTATAACCATGGGAACCTGGGTTCAGATTCCCGACTTCCACATATAAACCTCACCTGGCAGCATGCATCTGTAACACTATGCAGGGAGGGGAGGACAGAAACTAGTGGATCCTTAAAACTCACTGGCCAGACAGTATGGCAGAATCAATGAGCTCTAGGTAAAGTGAGAGACCATGTCTCAAAAAGATGATAAAGAGTTGAGGAAGATGACCAACATTGACCTCTGGCCTCCACATGCATAGACACACAAGTATATACACATGCATAGATCATACACACACAGGCACAGGCCCTCACACAAGAATCTTACAATGCTGGGGTTGGAGAGATGGCTCAGTAGTTAAAAGCACTGACTATTCTTGCAGAGGGCTGGGGTTTGAGTCCCTGTACCCACATGACAGCTAACAGCCATTCATAACTCTAGTTCCTAGGGATCTGATGCCTTCTCTGACCTCCATATGTATAAAGGAAGGCTCATGTAGTTTATTGGAATCCTCGCCATTCCACAGCAAAGTAGGCCTTATCTCCACTATATAGTTAGTACAGTGTGTGGTCATGTCTGGTGAGGCAGGGCTGGGGAGAGATGGTCACTGGCCTTCAAGATTTCATCTTCTGGTAGAGAAACAGAATAAATATGACATGATGTGGAATAAAGTACATGGCATGCAGCACCTGCTAGATGTTTGTTAAAGGACAAGATTGGTACTGATGTCAGGCAGAAAGGTCGAAGTTTCATTTAGACAAAGAGGAATAGTTTTCACCAAGATCTGTTGTACAGTGTGGTGACTGTAGTTAAAAGTTATATATTTTGAAATTACTGAGAGTTTCAAATGTTTTTTGCCATAAAAACTTGTGAGCATGTATGTGAGGAATGGATATGCTAATTAGCTTGGTTTAGTCATTGCATGATGTATACATCTATCAAAACATTGTGTTGTAGTTTATAGATATGTGCAATCTTTATTTATCAATTAAGGAAGGAGATGGTACAAAAAGGGTTGGGTAGTCAGGTAGCCAGATAAGGCTTTGTGGAAGTTATCTTCTGGAAGAATTTTAGCTGAGAGCCACTGTGAGAAGCCATTTTGGGTAGAAGAGCATTCGTGAACAGCATGGAGGCGAATGAGGTCCAGGTGGCTACAGAAATCTGCACAGTGCAAAGTGGTGCTGGGGAGGGGGTTGGTCACGTGGGTCGATAGCTATTAAAGCCCATCATGTGGGTCACTCTTGGCAGTCAATAACACAGAGTCAATGGCATGAGAGCCACACCCTCACACAGATCATTCCCTGGCAGCCGCGGCCTGGGAGTCTATTCTAATGAGAGGCATATAGGTTAATACCTGAGAGAGGAGAAGCCAGAATTGGGGGAATGGGGGCTGGAGAGCCCTCCAGGTGAAGAAAAGGCGAATAAGAGGGTCTGAAGGTAGGGCAAGGGCCGGAAGGAATAAACACAGAGCTTAGCACTGGGGAGGAGTCAGGGTAGCTGAGGAACATGACAGTGACTGAATTATACTCCATGAGCTATGAAGTCCAGCCTTCTCTTCATCCTCTGGCCTCTGTGTGTGTCTAGATCTGGTCTCCATAGAAACAACTCATTTGTTTACTTAGGACTTTTCCATTTCCAAGTTAAAAGTCCAGAATCCCAAGAACACCCTCAGTCCTAGGTAAGTATGCAAGTGGACTCTTTATATCTCAGCTCATTCTTGATGATTAAAGCCCTATATAAATTATTTACTGCCTTGTGGGGCAAGGTGGTACAGGTCTTTAATTCCAGCACTTGGGAGGCAGAGGCAGGTAGATTTCTGTGAGTTCAAGTCCAGCCTGGTCTACATAGCAAATTCCAGACCAGCTAGGACTACAAGGAAACCCTGTCTCAAAAAAATTATTTGCTGTCCTATTTGGTATTCCTAAATAACCAAGGAAAATTTGGCTGATATGTTAGGACCTAGATGACCAATAAAATTTCTAAGAAAAAGGATAATGTAATTAAAGTGTTTTCAGCATTTATAAATACTGACAATCTCTAAGGCCAATCAATTTACATAAAGATGTCCTTCTGTTGGAATTTGGCACTGCATTTAGAGAGAGAGTCTTGGGCCAACAGGCCTAGATGAATAAGAAAAAGGTCAAATCTCCACTCAGAAATGCCTGTCTACACCCTTTCTTGCAGCATCAATTGGGCTACTCATATTTATTCCTCCAGTTTAAAGATTGGAAGTACAGACTCAGAATATTTTAAAGAGCAGGAAGAATTGAAAGAAACCAACCTTCACATGACAGTATAGGCAGTCTTTGCAGGATACTGCAATTATCTAGAACCAATTATAAGAGACATGCAAAAGTCTCTATGCCTATAATCTCTGATTATAAGCTTCACCCTAGGTAGGTATGAAATCAGAATTAGATCTTGTCTCTTTAAGACTTTTTACCAAGATAATGGGATTCATGATCTCAGAATCACATAAATCACTGCCAGTCCCCTTAAGTCAATTCATATTTCTGTAGTTCGTTAGTGGCTCAGGCGGAAATTGCATTTATTATAATTGCTCCTAATTGCACCAGATTAGTGATTACAATTATTGATGGCAGCTGATTATTCATTAGCATCAAATCAATTCCCGTGCTTCCTCATTACTCCAAACAGTAACTCTGATGAGGAGAGGTCTAAAGGAGTCCGGGTCCACCCTCTTCCCTGCATGGCAGGCAGCCTCTTGTACTGTTTCTAAACAAACACCTGAAAACAATTTAGAACTTAAAGTGACAGGAAAGATTCTTTCTCTTTCCTCAATCAATGTCTAATCCCCAATCCAGTGCTGACTTTTGAATGCATGGAATCTGGTAAACATCACCGAAGACTATTTGGAGGCCTCAGAATGCTCTCCACCTGCTAACTTTTCTTGGGTGCCTGAGTCTAATTCTTCTGACATATCTGCCATCTCAAATATGTAAATTGATAGGCCTTGCAGTCATGCAGATCAGACTTTAAAGTCCACTGAATCCTTTGTAAAGCCAAGCTAGATATGCATCCTATCTGAGTTGCAGAATGCTCTGTAAACTGTACATACCTGTGTTATGTGACTTTCACTGCTTCTTGTTCCTGAGCAGAATTTCTCATCTGGCACCTGTCCTCACAGAATGTAATAGACGACGTCTAAGAAGTGACTGAATAAGAATAATGGCCTTTGCTTGCCCGGTTGTGGTGAGGGCTGGATTAGAGAGATATTTAAAAGAACTTGGCCACAAGAGGAGACCTGGCTTCTCACTGCCACTTCCTCCTCCTCCACTTCCTGCTGACTACAACATCCAAATTAGCTTCAACCACTTTATTCCTGATCTCTTTACACACTAACTTGAATTAAGTGAATATATCAACCCTTTGTTTGCCTACTGGTGAACAGATTGCATTTTTTTAAAAATAAAATAGCACCTTGCAGAAGACTTTTGCCTCATTCATTGGTACCTACAGCATGCCAGACACTGATTCTAGAGGCCTGGACATATAAATAAAATATAAATATTGACCTTGAACAGCTCATGGTCTATTCATTCCATTTCCATGCTCTGTTCTCATTCAAGGAAAGAGAAAATTCTAATAGGACCATAGAGGGTAGAGATCCAGCTCAGCTTGGAGGGTTAAGGGGGCTTAGGAGAGGTAGCTCTGAGATGGACTTGAAGCTGTGTGAGTTTCTCAAATGTTCTATTGGTTACTAGATTTCTTTTTTTTTTTTTTAAATTTTATTTATTTTTGTATGTGTATGCGTGTGCTGTCTACATGTAGGTTTGTGCACCCATGTCGTGCAATGCCGCGGAGGTCAGAAGAGGGTGTCGGATTCCCCTGGAACTGGAGTTCTCCTGGAGTTGGAGTTTCAGACGGTTCTCAGCCGCCATGTGGGTGCTGGGGATCGAACCCGGGTCCTCTGTAAGAGCGGTCAGCGCTCTCAACCGCTAGGCCATCTCTCCAGCCCTGGTTACTAGATTTCTAACAGAGGGAAGCAAAGATAAGTCAAGCCTCTATTCAGAGCTGCACTTTGAACTTATACATTTGACATGTGGTGACAGTGGCAAGGACCAGTACTATTTGCTAGATGCACCATGGATCAAAGTACGGGGGTGACTCAGTGGCCTTTCCTTCTCTTAACAACTGAGACTTCAGAAATGTGAAATTGCCTCAGAACTTTTCTCGTTAGACTTGAGAGATCTTCTAGCGTCTTTAGTGACAGAAACGTAGCCCATTCTGTCCACAAATTTCTTGCTTACCCAAATCTCATAGTTCCCGTATCCTCGTATATAAGCATTCCCCACCTTTTGCTATATTCCTCTTACACTCATGGTTCAGTTCAGAGAGTATAAATGTCTGCAGGTCTCAGAGGCATCACAGGAATCACAGCCCACCGAGACGTAGACTCTTTCCCAACGTGGAAGTGGGTGGGGGTGGGAGGGAGACAAAGGTGAGGTGGTGTCAGCCTTGCTTCTGAGCAGGTCTCTGTTCCACATGTTTGCCAAAGCTGATTGCTCTAGATGCTTAGGCTTGACAGTGTATCTGAACCATACTGATTCCTCTGGGAAAGTAAATAACAATTCCATCAACCATGCAGAACGCAGGCCCAGACCCTGCAGTATATGATCCCAGGACCTTCCACTTACAAGCCTTACCCCATGGTCGTCAATGGCTAAACCACTGTCAGGGAAATGGAGGCGGATCCATGACATCTTTGGGTCAAATGAGTGAAGTGCTTCCTACCTCAAGTCTCTTGTGCCATTTTTTCTACAGATTCTTATCCATGTCTCAAGCCAGCTAGTAATACAGAAGAAAACGAATCCTGCTTCTAGCCAGCATTTCCCTCTGCCTCCCCTATCTTCTGTGTGTCCCATACAGGGAAGTCTTCTCTTTGAAGGATGATCTGTTAGAGAGAGGACATACAAACAGAGCATCGCCCCCAGGGAAACACGACGATGTACGGGTTTTGTAATGGATCAGAACACTGGAAAATGTTTGGCCTTCCTTGGCAACTGTTCACAACTGGGCAATGCAATTCTGTTCAAGATTCACTGAAAGACGTGCTCTTCCCTGAAGGGCGGCAAGAACACCTGCCACTGGCTTGTGCAGGAAATTGTGCTCGGTGACTTTCTGATTGCTGTCTCTGCAGCCAAAGTCACAGAAAAGCTCTGCCTGGTGATGGAGATCTATGGAGTTGTCCTGTGCTGGATTTGGAAGCCACCTAAGGCAGGCAAAGCCTCTGCTGCTTCACTTTGCTCTGGTGCTGCTCTTAATACTGAACTTCAGAGGAGCACAGGTCCAAGCCCCGCCCCCACCCCCGGTCAGCCGGTGCCTGTGGTTCTATATCTTCTTGGTAACAGTTGGTAAATGAGTCCCAGTCTAGCCACTCATGCAGCATGGCTACGCAGAAAGAGCCTTCATCCTTATGGCAGGCACATTAATGCCAAGTTTGCTCATTCTAATTAATAACAGTCAGTAAACACCAAAGAGAGCTAATGATGATTACAGGCCGCAGCTCCTATGTGTTAGCAAACATGCCAGGCAGGTGGCCTCTCTTCCCTTCCAGTAAGGAGGCTGGGGCTGCTTCCTGCAGAGATGCCTTTCAGCCCAGGGTCTCTATCCCACCCTGAGGGCCCTGAGTTACATCTCAGCCAGGTTCCTAGAGAACAGGAAAAAGCCTAGCAAATGCCATAGGTCAGTCAGATAGAATGGATTCAGGGCTGCTTCTGCAAACGTAGCACTACAGAAGTAGGACATTGGAGCTCAATGTTTCCCAGAACACTTTCCATGGCACTTGGAAGAAAACGATTTTCTTTTTTCCTACATTGGACTTTCTAATTTTAAAGTAATAAGGTTTGGTTAGAAAAGTTGGAATGGCCAGGCATGGTGGTGCATGCCTTTAATCCTAGCAGTTGGGAGGCAGAGGCAGGCAGATCTTTGTGAGTTCAAGGCCAGCCTGGTCCACAGAGCGAGTTCCAGGACAGCTGGGGCTACAGGGAGACCTTGTCTCGAAAAGACAAAAAAACGTTGGAGTATTAAAGGAGTATGTTGGAGGGAATTCAGTATTGACTCTATTCCCATCCCAGGCCAGTCAAAGCCCCTGGTTGGGCTGAGGACATTGTCATTTCTTCCATCTTCTGTGTTCCACCCTCCCCTGTTGAGACTTGCTTCTCTTCCTACTACGTGACACCATCTTTCCTACTGATACTAAATTGTCCCTGTTATAAACCCTTTATTCTGTATGCAGTAAAGCTCTTACCCATTCTCTATTCCTATGGTTTTTCTTTGATTAAAGGATTCTACTTCCTATGATAATATTTAACAGGCTCCAAAAGGCAAAATAAGGGAGATGTTCTGTATGTGGCAGCAGCAGACTATCTCATCTTGAAATGCTTTCCTTCCTGAGGCCAGGGTTGGTAGAAATCTGGCATAACTACCTCAAAATCTTCTCATTCTGTAAAGCTAAATTTGGAGGGGATTTTTGTTTGTTTGTTGTTTGTTTTGGTTTGTTTTGAAACAGCATCTAATTATGGAACTTAGGCTATACCTTGAACTTGTGATTCTTCTGCATCTGCCAGGCCAAGGCTTTTATATCTCAAAGTCTTCCCTTCCACATGGCTTTGGTGTATGAGAAGCTGCATGGAACAGCTATGTTTGGTGTATAAAGCCTCCTTAAAGGAGCCTGCAACCTGCAGGCAAACTCTCTTGTTAAATCCCATCGCCTGGCTGGGGGCAGAAAAGCGGGGATGGGGGAGAGGGTCTCTCTGAGCACTCAACAAGGAAATGAAACCATAGTAAGCAGAGAGGATTTGGGGACATCTCATCCACACCTGGATCCTTTGCCAGAGCCCCCCTGCAATCTGTCACTGTTTTGTTGTTAAAGCTGTCTTCCTCTTACAGAACTCAGCTCATTTGCCTCCAGTGATAACATTTCTCTCATCGCTGTCACTGCAATTCAGACAATACTTTGTTCCTCAATGGACTGTTCAATCTAATCCACCCAAAACTCATTCTCTGTGCATTTAAGAAGGGAGATAAGGTAAAGAACTATGAAAAGTGCTATCATTTCCAGGATGATAATAAACAGATCTAAGTACATAATTGAGTGTGACTAGAGTAGCTGAGTTTACTGTCTTTTTAGATATATGAGAGCCTTTCTGTTTCTCTGGGTTTTTATTTTTCTTTCTTTTTCTTGTTTCTATGTTCCTTCCAGTGGCTATTACATTTTCCCTCTTTTACTCTATTCAACTACTCTTTCTCTCTTTCAACTTCCTCATTCTCTTTTTGCTTTTGATATTAGCAAGGAATTGGAATACATTTCTAATTTGGGCCTGGCACATTTAAAGCATGCATATTTATTCATTCATTCATTTGTTCGTTCATCCATCCCCCTATTCATTCATTCATTTATTCATCCATCCACCTATTCATTCATTCCAGTCACTTTCTCTGAGTTCTTTGTCAGTTGGTTTGTGAGGTTCTCAAAAACAGTGACTCCATTGCTTAAGTAACAGCAAGGAAAGAACGGCATGAAACCGAACATACTTTTTTCTGAGAGAGGGTCTCTCTTGAACTTCTGATCTTCCTGCCTTTGGCTCTTAAGTGCTGAGCACTACCAAACCCAGTTTATGCAGTGATGGGGATTGTGCACCACGATAATGCAGCTCTAGAGATTGAACCTAGGGTTTTATGTATGATATGAAAAACACTCTACTAATTAAACTACATCCTCAGCCTAGAAAGACACGATTAACTTCACACAGGACATTGGGGGGTGGTTAAGAATGACCAGCAAGTCTATTAAGGTGTCTTAGGAAACTTGACAGAGCACATGACACCGGGCAGTTATGAAACTAAGTTGAAGGTGTCATCAAGCAGGTCAAGAGGCGGAAGGCTGGGGAGAGGATGGCATTTAGGCCACAGGAGCTGCTTGAGCAAAAGCCTCACAGTATGAAGCTGGGCGTGGTGGCGCACACCTTTAATCCTAGCATTTGGGAGGCAGAGGCAGGCGGATCTTTGTGAGTTCAAGGCCAGCCTGGTCTACAAAGCGAATTCCAGGACAGCTGGGGCTCCAGGGAGACCCTGTCTCAAAAAGACCAAAAAAAAAAAAAAAAATAGCCTCACAGTATGAAATGGCCCTGAACATGTGAACAACTGGAAATCACCACACCTGGCAGGGGAGGAGGCAATGAGGTAATGAGGCAAGAGCCTGAAGGGATGCTGAATTTGATCATCAGGAGCTTGGCAAGCGCAGAAGCCGAGAAACAGCTTTACATATGGGTAGTTAGCTTAGAGAGTGGGGAGGAGAACATTTACATTTTATCTCGCAGCCTGCTGCTGTATTTGGATTTGTACTCTGAAAGTACGTTTTACTTTTATTTAAAAGAAATGCTGACTGTGCAAACCCTCATACACCACATTGTATTGGTGAAGTTTTAGGTTACTCACTTTTTTTTTTTTTTTTTTTTTTATTTATTTTTTTTTTTGGTCTTTTCGAGACAGGGTCTCCCTGTAGCCCCAGCTGTCCTGGAACTCACATTGTAGACCAGGCTGGCCTTGAACTCACAAAGATCCGCCTGCCTCTGCCTCCCAAGTGCTAGGATTAAAGGCGTGCGCCACCACGCCCGGCCTAGGTTACTCACTTTTAAAAGAGACAGGGAGGTTAGTGTGTCAAAGGGACTCACTGTAGCTTGGTATCTCCTTTCTCTATACTCTCAATGACACACCTCTCTCTTCCAATGGGACAAGAGTTTATTCTCAAGCCAGGGACCAAGAACACATATTTAGGTTTCGCCAATCTTGTGTTCCAACATGGAAGCAGTTGCATGAAGATTTTATAGTAATAGAATCAAGAAACTCTTAAGTCAAGGCACTTTTTAAGTACATTGGTGGAAACATTAAGTAGGTGAGTTAAAGCAAAGTACGGAAGTCTCAGCTAGAGGACTCAGATGCTACCTGATAAAACTCACAGTCTTTTGGTGAATGGTGACTAGGTGTCTGTTTCCAAATGACTTGCCTAATGGTCACAAAAATATTAGCTCACACATAGAGAAGGGCAACGCATGACTCCTAAGAAGGCTAAGGATGACCCAGGACCATTTGTCTCTGGACTTCTAACATTCCAATCTCTCCGGTCACTGAGGTTTTAATTTGTATCAGACTTCCTGAAGACTCAGAGGAACTTCCATTCACACAAAAAACCACGGCTCCAGGCAAGACTCTGGAAAACCATTTGCTGCTTTCCTGATTATTGTCCCTTCATCCTGTCCTCTCACCTCAAGACACCTGCCTTTCTTTCCATGTTCTACACAGAATAAACATGTGCTGAGCTGGAAACCTTCCCCTGAGTCCCTGACTTCAATGAGTCATGCCACGGTTTTGGGCTCAGCAGGCCTGTGCTCTCCTTCCTGCTCTGATGAAGGCAATGAACAGGATGGCCAGCTCTTCCTGCCCAGCTTTTCTGGCTGGCTTCATCTTGCTCCCCCAACTAGAGAAAGCTGGCAGGCTTTGCGAGTCCCTGTGATGTAAAACAAAACAATGGCCTACTCTGGGAACATTCATTGTTATGAGATGGAAAATAGGGGTTTTCCCCTATAAGTTTATAGACGTGACACAGTGGGTCTTACTGTGTATGTACCTAAAACCAGTCCGGACTCAATTGGCTCGCTGCATCTAATTCTAGGCTATGTTCCAGGATGTGTTTGATCACAAAAGGGAAGTTACTATAGGATTGCTAAGAAGGTCACTGGGGGTTTTTAAGGTGGATAAGCAGCTATTTTGTTTGAAGAGAAGTAGTCCTGTGGTTTGAATGAGATTGTCCTCCGCCCCCCCCCCGCCCCCTTAGGCTCCAAGTATTTGAAAACTTGGTCCTCACTTGGTAGTATGGTTGGGGGAGGTTCAAGGAACTTTTAGGAGGTTTAGATATGCTGCAGGAAGCACGTCACTGGAGGTAGGCCTTGAAAGTAGGTCCCCTCGGCCCATTTTCAGTCTCTGCACGCTCGAAGCTGTGAGTGCTCAGCCTTCTGCTCTGGACACCACTGCTGCCATACCTCCCACCATGATGGACTGTTAGACCTCTGGAAATGGAAGCCCAATAAATTCTTTCTTCCACAAGTTACCTTGGTCATCATACTTTATCACAGTAACTGAAAAGTAACTAGTACATGTGTGTCTATAGTTCAATGCAGGTTCCCAGGCTGCTAAACAGTCCCAGCAAACAGCCTGCTTCAAAGCTGTCCAGTGACTTGGGAGGGGCGAGGAATAAATTAGCACTATGTTGGATGGAGGACAGCAGAAAGCCCAGAAGAATCCTTTCTTATTATTCCCATTGTTCATCAAGCTGAACCTCTTATCTTTTTCCAGTCTCTACTACCAGGCCTAAGAGCTTCTGTGAGCCCTGTCCCAACTGGTCTTGTTCCCTGTCTTTAATTCTTTCAGTATTCCTGAGACCTTGGGCATGCTCCTTCCATGCCCACACACTTTCTGTCTGTGTTCATTCTCTGAGCCCTGCTCTAGCTCCCCACCTCCAAGAACCTTGTCCAAAGAATTTAGATCTGAGCTCTCTCTTTGCCTCCCAACTCTGGGAAACCTCAGGGCAGGAAATCACTCTTCAGGTATATGTTGTCATGGCACAGATCAGTTGTTCTGGGGTTTCGTATATCAATCCCAATTCTCTTCTTAAAATGCCTTGAAGGCAGTACGAGGATTTGTAAGTCAGTGACATCTCTGAACCTCATACCTCTGATCCAGCCCCAAACCAGGAAGACCTCCAAATAGGATCAGAAACTGATTTTCAATCACATCAAGAAAGGAAATAATCTTGGAAGAAGACAGAAAATTTAAACTCAATATCTACTACATACTCATTAAGTAGCCTTGGGCAAGTTCCTGAATTTAAATGAGCTTCTGTTCCCAAACTGTAAAATAAGGATAAATAATGCTTCTCTGGGAATTTGAGTGACTGTTAAAGTAGATACAGAAAGTAAGTAACTCAGGACTTGTTTTTTACTAAGTAGCTAATAAATCATTATTCCTTCACTTTAATCTTTGCAAGAATGCTTCCCTTTGGCCACAAACAGTTTTCTTCTACCACCCTCCTCTTCCGCATTTTCTAAAGTCAATCCTACCCCAGGATAAAACTAACCCCTAAGCAGTATATCTAGGTGCTGCTTTGAGGAATGAGTCAGGAGCTGACAAAAAAAAAAAAAGAATTAAAAAACAGGTACTCCACCTCCCTGCATGGGAGGGGGGAAGCTTGTTCATCTTGTTTTATATTCATAGTGCTTTTTTTTTCCTCCCTAGAGACTCCCTGCTGTATAAACGTAAAGTTATAATAATTATGATAACATTTAGATTAAATGTGATGCTAACAAGGCTTCATGAGACACAAAAGTTTGCTGATTCCCACTGGAACACATCCAGCAGAGTCGGTTTTCCCTTCTAGACCTCTTTCTATTCTGATCCAGAAGGAACGACTGCCTGGGGAAGGGAGAGAAGGCTGGAAGCTGACACATGTGGCTTTATTTATTTATGTAATGTATATCAAACACACCCATTGCCTCCAAGTCTCTTAGCATGTATAAATCTAGCAGTTAGTCTGTACATCAAATAAAAAGAAATAAGCCCACAGCAAACTTTTACTACAAAACAAATATTTAAGGTAGTTATCAAATACCTGAGAATCTGAGGCACTGGTTCAGAAAGTGTGGCCTTCTTAAAAGCTATAGTAACAAAAGTCTTTATAACAAATGACCAAATCGCCTTTAAAACTGGGAGTCCTTAGTTTACGCATCTTGTTTATCTATGGTGTGTGAGCATATGCCCTGGTTACAGGTACGGGTATAGGAAAGAGTAGATGGATGATGGATGGATGGATGATGGGTGGATGGATGGATGCATGCATGCATGATAGATGGGTAATGGATAGATGGATGGATGGACTAATGACAGAAAACCTCCCCATCTCCCCCATTGACTCACTTTCCTGTGCCAGACATGTGAGAATACCAAGAAGGCATTACAACAAGTTACAGTGGGAGGCTGGGGGGAGGCATTAATGCTGTCTAGAAAGTCTTCAGATCTCATTCTAGACATCATGGCTGAAGAATAATGACACAAAGGTATAAGTGGAGGCCCAGCCTTAAGGCTTAGTGCTAGGTCTAAATGTTTACCTGGAATAAAAGAAAATGACATATTGCATAGAGAAATGAAGAAAGACGAATATGAACCTGAGAGAGAAAAATCTCATTTTTAATGATACAATATATAGAAAAAAAAATAAAACAAAACTTGAGAAACTTAACTGCATAATCTTTCTTCTACATCAGGATTCTTGCATGTGGTCAGTCCTCACCTCCAGCGTGGCATTTCCTGGAACAATCCTAATCTTCTAACTAGGAGGAACCCTGTATTCATCTGTGTCAGTATCTTTGGGAATTGATCACTCTTCGGCAAACACATGAATCAGGAAATATGCACCTAAGTTTACAGGTTTTGCATAAGATTCAAATATTTTTAGACAGGAGAGAAAGAGGCAAAGTGTCAACCAGGTGTCTAATGATAAGCTGAAACTTGCACACATGTGGCCTCACTAGCCGGGGCCATACTCACTTTATCCTTTAATTTCTGAAGAAAACAACATAAACAGCAAAGCTATGCTCTTCAAAGAAGGGAAATAGCTTGCCCACACCACAGAGGATTGTGCTTGTTGGAACTCAGTGCTTTCCACCCTGCACACTATGTACCTTAGACAAGGTAAAAGAGTTTTCAGGAAGACAGATTCATTTAGTGGAGGAGATTCAAAGCAATTATAAGCAGCTTTTTAAAAAAACTTCAATAAGGGAGAATGTAGAAAAAATAAAATATTCACATGAGGAAATTAAATTCTGCCCCAAAGATGATTAACATCCCAACACCAAAGATGAAGTTTCATCTTTCAAATGACAACCCTGGCTTTAAGGTAGTATCTTTTTCCTGTGTGTCTCAATACATGCATGCTGTTGGCATATAGTCAAATGTGTAAGAACCTGCATTCGTATTCTCTGGGCTGACCTCTGTCTGCACTGCTTGGGGAGGCAGGTGGCTTTGGGTCTCAACACTCACAAAACAGGCAGGAATAACAAGGGCAATAGATAACAATATTAAATATTTACTATGTACAGACACTATTCTGAATGCATGATAGGAAATGTATTAATTAAACCTCCATATGAAATCTCTACTACACAGACACTATTCTGACTGTTTTCCAGATGGAGAACTGAGTCTTAAACCTAGGGAGCTGGTCATTAATGCATCCAGCATTATGGGAGAGGGACAGTGGCAGTGCTCTTGCCACCTCATGAAGAGAGAAGGTGGGAGGAACCAAGATGACCTTTAGAGAACACACCCATAGCTGTAGAAGACAGTGGGTAGAAGAGGAAAGACTCCTCCGGTATCCGAGTGTGATGGCTAATCTTAGTTTTCAACTTGACATACCTGGGAAAATGGAACATTGATTGGGAGATTTCCCACCACATTGGTCTGTGTGCATGTCTGTGGGATATTTTGTTTTTATTTCTAACTGATGTAGGAGGGTCCAGAACACAGTGGGCAGTGCCATCCCTGGGCAGGTGCCTCTGAGCTGTATAAGAAAGGTAACTGAGCATGTCAGAAGAGGCCAGACAGTAAGGAGTATTCTTCCATGGTTTCTACTTCAGTTCTTGCCTTGGCTTTTCCAAATGATGAACTGTAACTTGTAACCAAATAGACCCTTTCCTCCCCTAAGTTGCTTTCAGCCACACTGTTTATCAAAGCAACAGGAAAGTAACCAGAAGACCAAGAAAGTAAGTTCATCTTTCAAAACTACACAAATAAAAAGGAAGTTTCACAGTGAAAGGACACGCCTAATGTGAAAATACCATAAGGCCATCCTCAAAGAGGGGGGGAAAATCTCATTACTGCAATGGGCAAAGAAGTTTGAGAATATGGCATTTATCATTCTCTCTTTCTCTCTTTCTTGGAAATTCAATTCTCAGCGAACATATAGACTTCAGGAATTCTTGTGGCTGAGAAACTAATTTAACTTTGTTAGATCCAATATATTTCAAACACAAACACATAGAACCATGACCTAACTCGTTTGCCAATTTTCTTTTCTATCTTCTGTTAGCATCTTCACAGATGTGCAAGAACTTTCATCTAAGAACCTGCTCTGTTGGTTATTTGTTTGGTTCCATGATTGATCAGTTTCCTGCCTGTTCTGCCCATGAGAGAACTGATGCAGGTACAAGGCTTAGGATTATGGCAGGTCTCACACACAGTTAAAAGGAATACAAATTATTGCTGGCCCTTGAGAAAAGAGCTTGTCTTTCTCCATTAATAATGTTTAAGTTCCTCATACCTTCAAACCTAAAATAATATTCTAGTTATAAGAAATGTATGTGTACCAAGGAAATCTGTGCAAGGATGTTCCTGGGAACATTTGAAAAACAACCTTGAAGTAGAGAGAAATCAAAGATCCATCACAGTAGAATGAAGACACACCTCATGGTATCCTTCAGTGGAACGTCAAACAGCATTGACAACTGGTAAATATCAAGTCTACAAAAGAAAGAGGACTCAGGTAAGCCCACTGAACTATAGTAGTCAGATACAAAAAGCACAAACAGGCAGTCCAAAGCAGACAAAAATTAAGCTCATGTTCAGGAATGCATGCTCAGATAGTAGCACTAAAAAACAAACAAACAAAGAAGTGGATATGAGAAGTCTTAGGAAGAGATTATGCCTAACAAGAATGGGGACTGTGTGGTAGGAAGGTGACAAGAAAACGTGAGGATCTCTAAGGTGCTAACAATATTCCTCAGATTTTTGAGTGGTGGTGACTCGGGTGTTCAATTTATCATAATTCATCAAATTATATTTTATGTGCTTCTGTGTATTATATATTCTAGAAGGTTGTATTCATTGTTTTATACATTTGCTGTGATCAAATTTCTTTTTTGAAACATATTTTATTTATTATTTTTTATGTTTAGGAATTCACACATTTTCCCTTTAATTTTATATTACTCTAAAACATGAATACATACTTTCTATCCATATACAGTAATTACAATGTCTGAAGTTAAGTGGTAAGTTAATTCTAGGGCCCATTAAGAGATTTACATTATAACAGCATAGTTGTTTTCAGGTAAAAAGTAATATAACAATAATGTTGCTCAGCTTGCCTTTCAACTGGGGATTTGTTGCTAGCATCCACAAATGAGGGAGACCATTCCCCATTTGCTTTTTTTTTTCTGGGACTGTGTTACTTCACTTAGCATAATATCTTTGAGTTCCATCCATTTACCTGTAAAATTCATGATGTCATCTTTCTTTACCGCTGCATAGAACTCCATTGTGTAGATGTACCATATTTTTGTTATCCACTTGTCAGTTGAGGGGCATTTAGGTTGGTTCCAGCTCTTTGCTATTTCTAATGAGAAGTAATTTGAGAGATGAAGGGTTTATTTTGGCCTCTGGTGGTTGGGGGATACACTCCATCAAAGCCAGGAAAGCCTGGTGGCTGTAGTGTCCTCAGCTACGTGGTGGAGTTTGTTCACATCTGAGTAGCTCAGGAAACAGAGAAGCAAGAGACCTAGAGATTGGACAAGAAGCGGGAGCAGGTCACGCCGTAAAGCCCCTTGGCCTCCCTCTAGGGACCCACTTCTTCCTAAGGGCTCCACTTCCCAAAGGTACCACAACTTCACCAAACAGTCCTACCAGCTCCAAGTGTTCCAACACACAAAGCATGAGGCATTTCACAGTCAGACCACATAATCTAAAGAAGATCATAGACCAACTCCACTCTCTTGAGAGTTAGGTTCCAGGTAGACACATTAGGTGCCTGATCTCTGACGATTATAACTGATCATATTGCTGTCCACACAGATATGAATCTTCTCATTTCCTAACTCTTCAGATGGCTGCACCAGCCTGTCTTCTCCTCCTCCCATATTACTAAGTGCAACTGTTTTCTGAACCCAGTCTATTTTTCCTCCTATATACTGTGTAAATGTATCTCCACCGTTTTACTTGTTATAATTTGAGCGTGAACTTTGCCATCTCTTATCCTTATCACAATACTACTTCTTGATGCTTTGTCGCCATTGGCATTTTGATTGCTCATTCTGCATTTCATTTTTTGCCTCATTCTTGGAGAGACCCTTCTCCAATGTACATATTACCAGGTTGTATTAGAATTTTAAGATCATCACAATATCTCTATCATCTGTAAATCAAGTTTGTCCTTCTCTGGTAGTGCTTGTGGTAATCTGAAACCAGGTTCTCACATATAATATCTCCCTTTCATTTCCAGAGGACCAGGCCACTTGCTCTTGCATGTCCTCAAATAGCATCCTTTCTTCTTTCAGCAGTTCCATTCCCACTCTGTGCCTGACCAGTCAAATGTTCTTATCAGGTGGTGTTCAGGGTCCAAATCGAACAGAATGCACTCTGTGGATGCTTCTCTTCTTGTTTCTGTGTCCTGCAGGGACCTCTGCTTTCCCTCGACCACTTCAGCAGCTTGCTCATCTTAATCAGGCTTTTTGATCGCCATGTACTGACACATCTGTCTTCTTCTAAGAATCATGTGGTCCCTTTTAAATCTTTATGATACTTATGTCCACAGCTTTAGGGAAATATTTGGTATAAACTATGCTCTCCATAAAATCTATTGAATGGATGAGCGAAGAATCCACAACTTTATGGATGATCTTATGAGAGTTTCAGGTATATGCTGAGAATGCTAGGTTCCTCCATAGTTTGTGAAATACCAATTGTTAATCAAGAGAATAACCTTTAGTCATGTACAGTTTTTGCTGGGGAAAATGGAGCTTCTCAGGGATATAATAATTTATATATAAGTGCTTTGTAAGCATTCTTTCTTGATATAAAAGGTCACTTAAAGCACCTTAAACACACAGAAAATAATAACTCATGAGCACAAAGTGAGATAGAATAATACTTATTCACATTCTATTCTACTAATTTTTCCAAGATTTTGCTTCTGTTTCTCATTGTGTTGGGTGGACTGTGCCATCTCAAACGGTCCACAAATGAGATATAGAATAGTCCCAGGGTTTTAAATGTTAGTGGGACTTTGCCATGTACCAAGGACAGTTATGTGGCAACCAAGATTTGAAATTAAAACTGAACTTTTCCCTTCTCAGAGAAATTTACCCTCTGGTCAGCTGTCCCCTGCTCCTTCTGCAAGGAGCTATCTATCTCCCAGTTCTTCTCCTCGAGGACAGGGACCTTTCCTGGCAGGCGTGTGTCCTTGCTGTCTTTTCTAATTACACTACTCAAGTGATCTCTTGGAGGGCAGCAGAGCAAAACCTAAGGACCTGGCCCTGGCTCTTTTATCAAAGAACCCACATAGTTTCTAAATCACCAGTATGTGTTGAACACAGCTAATTTGACATCATCAATACAGCATAAATATGAATATCTATGGTCATGGACAGTACAGGTCATTTTGCTTGATTCTTTTTTTGGTTGATTCTTAATGGGGGAAGGGATAAAATAAACTGAGCATAATTCCATTTGACCCTGTAACCACTTGATTTTATAATTAAAAGTGTACTAGACAAAGTCTTCTAAAGGTAGATGTCCCTAGATCTCAGATGCAGATCCCACGTAATTCTCAGTGATGTTACAGATAGTAGGAAAGAGCTGTCCATTGCAAGAGAATTAGTTCATACTACTGAATCGCCCCCCTCCCCCATGGGCAGCCAGCATCATGGCCAGGTACAGGGACATGAGGAGAAGTAATGTGGGGAGCAGCCTGGGAGCATATTTATGGCTCTTCCTTCACTTCCATCAGTTAGTCCCCGATCAATTGGCAGCTTCTATTTTCAGATGTGTCTGGGGAGTGGAATGTTTCTAGCTCTTGCCCAGGCAGCACAGGCTGCTTCTCCTGCCTTCCTTTTCTTTGTCAAAATTGTCCTCTAGGAGGCTGACAACCCCATGGGGCACAGAACACACTTTCTCTGATAACATTACTTCTCCAGGGCAGGAATCAACTTAATAGAAAAATCGTAAATGTCTATGAGTGACAGTGCAGGTGGAGCCCAGAAACGCAGGCCCCAGAGGGGGTAAGCAAGCAGGTACTACATCACAGTGCAGGTGCTGCCTCCTGTGGGGAGTGAGGGCCGACAGCTCAGAGTCCTTGCCTCCAGAGGGGGAGAGTGAGTGGTCTCCAAGGAAACCAAGGCCCTTGCATTGCCAGGAAGCATTACTTTAGTATATTGTGAATGAAAGTGATTTGAGAATTGTCAGGGTGGAAAACAGGTCTTCAGAATTGAGTTTGAAGGCGGTAGATAGGAAACAGGAGTGAAAACTAATGCAAGTGACAAGAGGAGAAAGCAGGTGTCTCTGGGACCAACTTCTCGCCCACCTAAGCCACCTTTCAGGGTTAAGAATCAGGAAACAGGCTGGAGAGATAGCCTAGCGGTTAAGAGCACCCACTGCTCTTGCAGAGGACCTGGGTTCGATCCCCAGCATCCACATGGCAGCTGAGAGCTGTCTGTAATTCCAATTCCAGGAGAACTCCAGTTCCAGGAGAATCCGACACCCTCTTCTGACCTCCGAGGCATTGCATGACACAGGTGCACAAACCTACATGCAGACAGTACATTCATACACATACAAAAATAAACAAAATTAATAAAAAAAAAGAATCAGGAAACTAAAACCCAAAACATCACCACCATCCCCAAACAAAGGGAAGCTGCCCACAGAATGCTGTCAAAAATTAGAGATTTGCAAAACAACCTGCACAGAACAGACTGCATTAAAGCCAGAGTATTGAAATCTTCAGTCATGCTCTTAGGAGAAATTATATTTTTAATTAATTAATTAATTACTTAATTAATTAATTAATTAATGTGTATGAACGTACTGTCTGCATGTAGGTTTGTGCACCCATGTCGTGCAATGCCACAGACGTCAGAAGAGGGTGTTGGATTCCCCTGGAACTGGAGTTCTCCTGGAATTGGAGTTACAGACAGTTCTCAGCTGCCATGTGGGTGCTGGGGATCGAACCCGGGTCCTCTGCAAGAGCAGTCGGTGCTCTTAACCACTAGGCCATCTCTCCAGCCCAGGAGAAATTATATTTAATAGTAAGTCCGTCAGAGGGCATGGGTTTAAATCTTCAATGCTACTTACAAACTATAAGCCCCAGGGTCCTTACTACTCTGAATAAAACACTATATAAGCAGCATCCAGCACACAGGATCTTTGAAAATTAAGTGAAAAATATCTTGGAAAAAAACTATGTTGTGAAGCAGAGCTACTGCTGTTTTCATTATTCTGAGGCTGAGCACTAATAGGATAGCATATGTACTGTCTTAGTTTCTGAGTGTTGATATGTGTGTGGGTGTGGTGGCAAAGGCAACTCTGGGTAACTTGTAACTTAGGCTTTTTTTTTCTTTCAGAATTCAGTGTTTCATGACAGGCAAAGTAACTCATTTTTGTGCTTCAAAGGAAATATTTGAGTGAATCTTATCTCTCCCCTTAACTTCCTTATCCTTTAAAGGGAGGCTATACTTAAAATGCAATATTGGAGGCTGTTACATATGTCTTTGTGGCCAAGACATCCTCGGTGAACAAGGAGTTATTCTGTGAGTTGATGAACTTGGCTCAGAGGACTGAAAATTGGAGGCTGGGTGTATAGTCCGGTGGTAGATTGCTTGCTTAGCATTTGTAAGTCTCTGAATTCAACATCTAGGTCTGGGAAGAAAAGGGGGCCAAGAAAATAAGGAGAGGTAGAGGGAGAAAGGAAGAGAGAGAGAGACAAAGAAAGAAAGAATGAAAAAAGGAAGGAAGGAAGGAAGGAAGGAAGGAAGGAAGGAAGAAAAAGAGGTGGTCCATACCTATAATTCCATCTCTAGGAACAAGGAGAAGGACCACAAGTCCAAGAGCAGCCTGAGTTATAGAGCAAAGGCCAGAGAGAAGAGGAAGGAAGGAGAAGGGGGAGGGGAAGCTGCTCCACCAAGACTCAGAGAGACATAGCTCTGACCTTAGCTTGTCTTTCTCAGAGCCTGTAAAAAGGATGTTGAATTTTCTGTCCTTTAAGTTCCTCTTCTGGAAGAGACAAGACATTAGTCCATAATTACAGGACGGCAGATATGAAGCAGACTCAGTACCTTCCATCATTACAATGCAATGGCCCTGCCAAAGGGGTCAAAATTCAGTGGCTACATATACTTCGTTCAGCAAGCCTCAGTTCCTTGACCTCACAACAAAATAAATGATACCCAAGCTATGCTAGCTCAGTCATTAGGTAGATTCTTAGACTTTGGGACAGAGTGAAAGAAAGCATACCAATACAACCAGTCAGTTTTGATCTTCAATACAACATTCAAGAAATGACATGAGATCCTCAACACTTTATGATACAGTATGAATCATGTTAGATTTCTCCCAGGACCAGGCTAATGTGTGTGTTCTGAATGTGTTCAAGGCCATGTACACTAGATGTACTAAGTTGCACTTCAGACTTCACAATTTTTATTTAATATTTTAGGTTGATTATCAGGATGTAACCCCATCACAAGTCAACGAGTGTTTATAATAGATATGTCTATTTCAAATCTGGGAGACCCATTTTGAAATCAATGTGATTGAGGCTGGAGGGATGGCCCACCAGTTAAGAACACTTACTGCTTATACTGTCTGCATGTAGGTTGGTGCACAGGTGTCGTGCAATGCAATGCTGTGGAGGTCAGAAGAGGGTGTCGGATTCCCCTGCAACTGGAGTTAAAGACGGTTCTTAGCTGCCATGTTTGTTCTGGGGATCGAACCCAGGTCCTCTGCAAGAGTAGTCAGTGCTCTTAACCTCTGAGTCATCTCTCCAGCCCCTTCTGCTTTTGCAGAGGATCCCAGTTCCGTTTCCAGCACCCACGTAAGGAGGCGACTCCAGCTCCAGGGCATCTGATGCCCTCTTCTGGCCTTTTTGGTCACCTGCAACATACACTTTATAGTCTCTCTCTCTCTCTCTCTCTCTCTCTCTCTCTCTCTCTCTCTTTCACTCTCTCTTTCTCTCACACACAAATAAGTAAACAAATGTATAAATAAATAAATTTTAAAAGTCAGTATGATAATGTTTTATCAGCTCCCTTGTGTATGGGGATTTGCTTTTGAATGTCAGTTCCTTGAGATTGAGGGATCTTGCTGTTAACATGTTGAGGTTTATATAATTAGACAGTTCTTGGAGAATTTGAACCTGGGTTAATGTTGACTGCTGGATGGGAGTGGAAATGGAAGCCTCGATTACATAGAAAATGCAAGATGACAGCATGGAACTGGAATATAACCACTGCTAAACGCCAGAAGCCAGCACACCAGCCCAGGTGCAGCCATCGGCAGAGCTTGGGAGGCCTGGGATGCTGGAGGCAAACAGAGGCCACTCAGATGAAGTTACCCGCAGTGATACTTGTCCTCTGCCTTCTACACACACATCCTGTTTGAACACTGGTGTGTATAAACAGAAGCCCTCACATGCAACTCCAGTGTTAGCCCTCTAGCCCCTGACTCGCCCCATGGCTGTGTGGTCTACTCTGGTCATCTTAAGGCACAGGGACCTGGAAATATCCATGTAGTCACATAGCCTAGGATAATTCCGACAACCATGAAATCAAAAGTCAGATACTGAGATAGCCTCCCTAATCCTCGGTGTTGTTAAAAAAATGCTGTTGATATTATTTTGGAAGGGTCAGTTCTCTCTTATCTTTTTTTTTTTTTTATTTTTTTTTTTTTATTATTTATTTATTTTTTTTTTGTATGTGTATGAATGTACTGTCTGCATGCGGGTCTGTGCACCCGTGTCGTGCAATGCCGCGGAGGTCAGAAGAGGGTCTCGGATTCCCCTGGAACTGGAGTTCTCCTGGAATTGGAGTTACAGACGGTTCTTAGCCGCCATGTGGGTGCTGGGGATCGAACCCGGGTCCTCTGCAAGAGCGTCGGTGCTCTTAACCGCTAGGCTATCTCTCCAGCCCTCTCTTATCTTTTATTAAGAGCTACAAGTCTGTTTTATTTTTGAGTCTGGTGCTGTCTATTCCCACCCTATCAGTAGATACATCGCAAGGAGATTTCTTGGGAAATTCAGAATGTTCTCTATTAAAATGATTTTCAAGGTCAGAGCAATTCAAGGAGTTGATGCTTGGCTTGGAAAATAAGTACTGGGGTGCTTGGCAAGTGTTACCAAGATAGCAAGACACAGTGTTCATTTTTTCCAAAGGACAAAGATGAGCCCAGGGAGAAGGAATGCTGGTGGGTCCCTTCTCAATTTAGGCTCATAGTTAACATAAAATGAAAAAAAAAAAAAACAGTGTTAAAGAAGAGAGAAAACAAAATGGCAGTTAAGTCAATGAAGTATAATCTTCATAATTATTAAATATGATTCACAGATATATGGTCATATTTTACCATTTTCTGTGATCGTGGAATATTTTTATTGTTGGTTTTCTTGTATGTTTGCTTTTGAAACAATTTTCCACAAAGAATCCCATACTGGTTCCCATGCCTACCTTGGGTTGAATCATTTTCATTATAAACATTAAATTCAAAATATAATTAAAGGCATTGCTATAAAATGCATGTTAGAGTTGCAGGAAAAAAATAACAAGAAGAATGAAGATTGTTTCTTCTTGTTTTCCTGAGCCAGCATTTAGTCTAGCTGACTCAGGTTTGTTGATGCCAAGCACCATGTCTGTTCAGTTTCAGCCATACAGCCAAAGACCTGACAAAATTTTTCTTTTCATTCTCTCTTTAGAAAAATACATGGCTATTCAAAGCATTGTTCCATTTACTCAACAATAACAACAAAAATTTATTAGCCATGCTGGAGATGTAATGCTTGCTAGTGTGTACACGACCCTTGGTTCTACCTATACCAGTGCATCAAAAGGAAGAAAAATACTTAACCACTGCTACGGCTTCAACCCACTGTTTCTTGAAATTTCTTCAACATACTGACAAACTATTTTTATTTAAAAAAATAATGGTAAGGTTTTCATTTTCCTACTTTCTTTTCGTGTGAAGACTGAATTGGAAAGAAAGTGAAGTTACATGACATTTTCTGGGTAAAATGAAGAAACTTCTACTCACCTCAGATAGGGTCCCAATAACAGATCAAAGAAACCATAACACCAAAATCTACTTGGTAAACTAGAACTTATTGGGGTTACTTAGAGAAGCATGGGTAACCCTTAGGGAGCTACATCATGGAAAAGTCTACCCTGCATCCCTTGAACTCCTTGTCCAACTTGCAGGTAGTTCCATGAAAGAGTATTCTTTTCCTGCAAATCATTTCCTGCTTTATATCTGAGCTTCCTGAGTGTTAAGCATTTTATCAGCTTCCTAAGCCTTGTGGAACTCTCTCTTCATTCCAGGAGGGAATGTTTCAATTCTAAGGAAATATCTACACAACAGGTGCCCTCGAAATCTCAAATTTATTAGATACAGTTCTGATTCTTAAAGTTTATTCTTAGAACAGAGGGAAGAATGCATTTCTACAAATCTGTCTTAATGGCAAAGGCCTTTGTGTTGAATAACTTCAATTGTCAATGTTGCATACAGGGAAGAGGGAACCCCAGTAGAAGAACTTTCTCTACCAAATTGTCCTGTGGGCATATCTATGAGGTATTTTCTTGATTGTGGGTGATGTTCAAGGGTCCAGCCCACTGTGGATGCTGCTGCTTCTGGGCAGGTGCTTCTGGGTTGTCTAAGGAAGTAGGTTGAGCACAGGCTGGAGGCACAAGCCAATAAGCAGCATCCCTCGGTGGTTTGTGCTTCCGTTCCTCCCTCCAGATTCCTGCCCTGAGCACCTGCCCATGATGAACTGTAACCTGTAAGGTGAATAAAACCTTTTCCTCTCCAAGTTGGTTTGGGTCAATGTTTCATCACTGCAAATGAAAAAGTAATGACAACAGCTGTTATAACTGAGTTCAATATTTGCAACTGCAGTGAGGCCACCCAAAATACTAGACTCCCTCAAGGTGGAAATGTATCTTTCTTTCAAATAGGTATGACCAATTAAGGCTGAGGGAGTATCCTTGATAATTATAAGTTTTACTTCTAGCTCAAAAGTGGGCACATCAGTATTCACCATCACATCAGAACTAAGACAACAGGGAAGAAGAAGAAGGGAACAAGGGGGTAAGACATCTGCTCCTTCCAAAAGTTTGTCCTGAAAATGCAAATATCACCTTACCTCTCATCTCTTTGCCCAGAACAGAGTTGTGTCTACTAACTGCAAAGGGGTCCAGGAAATGCAATCTATAGCTTTTAAGAAAAGAGAAGTTTGTTGGGCATGGTAGCACATGCCTTTAATCCCAGCACTGGGGAGGCAGAGGCAGGTGGATCTCTGTGAGTTCAAGGCCAGCCTGGTCTACAGAGTGAGTTCCAGGACAGCTGGGAGTAAAGGGAGACCCTGTCTCAAAAAAAAAAAAAAAAAAGAAAGAAAAAAGAAAAGAAAAGAAGTTTGTAAAAGCTAGAATTCTGTGTTACTACCAGCTAGTAGTAGTCTAAGACACACATTCAGCTGTTCTGACTCTGCAAGAGGTACTATGGAAGGCATGGAACAGTGAATGAAAAACGATCTGTCTCTACAAAGAACTAGCAAAATCAGGAGGACTGTATGACTTTAGAGCATCCTGCAGGTGACAGTTCTGAACCAGTCCCATGGTTCAATTGGTTTTGGTACCTTGTTTGGTCCCATGCTCTATGGGAAGCCAGAGTGCTTTTGATGTGGAAAACCCCAGTTTTTACTCACTTGGAAATCACAGAGACAGTGACAGTGAACACATAGTCCCATAGTTGTAAACACAGTTGAAGAAATTTTGATTCAAAAATCCATTATACAAGGTCAAGGCCAGAATATATGTTCCAACATGCCATCAATTCTCAGTAATCATACACTATTTTTTCAAAAAATCAATACTGTGGGGTCAGTCTGCAGTGTAACACCCATGGAAGGGAACCTTTTGTGGAATTTATTTTCCATTACATTTTTGTCCAGTGCCCTAAATTCCAGAAGGCTTTATCAGCTTCCTACATTCTTTATGCATTCTGCAGACTTCGCCCTCCCCCATTCCTCCAGTCATATCTTTTGAATATGAAAAAGCTTAATGTATTCTTCCAGAAAAAAAGCCTTTAAAGCCATCTTAATAAGCACAACCATTTCTTATTTAATAAACAATCGCTGTCTCATTAAATGTAAATTAGTCCTTTATCCTTGGCTGTATTTGTTGAATCTATTACTTACTGTGTTTACCAAATTTGTCTCCTTTGGCTCCAAAGCTTTCTGTAAACTTCTCATAAATAGGAAGTTGAAATGAAGGCACTTTTCTATGTCAAAGCACCTGCATGGACAGCTTTGAAAAGAGCCTTAAAGTGGGCTCTGTGTGCTCAATGTTCCTATGCCAACTGCCCCGGTCACCTGGAAATCCCCCAGGCAGATTCCTGGCTGTAGGCAATGCCCCCCAAGTCAAGATTCCCCTTTTTGTTGTGTCACAGAAGTCAGAAGCAAGCTGCAGGTGGCACTGTCCAAGCTTTGAACAGAACAAGCTTTTGCAGAGTAGTAATGAGTTCTTAGTAGTGATAGCAGCATTGGGCACGTGGATTCACTGAGTCTCAATATGTCCACATTTCCTGGCTTAGAAGGGCCCCATGTAAGGCCCATCTGTTCCAGCAGGCATCCCATGATCAGATAGGATGCTTGGCAATACAGTCTCAGATAATGGATATTTGAATATTTTTGTAATTTCCAGGCTTGTGCCTAAACAGCTTAGCAGTTGGCCCTATATTTAAAGAAAATGGATAATAATTATGAGTAATGTGGCAATTTCCATTCAAAAATTTCAAATGGTGCTTAAATCTTCCAATAACATTTGGAAGCCAAGGTCCTCCCTGCCCCCGCCAGTGTTATCTATGAAGAAAAGAATTACAGGACAGTGGCTGGGTGGGTCCTTAGGGGACTTGTGGCCAGACCAACCCAGGCACAAATGCCCTGGCTACTGGCTGAAGAACATTCTGCACAGTGTTCCTTAAACTCAGCCCTCTAAATGGAACTGGTCCAAGGCAGCCTGGCTGAGCTACCCTCCTTTAGTTGGCAGAGGCTCCTGAGTACTCCTGGCTTATTTTCACGTAGTCTGTGAGGAAGGATGGGCTGCCCATTGATCTGCCTCAGGGTTTGGAGAAACAGTTCTAGAAGGCTTTTCTTTTGCCCTGACCTAATAAAGAGAAGGCATCCTACTATCTAGGTTGCAGGGAATGGCCACTCAATAGGACATCTAGATCTATTCTGATCTTTCCTGAAGATCATAGCATCCCTGTCAAAATATCACTCAATGGTTGGTTGTTTTGATTTTTACAATGCTCGGGGTGACAACTTACCTTCACTCTCCTTGATAGCTTTTAATATCCCAAACCCTGTTCATAATAAAAATCAAGGAGCTTTATCCTTAGGAGAGATCTTAAAAGCTTTCAACGTGGACGATCCCATTTTAGAGATGAGAAACCCAGTCTTTCCCACTCCCCCAATGGGCAAAGATATGTCTATAATTGAGGCCTCTTCCCTGCCAGGCCTGTGGGTTTTTACTTCAGCATTAAAACGAGAGTTTTCCTGTGTGAAAATCGGAGTCTATTTTTATTCCTTCCATCCCCGGTGGGGGGACAGGCAGGAGATGGCGCGGTGGGACAATTTGTTGAAATCCAGCTCATATTCATTATTTCCACAGCACAGAGCCCTTCAAATCATTTCTCCAGCCTCTCCCCCTCCCAAGAAAGCCTAATTCCTTTGGCCTTCCATTATAACCTTCCACCTTCACCTTCTTATATTTCATTTTTCCCAAGTTGTGAAATCAAGCAAATAAGATTTACCCTCTGCCCTCTGGGGAAGTTTGAAGATTGATAACATGTCAAGAAAAGGACTGGATTTCTTAGCATTTCACGATATCCTATTTAAACAGAACAGTCCACAGAGTCAAGAAATCTGGACCGACTCTCCCTTACATTATATTTTAGGTTTATTTTTTGCCCTTTTATAATTATTTTCTATTTGATTTTTATTTGGGGGGATTTGGTTTAAATACAATGTCAGATCTTTTATAAAGGTCCCAACCAATCCCAAGGAAGTAGTCGTCGGGCACTGAAGCGGGGCGGAGACAAGGAAGATGCAATAGGTCAGGCCGGAGGAACGACAGCCTGTCGTGCCGACTTATGATGGATGAGGGAAAAGTCTATTTCTCATCCGCAGTGGGGGAGGTGAAGTGTAAAGAAAGATGCACTGGGCTTCTCTGGGCGATTTATCTTACAGCAGATAAACTCTCAGAAGCTGTGGCGTCGTGAGGGGAAGAGAGAACGAATGGAAGAATCAAATTCATTATGTGAAGTATAATCTCATGAGGAAATATCAAAACCTATGTCACTGGCAACCAAGACGGCGAGTAGGGAAGGCGGGGATGCACCCTTAGTATTTATCAGCTGCTAAAGCAGGCGTGCTGGGGAAAAGCCCTGGGCCCCAGGGAGGCTGGGCGGAAGACCCGGGCTTCTCCAGTGGATGAAATCAGGAGATTTCGGGCACAGAAGAGAACTTTCTGAAGGCGTTTCTTCCACCTTTCCTGCCCGGTTCTTTTGTGTTGCTGAATTTTAATCTCTACAGAAACTTAACACAGAGGTACTCAGAGGTTAAATGTGAATAATCCTAAGAAAAGTGAGGTGCTTTCTTTCCAGAACATTCTATCTTCCCTACCCACCCCCTTTCCACTTCCAGATTTTAGTAGTGTTGCCCTGACTCTCAGACAGTGGACCTCACAAATGAAAACAGAGTGTGAGGACCCCACCTTGTCTGCCTAGTGGACCTGACTACTCCAGGTCCCGCAATGCTTGGAGCCCACGAGCCCAGGACCTATCCCTCCCGACATACTGCCCTAGCTAAGCAGTCTACAGACCATCTTCCTTGCCTAGATCCTGAAGACTGAGCAGGCTGCTGGGATTTCAATCTCTGTCCTGTTTCTCATTCCCTCAATGACCTTGAGCAAATCACTTTCACCTTCTTGAGACTCAGTTTCCACATCTGGAAAGCTGAGATAATAGCTACCTGCCTCTTTACACATGCAAGGCTTAATTAATTAATGTTTGGCAAAGCTTTGGAGACCTTTGCTGGAAAAAACCCATGTGAGTGCAAATTATTATTATTATATTGCTGCAACCTTAACTCCAGTTTTGCTTCTGAGGCTAATGATTATTTCTTTTTTGAAAGAAAAATATATTAAATTTAACTCCAAGTAATTTATCGGTAGTGGGGGAAAAAATTCCATTTGTCAAGGACATCACTGCATAGGAAAATGGAGATCCCCGCAGCCCCTCTCTGGGGAAGAGCCCAGGCTGACTCTTCCTATTCCGAGCCTTCCCTGGCATCCTCTCTTGGTTCATCATTCTGTCCCCATGGGCTGCAGTGTTAACTTGGGTGGGCCAGGGTGGGGTCCCAGCTGTGGGGCCCACAGGACTGCACTTTTGAAGCAGCCTTCCTCTAGCTGTTGACACTTCCTTTGGCTCAGCATGGAAGCCAAGTGCCAAATCTTTTAAAGAAATAGGACTTCATACAATACTCTTGGGTGGAGTTCAAATAACTGGGCACCTTCTCTACACAAAGCATCAGACTAAGATGTTATATCCCATCAAGCCTTCCCCTGAGACTGAAGCCTGTGTCCACCCTCCCCACCACACCACCTTGGGAATTAAAGCACTGCTAGGGATTAACACTCTGTCCCTTTCATGTCTCTGCCTCTGAGTCCTAATGAATTGCCTGGCTCCCAAGATGGCTTCACATTGGCTTCTAAAGCTAGCTTCCAGTCCTTTGTCATGACTTTTTTTTGGCTTTTTGAGACAGGGTCAGCCTGTAGTCCCAGCTGTCCTGGAACTCACTCTGTAGACCAGGCTGGCCTTGAACTCACAAAGATCTGCCTGCCTCTGCCTCCCAAGTGCTAGGATTAAAGGCGTGCGCCACCACGCCCGGCTTGCAGGTGCTTCTGAAGCTGTATCACCGGACTCCAAGTTGTTCCCGGAGACTTTGCCCTGGCCCCGCTACCTTGGGTACCTGGAAAGTAACATTAAGCCTTTGTTCCCTAGACATTCACTGTCTCTGGGCTTCCTTGGCAGAAATGGATGTTAGCGTAAGGTTCTTACTGTCTATAGTTGAGGGTGCTTGCTTACAGCATGTGACTTGGGCATTAAGAATTCAAAGTCCAGAGCATTTTATGGTAGAGTGGTCTAGCTAACTTAGGAGACATCTTTTTGCCTCTTCTATTCTTCCAGGGGAAGCTGGACCCTAAGACATCCCCAACAGGAGTATTAACTGACTTTTAAGCAGCTTTCTCTATTCCTCACAGTTCTGGAGGCTGGAAGTCTGTGGTTAGGAATCAACAGTTAGGTTCTGTTGGGAACTTGCTTTCTGACTCGCAGAAAGCTGCCTTCCTGTGCACTCACAAGGTAGAGAAAGGGACCAGAGCTGCTTTCTTTGTAGGTTCTCTTTGATCTTTACTTTACCAGCCATTTATTTATTTATTTATTTACTTTTTCATTCATTCATTCTTTCATTCATTTATCTATTTATGTGTTGTATGCATGTACATATGCATGGATGTCTCAGGTCTTCTTGGATTATTTGCAGCAGAGTCTTGTACTGAACCTGGACCTCGCCGATTCCAGCTGTTCTTGCTAGTCAGCTTGCCTGGGGCATTGCTGTCTCTGCCTCCTGAGCGCTGGGATAATAAGTATTTTCTGGGCCTCCCTGGCTCTTATAAGGACCCTCGGAATCAGAGCTCCAGTTGTCACACTTGTGTATATGGGTTGCATAGCTTGGATAGCAAGACCTTTATCCCATGAGCCGTCTTCTAGCGCCACCTGACTATCCAGGTTTATGAAGTATCATTGACACACACTGCATAATTAAGGTATATAATTTGTTGAGCTTGGACAAATGTATGTACTCTTGTTACCATCACTACTACTAAATCTGTCTAAATCTTTCCATCACCTCCCAGAGTTTCTTTGTGTTTCTTTTATTTTTTTCCTTTGTTCTCTTTGTTGTTTGTTTGCTTTCTTGCTTTTGTAGACAGAACAATTGATGTGAGATCTACCTTTTAACAGCTTGCTTCTTGCAGTGTTTTTCTAGGCCTGGATTTCTTTGAGGATACCTTTATACATACACACACATGCACACTCACACACACAGACTTACACATTTACTCACATCCACATGTACTCTATCTCACAAGCTCAGAAAGTCTCAGATGTTCAAGTATACTGTCACTCAGACAGTTATACACACTGACATACATGTACACTGCACCCTTTCCTTTACTGGTTCCCTAGAGCCTGTCACCTGTAGTGTCATAGCAGTGTGTTGTATTGGATGGCATGTGCCACCTTTCAGGTCTCATGTGCTGTGATCTCCTCCCTAGGGGATGGTAAGCTTGGTGAGAGTGAGGATAACTGTGAGCCGTGAGCTGTGAGCTGTGAGTGGACACCCACTCATGCATGGTGGCTGTGCTCATTGTAGGCAGCACAGTTTCTTGGGACAATCTGTCTCCAGTGTCAACGACATTGCTTGCTGAATATCTCATCTCTCATTCTCTGAGTCTTTCTATATGTTTGTCCCTCCATCTGGACCAACTTTAACTCCCTTTTTCTGTCTGGAAATGTTTGACCACCATTCCTAACTCAGACTGAGTTTCTCTTGAGGAAGTTTTCAGATCTATTTCCTGTCTCCCTCTTGTCTTCCCAGGCAGGTAGAGTTGGTATTCCTTCTTTATCCACCACTGTAGTCATGTACATTGTGATCAGTGGCATTCTCTATGCTGGATTGAGCATTTTTCAAATATTTATTTATTGGTACATGTGAGAGTGCACGTGCACCTAAGCACACACACAAGCACACCCAGCTCACATGTGGAGGTCAGAAGAAAACTCTCAGGAGTCAGCTCTCTTTTGTCAACTTGTGGGATCCATAGATGAAACTCAAGTTTTCAGTCCCATTATACAAACACCTCTACCCACTGAGCCTTCTTGCTAGCCTAGGCTGAATATTGTTGTTGTTGCATCTCTTTTCCCTTCCAGTCTTATGGTACTGTAAGGTCAGTGCTTGGATCTTAGTACTTAATAAATACTTGATGAATGAATAAGTCAATATTTCCACAGTTTGTATTTTAGGACAAAAATAATCCTACATTTTATTAAGATTTATTGAGACATTCTGTTTGAGATACACAAAAATTCAATTAAAAATTTACAAAAAATTAATCATACACTTTATCCATTTGGTATATGATGTAAAAGAAGATTTGTAAAAGGCACCCTGTGTTTTGTGTGTGCCAGGTAACTTCTGCCTAACCTGCTGAAAATATCTGCAGATCTTGTGTTCTTCGCAAAGCCACACATATAACTCAACATTATGAAGAAAGCGCCTTCTTCTTTGAGCTGAACAATCTCCATAGTGAGGAAGTCCTACCTTTGCTCTACCTGTAATCTTATCATCCCCTAGCTAGAAAGCACTGTATCTCAGGGAAGGATGAGTAATCTCTGTGTGCACATCAGGACTAAAGTGGTTAAGAATGGAAACATGGTGCTAATAGAAGATGATATTATTAGAAACCTGTTAAATGGGTTCCTGGTGTGTGCTTTTAACATTTCTCCTGTCAAGAAAGCTGTTCCACACCAGGTCTCATTTTGTGCAGTCAATACAATCCTGATAACACCTATCACAGCCCTTATGATGCTGGAAGAAATTAAACATTTAGGGGACTCCTCCAGTGCCACACTGATTGAGCTCAAATGATGCTGCTAAATTGACAGGTTCATTGGCCTGTTCAAGCCAGTCGGTCTTCCTTGAAGCATATATTACAAATTCTTTAATAGCAAAGAGATAAATACAAATCAGAAAAGCTTTTACTCTATATTCCGCTGCTTTCTCCTCAGCATGTGTGTGTGCATGTGTGTGCATATGCACACATGCATATGAGTGAGCATCCATGTGTTCAGGCAGGATGCAGCAGGACAGCCAAATTGCTGCTCAACTCATCACACACGCAGTGAGAGGCCCAAGCTTTCCAAGGCTGACCCTCTTTCCCTGACCATTCTGTTAATTGAGCCGACTTGTGCCAACTCCTGAAATGCAAGGACAATCTTGTCAGCAGGGGAAGGCACCTTGCACCTCTTAGCCAAATGCGGCGCAACTTTAAACCGATTAATAAAACTCTTAAAAGGATAATATTGTTGGGTAAAGTGCTAAGGTTTTCCACTATGGCTCGGGCTGTATTTTTATTAAGCTGTAAGCTGTGTTCTAAAAGAGAGAACAGGAGAAGAGGAAGCAAAAAAGAGACAGAGACTCTCATAGCCCGCAGCCTCTTGTTTGCAGATTATTTTCTGAAGATGCTCAGTAGAATATCAATTGCCTGTGATTAGAAGTCCAGCCAGGTAGTATCTGGAGCTGAGAAAGCTTTAGAAGTAAGGGCAGTCCCTCAGAGAAGCCACTCATGGCAGACTTGAAAAAATGGTTGTGCTGAGGTTTGGCCCTCCGGGTGGGCAGAGCTGGGGGGATACCTGAGGATGGGCAGGTTTGAAAGACTCTCTTATTCTTTTCCGTCTAAGAAGCTGGTCATTTCCAAGCACTGGAAGGGAGGGGGCCTGGGAGTGGGAGGGGCTTAAGTGACCTGGAGTCATTTAATGTCTGGCCAGAGGCACCAAGGGTAACTTTGACCTAGAAAACTTCAAAAAATGAGCCAGGCATAAAAAAGACAGAAACCTGCCACTTCTTCTCACTCACAGGGGCGCAAGACATAAGCTGAGCTTACAGAGTAGAGAGGAGAGCAGTGGTCACTAGAGGCAGGAAGAGGGGGTGATAAAGAGAGGCTGGGTAATAGGTTCAAGGATCTAGCTATGAAGGAGCAATAAGTTCCAGTGTTGCACAAGCAGCACAGCTATAGTTTATAGCAATTCGTTAGGTATGTTACAAAGAACTGGATGGAAGTCAAAGGTTCATGGCACAAAGAAATGATAGATGGTGAAGAAGATGAGAATACTGAAGACCTGGACTTGATCATTACATGTTGCATACATGTCTTCACATGTATCACATGACCTCACCGCCCCCCAAGAAAACCCTTCTATTGGAAGTGCTTCTGCCCTGGACCCCTTCTATTGATCTTGCATTTTATGAGGGAAAATCAGTTTTTGAAAAACTGATCACAGATCATAATAGAAATGAGATTCTGCATCAGCTGACTTATGTAAATCCTGAAATAATACATGATTCTGCCTTTAAGTAACATCATAAATGATTGGATCCAGCGTCGTTGCCCTCTGAGAGGAGAAGTCAGTCACAGCTACAGAGAAGGAGGTGGGGAAGCTGGGAAATGATCTCAGGTCTCAAAGACCCAAATTCTTCTAAACATTCAGAGTGCCAGAATGCTGCCATCACAGCACAGGGTATGCACTAAACAATAGTGATGGCACTACTGTTATTACTACCTCAGGAAGCACTGAGCCTAGGCCATTTGGCTGTCCTGAACAATTTCTATGTAATACATTGTAGATCAGGTGCAGGAATGAACTCCTTCCTGCCTTAAGTGAGGAAACTGAGTTGAACTTGTCTAAATTATTTAGAAGTTATACATAAAAGAACAAGCCTCCAATCAGGAAGTAAGGAAGAGAAACAGCCAATGGGGCTGACATTCTAGAATACCTGACACTCATGGGCTGAGGCATGTATTGTCTCCAATTAAATTTCACATTAATTGTGCAAGAGGAAGAATATTGGACCCATGTTATAGACTGAGTAATTAACTGACATGTTACTCTTTACATTCTATGGCATGTTCATTTTACAGATGGGAAAAACTAAGGCTTGCAGTGAGTGCAAGCACTTGTTCCAAATCACACAGCTCATTCCAGGAAGAAGATTCTGGTCTCTACTTAGGTCTATAAGACAAGCATGAGACATTTTCCTTGTCTGGTAAGATGCCCTGGCCACAGTTCATGTAGTGACCTTGGAGCAATTTTGATCTACCAACTGTGACAAGAAGTCCATCCTCAAATGGAAATCTTTATCCAAAGTGGGCAGCAACCACTTTTCTCTTGGGAGACTTCCAGCTCACTAGTGAAACAGTCCCAGTCCCACACAGTGAGAGAATTGTCCTGCAGGGTTGAGCCTCAGATATAAGTGGTCACTTCTTCCTGGCTTCTCTTTCTACTATGGCTATGAGTTGAGAGCACCCAGTGTCCTTGTGAGCCAGCTCTGTTAATTAGACTATGAGAAGTCTTCCTGGTAGTGGGGGCCCTTAACAAATGCCACATTACTCTTCCAGTTGGCCCAACTGTGAGCATTAAATTGTAGCTCTCAGTGTCCCCTCTTAGTCTCTCTCTCTCTCTCTCTTCTCCCTCCCTCCTTCTCTCCCTCTCTCCCTCCCTCTCTGCTTCATATACTTCTCTCCTTCTTCCCCTTTATTTTTCCACTTTTTTGGAGACAAGATCTCCCAATTCACTGTGTGCTCCTAGTTGGCCTCAGACACACAACTATACCTGCCTCTGTGTGTGTGTGTGTGTGTGTGTGTGTGTGTGTGTGTGTGTGTTGTGCTGGGGATGGAACATGGAAGTCAGGGTATTACATAGTTTTGATCAACCAAATGTGACAGGAGTACTATCCTCAAATGGAAGTCTCTGCCACTGAGCCACATTCCAGCATCTTTTTTCTGGTAGCTTTATTGAGATATAATTCACATAGCATTTAATTTGCCTTTTTAATAAATTGTATAATGTTAAATTTAATAAAATTGAACTATTTCTGGTTACAAACACTTGGCTTTTCAAATAGTCACAATCTTGAATCTATCACTATGACTTTAGATGTTTTCATTATTCCTAATGAAACCCTCCTTGCTTATCTGCCCCCTCTTCAATCCCTTGTTCCCTGAAAGTGACCACTCACCTGCTTCCAGTTCTGCAGACTTGTCCTGCTCTGGCACTTTGGTGACCTTGGGCTTGAACACCACTTGGTCTTTGGCCGTTGTCTCCTTTCTGTGGAAGTATGTGTTTTCAAGTTTTGTACACACTGTGTCATGTGTGGGTACCTAATCTCTTCTAGCCGCTCATCCATAATTCTCCCTCATGCCATATCTTACACTATAATTTCTCATCTCTGCTTATGGATCCAGGCTAATTTCTCTCAATTTTCTAGACAGAAAGCACAGGTAGGCCAGACTCAGGTTCCACACTCACGTTGCCGAGCATGAGAAGTTTGGTTAGAGCAAGCAGAGGCACCATCTAACCCGTGGGTTCCACCCAGTGCAGCCCCAGAGCTCCTGGAAGCTCAGCACTCCATCTTGCTCATTTCTCAGGCATTTCCTGAATTCTGCCCAGGAGTCATCTCATCTACTTTGCTCTTCCTTGTCCTGTTGCTCTCAAGACAGACGTCTAATCCCTGCTCCCTAATATCAAAGTACTCAGCATCTCCCAGAGCTTGTTGAAAAGCAGCCTCAGGGTCTTGCATTCTGTTCTTCTGAATCACAATTTTTTCCAGGAAATTCTGAAGTGGTGGTTCGGGGTTTCTCTTCTGTTTCTGCCAGAGTCCAGAGCCCTCTTTGCTCTTGGTTCTCGATCTGGACACTACCCCTTTTCCAGGGACAGGCATGTCTATGCCACTCACACCACCATGGCCTTCTTTTCCAGGCCCACCATACCAATTTTTAAAAATTGAGGTACTCCTACCACCTTTCTGTATTTCTTAAACTTGAAGCAAGCACTATGCAGTGCCCAGAGAGATGAAGCTTCATTGTCCTGAGCCTAAGGAGACCCCCCCATTATGAACAAGTATGACTTGCTCTTCTGTGCATTCTCCTATCACAGTGTGCATACTACATGTCACAGATGCTTTGAACACCAGGACCACAACTGCATAAAAGACAAAATGGTGCCAGGTGTGGCGGTGCACACCTTGAATCCTAGCACTCGGGAGACAGAGGCAGGCGGATCTTTATGAATTCAAGGCCAGCCTGGTCTACAGAGTGAGTTCCAGTACACCTGGGGCTACAGGGAGACCCTGTGTCAAAAAGACCAAAAAAAAAAAAAAAAAAAGACAGAATGGAAGTTTAGGAAAGAAGCACACAACGCAAAAGCTTCATGAGATACATCTGGGGTGTTGAGTGCAGAGGAGAAAACACCAGGGGTAGAGGGGCAGAGTCGCACCGGGAGGAGGAGGATGTATTAGCTCAACTTTCCATCACTGTGACAAAAAAACTGGGTAATATTATAAACATTGGGCTTTATTATGGCTCATGGTTTCAAAAATTTTAGTCCATGCTTAGTTGGCCATGTTGATTTGTGCCTGTGCAGTATGGTACAACATGGCTAGAGCACACAAGGAAAGTTGTTTATCTCACAACAGCTGGGCAGTGGCTGGGATTCCAGTATAAACATTGGGCTTTATTATGGCTCATGGTTTCAAAGATTTCAGTCCATTCTTAGTTGGCCATGTTGATTTGTGCCTGTGCAGTATGGTACAACATGGCTAGAACACACAAGGAAAGTCATTTATCTCACAACAGCTGGGCAGTGACTGGGATTCCAGTGCCTCTTTCAAGGGAACACCCCTAAGTCTCACCTCCTCGAGGTTCTACCATTTCCCATTAGTGCCACTGGCTGGAACTAAACCTTTAACACATTGGTCTTTAGGGAATAGTTAGGGTTCAAACTCTAGAAGAGGCTATCAGGGAAGCCTGGAGGGAGCTGAGTCTGAAGAAACAAGGGATAGCCCTGAGGTCATGCAAGAAGAACCCAGCACATCTTGGAGATGGCCAGGCCAGTACCGGACACCAAGCTCCAGCATAAAGGACCTATCAGGTGCCAGAGTACAATGAGAGGAAGGCCCATCCATCTGCCCATCCATCTCCCATCCTCTCAAGAAAGAAGCCCATATTCCCTTGGACTCTGGCAGTATTCTCTCCATCCAAGCTCAGAAGTCAGCTCTACCTAATGGAATGAGCACACTTAACAGGAATGACAAGGACCCAAGGCAGTCAAGAAAAAGCACTGAGCACATAGAACACACTGGGTGAGGTCTAAAGTTTATTCCCCCTGTCCAAAGTGCACAATGAACACTGGGAAGACAGAGGACACAGAGGACAGAAGTCTATGGCTCATAAAGGGCTGAGAGAATAGGACTTGTTTGCAAATCCTGAAAATGTTTGGAAACTCAACAGCTTAGACAACCGGGAGAGAGATGTCTTTAGAAAAAAACCTCCATGGCCTGACTCAGATCACCAATTCATAGAATCCTTTTCCCATGGGAAATAGTACAGGCTAAAATAATAATTCTTAGACAACTATAAAAAAAGCAGTGATTACTATGGAACAGGTACTGTGGACTCAGAGGGGAACTCAAGTGCAAGTTCTGTATCTCCCGCTGTTCTGGTTGTGCAGGGGGAGAGGAGAAAGCAGTCACAAAGGAAACAGGGACAAGGAACCAGGGTGCTGCCGGGAAGAGGCCGAGGGCCAGGGCTTTCAACCACGTGCCTGCTCTGTGCCTCCTATGACTGTTATTTAGAACATGATAAATTCAGGAGAGCCTGATGACCATGATTCGTAATCCCAGCACTGA
This sequence comes from Rhizomys pruinosus, assembly GCA_009823505.1. NCBI lineage: Eukaryota > Metazoa > Chordata > Mammalia > Rodentia > Spalacidae > Rhizomys > Rhizomys pruinosus. The sequence continues at coordinate 349,378 of VZQC01013995.1, read as the reverse complement.
AGAGGCTGAGACATGACGTCCACAGGTTCAAGGCCAGCATGAGTTCAAGGACAGCCTGAGTAGCTTAGTAAAACCCCATTTCAAGAACTGTTTTAAAAATTAAATGGCTTGCCTATAACTCAGTATTAGAGTGTTCGCTCAGTGTGATGGCTAATATTATCAACTCGACAGCATCAAACATCACCATAGAGCAAATATCTGATTGTGCCTGTGAGGTAGTTTCTAGATTAGGTTAATTGAGGTTGGAAAGACTCACTCTAAATGTGGGTAGCACCATTTCATGGGCTGTAGTTCTAGACTAGATTAAAAGATGGAAGTGGGCTGAGAACCAATATTCATCTCTCTCTTCCTGACTGTGGATGCAAGTGACTAATTGCCTCCCTCTCCTGTTGCCAAGATGGACCGCACCCCCTAGAACTATAATCCAAACTAAACCCTGCTTCCCTTCAGTTGCTTCTAGTCAGGTATTTGTACATAGCAATGAGAAAAACAAGTAGTCTGCCTAGTGTGCGCAGGCCCTAGGTTCAGACTCCAATACCACAGAAGAAATGAATATCCATCCATTAAATTACAAGAGGTAATAGTAGTTTTTCATGGCATTTCTGTGAGACAAGGCTGAGTGTACATTAGGTGCCAAGTGTTCTCTCCAGGGCACAAACCATAATTTACATACATACAAGGGCAAGCAAGAAGAAGCTGAACTTGCATTTGGTCTGTCAGACCCTTTCCGATGACATCATATGCTGTGGGTTCCAAGCACAGTACTTGAAAATATACATAGATTAATGTGAATCCAAATGTCCTGCAGGGTATATGTGGTCTGTTGTTAATCTGCATGAAGGCACAGAAATGATTCAGAAAGTTTGAACTTCCTGCCCGAGTTCAATCGAAGTGGAAATAGAGGTAGGCATTTCAAAGCCCACACAGGCTCTTTCTTCGCTTGGGCTTGGGCAGTTCTCGGAGGAGCATTCCTCAGTTAGTTCTGGAGGAGGTGTGATGTCTTGGGATAACCCCATCTTCCCCATGACACTCCTTGGTCCCAGAACTGAAGAAACCTCTGCATTGATAGAGGCTGTCCTTGTGACCTTAGGTCTCCATTCTCTGTTGAAAAGCAGAACCTGAGAAGACAAAGAGGGCCAGGACCTGTCTCTGAAGCAGATCCCAACCACCACCTCTCCCACAGAAGGCTGCACTCGAAATCCTGCACTATTTAATTAAACAACACAGGACTTGTCCTTTCAGAAGTAGGTCACGAGAAGCCTCCTGCAGAGACTTCTTTTCAGTAATATTGGGTTCAGGGGAAAGACAACATTATGGAAAAAAAAGCAAAATGTGTCTTCCACAACTCTACCTTTCCATCTTGGGCAGGGCACTGCATGCTGGATAGACAGTTAATGTGAGATGAGATTGGGTCCATTTACAATAAATAGGCTCCACACTAAGGCATTTCACAAATTCACAGTATGCCAACCACACACAGGACCATAAGCAGTGCGCTTTGGCTTGGGGTCCCTGTGTAGCCAGGTGCCCTCTAGCATGCAGACGGGCAAACTCTCTCTCTCTTCCCAAAAGGAAGCTGTCCGCCCAAGGATTTCTTAATATAAAAGGACATAGAGTCGTTATGTCCCAAAGGACCCCTCTGTGAATTGAGATTCCTTTGACACACAGTCGTTGAAGACATTCCAAGCAGATAAAGACTGTTTGTGTGCATTGTCCTGAGGAGTGGTAAGAAGCTACCTTGAACTTCACCACCCATCTCTGCCCTTCCAGCCTGGTGGTTCCAGATGCCCTCTCCTGCTTCCATCCCTCAGTCTGCCCTCACCCAGCTGTGCTTTTTAATCCTGGGTGTGACAGATTTCAGCTGCCGCCAACGCTCATGTCGAGCATGGCTGTCCTTCCCTTTGGATGAAGGTGGCTCAGTAAAAGGCTCAATAGAGATGACTCTCTGAATAGAAATGCTGCAGACAAACAGGGCGAGCGGCTAGACTTCCCACCGAGGCCAGGGAGTTGAAAAAGCCCACGTCGCTGGAGAAATGAGGCTATTAAGGTGTGACACGATTCTCACTTTCAGTCAGAGGCTTTTTCAAGCTGCTGTAGAGCCCAATCAAGAGGAGATGAAAACTTCGGTGTCTCAAGATATGCCCCTCTCGAGCTGATGAAGGAGAGCATGCCTGCACGTGGGTGGAATATAAAGCGGGTACTTCTGATGTCTGCAACCAGGCTGAGTCTGCAGCCCGAGGTCTCACCTGTGCCTGTTAGCCATCACCTCCCTGAAGTCTCAGGAGCCAACACAAGGAGCTGGGGATGAGCTTTGGGACCAGGAAATCTCAACCAGGGCTGAGTAGGGGGTAACACCCCTCCTTTACCCTACCTTTTCCTCGCAGCTCCTAGAAGTCCTAGTCTCAAGGCCCCAAAGCTGGCTGTAACAAGTCCTGAGATGATTAACTTATAGCGAGCACTCTAAAAACTCACAGTCCCTGATCAGCTGAACCTGTTGCTTTAGGCCTGGAGCAGGCTCTATTACAGCAAGAATATGTGGCAGGCCAGTACCACTTACATCATGAGCCTGAGACCAGAAGGACAGAGATCACTATGGTCATCCTCAAGGATAACATCCCCAATGACAGAAGAGTCTTCCACTAGGTACTACCCTTGGAGGTCCCACCATCTCCTGATAGCCTCACCCTGGAAGCCTTCCTTTAATATCTGAGAGAGGCATTGAACATCTAAACTATTACAACTGGGAAAGGGTGAGAGGGCTGTGTGTTCAATTCCAACCTCTGACAACCACAGCCACATTTGTTGTCATTTGTTTTGTTTTTGTTTTGAGACAGGATCTTACTTTGTAGCCCTGGCTCACTTAGGATCCACAGAGAGCTGACTGTCTCCAGAGTGCTGGGATTAAAGGCATGTACCACCAAGCCCATCCAGCCATATTCTTTTATAACATTTCTATAGAAAAACCTTAACCCATGAAAGAGGTCTTGGAAGTAGGAAACTTGGGATTACATTCTGCCTCCCTTCACTCACCTCTGTATCCCTCAACCTCAGTTTTCTCAGTGGCAAAATCCCTGCCATCTAGAAAGGAAAAGATAAAATAGCCCCTACCTAGTGTCTCCCAGTAGAAGCTTATAAATTAGACTGTGTGATATTTTTCAGGTGACCAGAAAGTGCAGGCAGGAACTCCAGGCCGGGGTGGGGTGGGGGGGGTGAGCTGTCTTTACCACCATTGTGAGCTGAAAATGCCTTTTTATTCTTTCTCAAAGTCACTGGGAGATAGATTACCTCCTCCCTTAGGAAAGTCGAGCTTCACCCAGGGCCCTCTTCCAAAATGATGGCAAGTAGAACATTAAACAGGTAGGCTTAGCAGGAGGTCTTCAGGTCACTGGGGGCTGCCTTTGAAGGAGAAAGTGTGACTTCAGTCACCTCTTCACTTGCTGTTTTAAAGGCACCTGGCTGTGAGGTGATCAGCTTCGCATTGCCATGCGCTCTATCATGATGTGCCTCCTCACCACAGACCCAAGGCACTAATCAGGGCCAGAAATCCCCTAAACAGCTGTGAGTCACACCCACCTCCAGGTATCTGCCACCACATCCAGCACTTGGTGTACTTTTACTCCTCTAAGATGATGGTCCTGGGTGTCTGTCAGTGTGACGAAAGCTGACCGACACAGGACTTTCTCTCCTGTTCACATTTTCCTGTCCCCAATTCTTTCCTGAATCTCAATGATACCTGACAACACACTGTCTCTTCATAAAAAGGCTGAGGTCCTTTTTCTTAGAAAGTCAGATCCTGAAGGCAGCTACTCGATCATCTCTTAGATTTAAGTATCCAGAATCAGGCTGTGCCTTCTATGGGCGTCTTCTAGAATACTAGGCAGCCAGCCACCAGGAGACCCTTGTATCCTGAGAGGTTTCTCTCCTGGCCAAGGGTCGTGGCCTAGTGCATGGTGTAGTCACACTGACTTAGGCAATGAAGGGTAACTGGTTTTTTTCTTTCTTTTCAATGCAAATTGCACATTCTCTCTATGGTAGTAGTACATGGGTGCTGGGGCTGAACTCAGATTTTCAAGTTTTTTTATTTTATTTATTTATTTATTTATTTATTTATTTATTTATTTATTTATTTATATGAATGTATTGTCTGCTTGTAGGTTTGTGTGCCCGTGTCGTGCAATGCTACAGAGGTCAAAAGAGGGCATCGGATTCCCCTGGAACTGGAGTTGTCCTGGAACTGGAGTAATAGATGGTTCTCAGTCACCATGTGGGTACTGGGGATCAAACCCTGGTCCTCTGCAAGAGCAGTTGGCACTCTTAACCGCTGGGCCATCTCTCCAGCCCCGATTTTCAGGGTTTTAAAAAATTATTTATTTATTTATTTATTTATTTATTATTTTTTATGTGTATGAGTGTACTGTCTGCATGTAGCTTGGTGTACCTGTGTCATGCAATGCCACGGAGGTCAGAAGAGGGCATCGGATTCCCCTGGAACTGGAGTTAAAGACAGTTCTTAGCTACCATGTGGGTACTGGGGATTGAACCTGGGTCCTCTGCAAGAGCATTCGGTGCTCTTAACCGCTGAGCCATCTCTCCAGCCCCAAGATTTTCAGGGTTTTTGGAGGGGTGCAAAGGAATGGGAGCCAACTTTGTCAAATAGGCCTGATTTGGCCTTTCAAAATCCAAATAATTTTCCAAGGTCAAATTCATCATTTAATCTTTATGGTGGTTTCAGGGTTTCAGGTTAACTCTTCATTGGTAGTGGCAAATCAGGAAAAGAGAACACTCTGCGCCCCCCCCACCACCATCTCACACACACACACACACACACACACACACACACACACACACACACATACACACACACACACACACACGTCTGCTGAAGCCTAGGCTGAATGAAGCCTGGGTGACTACATACCGTACTCTCCAAGCTTCTCTGTGCTCACTTCTTCCTGCCAGTGGTCTGAGTCCTCTCAAACTTGCAGGAAGCTAGACGGCATTGTTCAAACCTTTGCTTAATGCATGAATGTCCTACTTACCAGTGCTTCTCCTCAAACTTGTTAATACAAGTTCCTATGAATGATTCTTTTTTTTTTAGTCTTTTTTTTTAGACAGGGTCTCCCTTTAGTTCCAGCTGGTCTGGAACTCACTATGTAGACCAGGTTGGCTTTGAACTCACAGAGAACTCCCTGCCTCTGCCTCCTGAGTGCTGGGATTAAAGGCATGCACTACCATGCCCAGCATCCTATGAATGATTCTTTACATAAAAGGGGTAAGAGTACACTCTGGTTCGACAGTTCAGTTTAACTGAATTCTCAACTTCTTCTGAAAGATTCACAATGACATTTAGTATATAAAGGCCCTGGGAAGTCTTATGATAAGAATACCAGTTTAATATCATTAAATAATGGTGAGACTAATCAAGTATTTTACAGACACTCTTGAAATAGCTTTGGCAACAGGAGTTACAATAGTTCCATTGAAACATTTCCCTCAAATACTCTTATAGTATATATCTTTGAGTGTGTATTTATATTTCATTTTCTCTTCTAGTTGAAATGTCTCTGAAACATAAGAATTGCAGGCCATATTATGGAAACCACAGGATCCAACATGTAGAGGTGCACTGTGGCCCTTCCCACCAGGTTCATAAGGAAATTGAAATAATAAAGTAACTCCGCTTAACCAAAGATCATATTTATCCCAGTAAATTTGCTTCACTCCCAGATCACTATAAGTGGAAAAGTTCAGGTGATTAGATGAGACTGAAGCATCAGCTTGAGCCTCTTATTTTAATTCTGTTTCACTCCATGGGTTAGCTGACATTCTTCAGGACAGCAGTGTAACGACGAGGAAGGCAATGACAATGATTGCATGAGGGCTTAGCCATCCCCAGTTCAGGAAGAGTCCAAGATGTGGGGAACATTTCCTCCATCCACCTTGGGGTTCCATTTCCTCCGAACTAACCAATCCATGCCTTGTGCCTCTTCTCTCTGCTGCTGCTGCTGTCTCCAAGCCCACTGGATACTCTGGGGATTCCAGCTAAATTATCTCAAGTGGCAAATATACTCTAAAAGAGGGAGAAGTGCAATGCATCTTACATTACCAGAGTTAAAATTTCATTTTATTCCTTGTCTGATGCTATTCAAGACTGTTCTCTTCCTACTCAATAAGCAATAGAAGTATATATGTCAGCAGAAAGCCAGCCAGCCTTCCAGTGGGTGTACAGAAACTGGGCAAGGAGGAGGAAGCCCCGCTGATTTGTGGTACCTTCCTCCACTCTGCTCCTACCAATTTGAGGAGGGAGGGATCCAATCCCCCCATATTTAGGAGCTACACCACTGAATCTCCCTGCCTCAGAGTGCTGTACTCACATGGACAACATACTGAACAGGCTTGTGTCCCTTCTAACTATTCTGCAACATTGGTGGAAAGGGACAAGAGGAAACAGCAAGATGCCAATATTTAAGGCTCTTCTCTTAAAAGAGCTAGAATTGAGCCTGGCATGGTGGTGCATGCCTTTAATGCCAGCACTCAGGAGGCAAAGGCAGGCAGATCTCTGTAAGATCAAGGCCAGCCTGGTCTACATAATAAGTTCTAGGTCAGCTGGGGCTACAGAGAAACCCTATCTCAAAAAGGACCAAAAAAGAGTCAGGATTGGTCCATAACTAAGTGGGTTGCAGGTGAAGCTCTCCTTTGTGCTCTCACTCACTTGTCTTATGACTATATGCTCTGTTTCTGAAGGTGGTCATCCCAACCTGCCCTATCCTTTCCTCCAAATAATCAGAGATTATCTACCCATCTGCTCCTCTCTAAATGTTCTGCTCTCGGCCACACATGATAGAGAGAACTTAATTTCTATAAAACCTTGATGGATGGGCAAAGAACATTTCTGCTAGAACACAAGAAAATATCTAATTTGGCCTGGGGGTATAGTTTAGCAGTAGAACACCTGCTTACTTACATGAAGCCCAGGCTTCAAGGCTTCAAATGGAAGGGAGGAATAAAAGAAGGAAGGGAAGGAAGGAGAGAGGTAGGAAAGAGGGAAGGAGGGAATAATTCTTAAGAAGTGGTTAATTTCTAATGATAGATTGACATATTGAGAACCTATGAGGATATTTATTGCTTCTAGACCCCTGAAGGAAGAGCAATGGAAATCGCTTCTGCAAAGTTTGAGAATTTCATCATATATATATATATATATATATATATATATATATATATATATATATAAAAATATATATGTATATATACATATATATATGCAATTATGAAGACAATTGTTAATGGTAAAATGTCCAGAACCACATGACCTGCTTTTGAATCTTAGCTCTACCAATTTCTTATTGTGCAAACTTGGAGCAGTTCATCAGCTTCCTTTGTAAAAGGGAGTGTGTTGCCATGGGCATGGTTATTGCTAAGACCAAAAGAGTTAACATCTATAAGTGGTTTACAAAGTGCCTGCCCCATTGGAAGACTTAAGAAATATTAATGTTCAGTCCACTAACAATAAGATGATGCCATGAGGATAAAGACAGATTTGAAGGACTTTGGGGTCAATAAAACCTAAGTTTGAAATTTGGTTCTTCTGAAAGCTGACTTTGTGATTACAAGGAAGACAGTGAATTTCTGTTCAGCACCAGTTTCCTTGTTGGTTCACAGGCAATGGCATACCTCTCATTAGAACTGCCAGTAAGGTGAAGAAAGTATGTATTTGGAAATACCCCACAGCAAGCAAGCATCCATAAATGCTAGGGATAGGGACAGAGCCTCAGACAGAATCACTTGGAGAAAATGACAAGGATTCTTTGGGGCATTTCAATGTGTGCATTTCAATAATGGACTTGCTCAGTCGCTCTGTCCTAAGGCTATCTATCAAGTCTTATAGCACTTCTGAAGACACAGACCAAATGTGGATAATGGCATCTCAATTTTATTAACAAAGTGAATATCCCAAAGACTAGTCGATATAGCAATCAAATACAGCTGGAGATAGTTTCTCCTTTTAAAGCAGTAGCTTTCAACTCAGATTTTGCATCTCGCTTTTTTTTTAAGAAGGACCAAAAATAGCATGTTATTATAACAGATAAAATAGTAGGTCTTCTCCCTACTAGCGTGGCTCAACCCTGTCTGCTCTGTTTCCTCCTGGTCCCCTCTAGTTGTCTCCACAAAGCCTCCAAGGAAGTTCAGGATTCCCCATAATACAGCTTGAAAACAGATATTCTAAAACTTAGAATATCTTTCTTTAAACTTTTGTGGATTCATAGATTTCCTACAGTCTTAGATTTATTAAGATGACATCAGGTCAGACAAACCTTATTCCCTCACCTGGTAATATTCTGCAGGGAATACAGTAATACAGTGGCTATTTCAGAAAGGCATTTTAGGATGCCTTTTGTAACACCTTCATCATCAGACAAAGAGTTTAGCCTGAATGCTGGCAGTTGGGCAGACTGGTAAGTGGATGGACAGCTCCCACCTACAGGTGTTAAATGACTAATTGACCCCTGTCAAGCTCTCAAAGTGGCCTGCCAGGGTACACCTGGTGTTGGCTAGTCCCTGTATCATTAAACACTTCCATCAGCAACTCGGATTAAGACAAACCAGTGGATGACACTTATCAACCTTGTGAATGAGATGAATTTGGGAGGAAAAGCAAATTTCTCTGGTGATCTGTTACAGAAGATCAGGTCAAACTAGCAGAATGGAAAGATAATGAAATTCCATAAGGAAAAAAAAACTGCAATATTTTGTAATTAGGTCTCCAAGGCAAAGTATTCAAATACAGGTTTGTGTCATGTCTTATCTCAGATTCAGGCTTAATCCAGTTAACTGCAGGAGGTAAAGGCTCTTTGAAAAGACTGTTCAGGGAGAGTTGAATCACAGAACAGATAGGAAGAGAGACCATTACACCAAAGACAAGGAAGATTCAGAAGGGGAATGCTATTGGAAAGCATGGCAGGTCAGAATGGACAACTGTTCAAGGCTCAGAGCAGAGAAAAGAATTCAAGTATGTAGAGCAGTGTCTGAATGTATCCAGCACAAGGCCAAAGAGGCTCTGGAGTCAGCCTGCTCAGAATTAAAACCTGGCTCTGTTACTCACCAGCTGTTTAGGCGTAGGCAAGTTGCTTAACCCCTCTGAGCATCAGTCTCTGCATCCATAGGATCAGAGTGTACTTGTTAGCATCTCACACAATCATCCTAAAGATCCAGTTCAACTATGTAACATGAGATGTTTACTCCTTCCACGGCATTGGGTATAGGGCCCATTTCTTCGTGGGAGGGAAGGTTGATATGGTCCAAGCAGAATACTCTGTTCTGGAGATGCTCAAGGTCTGGAAGCCTAGCAAGATAGCTACGAGAGGAAAAACAGAAGCCAGGAACCAGAACAGTGTAGCAGAGAGCAAGGAGAATGTGAGAACTAAGAACTTGGGCAATCAAAAGAAATTCAAGGATCAAGTTAGACTAACAACTGATGGAGTTGGGCCCGAGGCGTTGAGACGTTGCACTTTCAATCTTTCGCATTTTGGAGAAGGATGATTATAAATTAAAAGCATGGTGAAGACAAAAAGCCAGGGCTCACAAAAGGCTGAAAGCAGGAAGAGTCTAACAAGGTGAAAGGTTTGTGCTTAGTCACAGTAGGGTACGAAAGACGGAGAGAAAAGCTACCTGGTTTTACTGACTACACATTCCCTGCAAGATACATCACTGGGGTTCCTCCTACCTTTTATTCTATGTAAAACAGTGTGAGTATGCATCACTGTGAACCAGTCAGGCAGTGCCCAGAGCACGTGACAATCACCACAGCAAGCTGTAAGAATGTGTATGGTCGTCTTGGTTGGCTAGGAAGACAACTAATGTGAGAGAAGCACATGATTGTTAAGCCAGTAATAGAGCTTGTGGTGTCCCTCTGGGGGACAGATGCCATGTCTGCACAGTGACATGATACCTCTCATAGGACTGTCCTGGGAAGAGTGGCTGACCCAAGTTCATTATTCAGGCAAATGCCAGAGAACGGAGGCTCTAAAAAGAGAAGTTTAACTCATACACAGGTCAGTACCATGGCCAGGATCGATGGAGCCCCCTGGTAAGAGACACACTTCCCACCAGGTAGGGGAAGAAGGCTTACAGCCCCCAAGCATTACTTGAAGAGCTAGGCTAGAAGGGAGTCTCCAATTTCCTCCAACATGATATTCCGTATTTCTGTGAAAACTGCCATGAAACAGTTGAGCAAGCCCCAGGATTTTGGCTGTCGTTCCAACCTATCAATGCCATCTTTGCAATCGCTGCAGGGGCAACAACTTACTCTCCTGTCCTTGCAGAGGTCATTCTTGGGAGGTAAGCTGTAGTTCCCTGCCGAGCCAGGAGGTGGAGATGGCCCCATAAAGTACCTGGAGGGCCCCATCCAGAGGCTGGTGAAGGAGCTAAGCAGCAAACTATCAGTGGATTGGCAGCCATAAAGGAATGTGAGAGCTAATCGTCCGCCATCTGTCTTCATTTTGCTAACCCCCTCTATTGGACGCCATGAGCAGCTCACTTCCTATATTTATAAACATCCCCAATCAGTCATTTCTCTGCCCGCTGTCACATATTTGTGGCATTAATGCTGGCTGCTCTATCACAGATTGGACTTCATTTCAGACATAACTCTCATATACTGTGGTTCTGAGATCTTTATAGCCACATTACAGTCTATGGCTGAGTTGTGATTACACATCAGGACTTCGAGACTGCAGACTGTGATTTGGCCCATTCCCACCCACCTGCCTCCCTGCCCCCTGAGGGCAGCTGTAGATCATGCCGTATGCCCAGAAAAATAGAATCTGTAAGCAGGAGAACAAAGACTGAACACCTTTCTTCAGGATTCAGGGTGGGTTAAGGCTGCACCCCAGGGCTGAGAACTCACAGATAACTTCATTGTAAGAGAGCCCTGCCAGAAGGACAGAGTGGTCGGGGACACAACAGGGGTAAGAGGGAAACTCTGCAGTTGAACTGACTTCCTGGTTACCCTGGATTGCAACACTTACAGTGAACCATGGCTTTCTTCATCTTCAGTCTGAAATCAAGGACATAAGAGGGGCTTCTTCTCACCCCCTATGTGATCCTGTCCCATTCATAAGACTGCTCTTCTTATAAGGACAGAAAAAAGTCATCTCCATGTCATTGTTTTTGTCCTATTGAGTTTGGGTTTTTCTGTTACAAACTGACCCTAGGAACTACAATGGCAGAGAACATAGAAATTCTCCCATGAAGACGTGGTGCCCATCAAAAAGTAAAGGATAAGAGGTCTACTTGATCAGAAGGTACACAAAAGTGGGTGTGGGAATCTTTGTAGAATGTAGGGCTCATGGGCATTAAAGAGTATGCAATGTCAAATATGATATACCACACTCATATTCAGAAAAAATGCTTTTTAATTCTGTCTAAATGGCTTTTTCAGTCTTCCTGGCTGTAGTGTGTTCTCTCACCTTCAGTCTCTTGGGAGCAGACTGTCCTAGGCTTTCCACAGATTCCCAGGCCTCGGTATCAGACAGTCTAGAAGTATCCTCATCTTAATTGTGTGTTTCCATCTCCCTTCTATTCTTTTTTGTTTGTTTAGATTTTCATTTTTTTTAATTGATGCTTTGTGTATTTCATACATCATTTTCCAATTTAGTTCAGGCATATTTCCCCTTCCCTTCCCCCCACCCCACCCCACCCCATCCCAGATCATGCATTCTGCCATAACTGTCCTGCATCTTTCTCTCAGTTTTTTTCATTTTTTAACAATAAGTGATAATTTATGAGTACAAGCATCCTTCATGTAAAACCAATTTGCAGGCTGTTGTGCCCAAACCCCCACAGCCCCACCATCCAGCGGGGGGTGAGAGGTTGTATGTTCAATCAAGTTGATCAGAGGAGTGTCCAGACTATATTGCTGTAGTTTCCATTCACCCCAATCACAGCCCTTACATTCTACCACGCCCCCTCTTCCGCAGATTGTTCCCTAGGCTTAGAAAAGGGGCACAGGTGGATGAGAAGCAAAACAGTCTACTTTCTCTGGAGCTGTTGTCTTGGACTCTGGTCAATTCTGGCTGTTTCCTTTCATGGGCTGACAGTTTGTCCAGGAATAACCTTTCAATCCTACTAATGAAGAACAAGCAATTAGATATATAGGTATTTAAGCAGCACTAATAGTTATGGTAGGTTACTTTAGCATAGACACATGTTTGGATATGTTAATCCATGAATTACAATTTTCCCCCCTGTTAAATATGACAGGGTCTTACTGTGGCTTATAACATCTCCTAACCATTAGAGGATGTAAGCTTGTGGCATCAGATGTGGGTTATTCCTCCAAGGAGAGAGCCAATAGCCAATTAGATTTGGGATATACAGGCATATGGCTGCCTCTGCTGCACAGTATTTCCAGGCAGGTGAGGTGTAGCTGGTGCTGATGGAGGAGTCTTGCTTGACTCAAGGAGACCCATATTTGCTTTATTGGTTTAGTGGCCTTTGGTAACACTCTCTGGTATTCCAGAGGCCATCTGCACACTTGCATGTGTGGTCTCAATACATCTTTCCCATGCTTACATCAGGTCTTTGACAGCAGGGCCTTATCCCCTCTCTTCTTGCAGGTATCCAAGTTTAGAGGCAAGGAGCCTTTACCTTTAGTGGGGGCTTGGATCCCCTGGCCAACATCTCCTTGGTAGAATAATCCATTGCTGACATCAGAGCTCCTGTATTAATGGGCACTGGTCCTCCTTTCTATCCGGGAAGAGTCATGACTGTAGCTACTGCTGAAGATTGGGTAGTAACAGGAGAGTCACTTCAGGGAAAAACAGGCAGAGGTGTAATGCTTGTCCAAGGACAAATGTCCATGCAAGTTGGCTTTCCATGTGACTCTAGAATGGGAACCCCTGGCTCTGTGTAGCAGCAGTACAGTGCATTTCCATGAACTGAGCAGAGGTGGTTGGCTTTGGGGCAGAAAAGGCCTGAGGAAAGCTGAAACAGAATAAAAGGCAGAACAGGAGGTTGTTAGCACCCTGACTCAGCTTGAAGATGATCTCCTGTGTTTTTGGAAAACTAACTACATGGTTCGGTGGCACTTACCACCAGGGGCTCTATTCTGTTTTGGCCTGGTCTGTTGGAGCCCAGTGCATAGGGCAGTCCCTGTGACTTCCATGAGCTTTCATTCCTGTTAGATACCTAAGTGACTCTTCAAAGCCAACACTGCATCCAAAGCCCAACCTGCAAATTCTCCAAGTAACTAGTCTCCCTAACAATGCCAAGTCCCTAGACATGGTGTTCTGTCATGAGGAAACACATTGGCTTTGTTTTGTAGAAGTTTTCTATCCTGGTGATTTGAAAATCCCCCTGAAATGTGGCTCAGTGGAATTCATGCTATGCATAATGCTGCATTTGATCCTCAGTGTTGAGGGAGACAGACAGACAGACAGACCTACAGAGATAGACAGAGAATCCATTCTGAGCTTTGATCCTTCACTGTGTGAATAAAGAAGATCACTCACTATGTGGTCCCCACCCTCTCTCTTTTCATGTCTCCACAATCCCTAAGAATCAACTTCACCAGAGGACGAGTTCTATTCCCCAGGCCTAGAATGAAGCAGGACAGCTGCTTGCAAAGCCACACCCTGGCAATTTCTCTACTGTGAAATCTGTTCTAAGTGAACAAGAATAACCTTGAACAGGAGAATACGGATGAGAATGGACACCAAGTGCCACCCAGGGGTGTGTGAGAAAGCTCTCTCAGCTTCAGTGCACCCCCCCCCCCAGAATGCTAGCTGGATGTAAATGAACCCCTGGGCTTTTTATAGAATTCTGGCAGTATCACTTCTACATTTAAGGAATATACTGCTAAAGTTAACTTGGTAGTTAAGCTGCTCTTTGGTGCTGCACTGCCTGCATTTTGAGCTGGGTGTTTCACACCTATTCATTCCTATTTTTCATTTGTTTACTTTTTATTCTGGATGATCATTTTCTTTTTTTTTAAAGGAATACTATTTTCCACCTAAGGGTTTGGTGAAAGGAAAGACTTCAAAGTTAATTAGGATGGCATCCCTCGGGTCTATAGTTAACACTTTGAACTTTGCCCATGATCTTGTAGTCAACTGTTACTTAATCACAGATCTATATTTTGAGAAATGTGTCCGAGTCATTGTGTGAATATCACAGTGGAATCATGGGAACTAAGGGGATATAGTCTTCTAGGACCACCATCATTATGTGCTCCATTACTGACCACAATGTGGCTAAGCAGTTCATGACTGAATTGAGGAATATCATCATACATTCCCTGTGTCCACTATAAGACAACCTCTCCTCAGCCTTTCCTGAGCCTAGGGGACCTAACACCAGAGTTCAGCCCCTGTGAGTGCCATGATCTTCAGCTCTTTGCCTACCCAGCTTTAACTATCCTGTTTATAACTTCCTTTTAACTGAAGTTTTTAAGGGAATGCAGTAGAAAGGTTCCTTAAGGACAGTGGCTTCAAATGTAGTCAGATACACTGATGTTAAGTGTGTTCTTATTCACATGGGGGTTCTAGTCTGCCTTGCACCCTTCGATGATTCCAATGCATCACTAATCTATTTCCACAGTGTTAGGGAAGCCACGGACTTGGTCTCTAAGTCCTTGGTTCCAATAGAGGAGATTATGTTCTGGGTTTTTCCAGTTGGATTCTGGTCTGGTCCCTATGCTAAATGCTATCCTACTTGTCTTGGGAAGACAGAAGGCTGTCTCTCTGTACTTGGAATGAATATCACTTCAGAGAAATTTAAACTCTCCTAGCTGTACCTCAACACCCTGTCTCTTCTAATACATAATGCATACTTTCCGTTATCGAATTCTAAAGTCCTTGTGGCAAATAGATATTAAAACATTAAATCTAAGATAACTTTTTCATGCAGTATTAAGGCAAAATATCTGTTAACACTATGTTAACACTAGACAATAAAATCAGCCATTGGGTATTTTTCATATACCGCTAGAAAAATCACCCTAATGAATTCACAAATCAGAAATGTAGTCCTGCCTTCCCTTTAGACACTGGGCCTTTCTACCATCAAAGAGCCTTCTTTAAATTTTAATTAGTTACCCCAGCAAATGTCCTAGCGAGCATGGATTAATATCTGGGCAGGTAGAGATTCTACGACAGAGGGAAGCAGTGCTCTCACATCACACACCAATTTTCAGGCAGAAACTTTTATAGAATTCTTACATATGACCAGGAGTAAGCCACGAAGCCCAGGTAAAAGTTGCTTGTCCTAAATTCCGTATGGGTTGCTTCTGTTCTTTGGTGTTCTAGATCTGCCAGGAGGAACTCTGAGTTCTTCATCTACAACCTTGAATCGGCTACTCCCATGTCCCAAAAGTTTCCCAGGAGGATCTGTTATACTGGGAACCTCTACACTCAGCTAATAAGGTTGGAACTCCTTGCTTTGGAGGCCTCATTTTAGCTACAAGTGATGTTCCCCGCTCCCGGCGGACCCCCCCCCCCCCCGAGATGCTGAGAAGTAACCAGAGGGCTGTTCTATCTGCTCAAATCACACAGGGCCAGTATCCTCCTGGGAGAGGATAGTCCTTGGCCCTCAGTGGATGTCTGAAGCAGCGGGTAGTATCAAACCTCATGCAGGCTGTTTGTCTTGTGTATACACATCTGTGATGGAGCTTAATTTACACATGTAGCATAGTAACAGACTAACAACCACAACAGCAAAATAGAACAATTTTAGCAATATACTTGGGGTTGGAGAAATGGTAAAGAGTATTTGTTGTCCT
Organism: Rhizomys pruinosus; assembly: GCA_009823505.1. Classification (NCBI taxonomy): domain Eukaryota; kingdom Metazoa; phylum Chordata; class Mammalia; order Rodentia; family Spalacidae; genus Rhizomys; species Rhizomys pruinosus. Next base: position 333,600 of record VZQC01013995.1, on the reverse strand, counting down.
TCTAGAGGGTCTAAGTTTTGTTCCTACCATCTGTGTCAGATAATTCACAACCATCTGTAACTCTAGCTCAACAGGATCCAACACCCTCTTCTGGCCTCCATAGGCATGGCACTGGTGTGCACATACCCACACAGATACACACACACACACACACACACACACACACACACATACACACAATTAATTAAACATAAATCTATAAAACAACAACAAAGCCAGGTGTAGTTTCTCTTCGATTGCTGTGACAAAACACCCTGACCGACACCAACTTGGGGAGGAAAGGGTTTATTCAGCTCACATCTTTTGGGTCACAGTTCATCACTCAGGGAGTCCAAGGCAGGAACTCAGGGCAGGAACCTGGAGGCAGGAGCTGAGGCACAGGCCATGGAGGAGTGCTGCTTACTGGCTTGCTCCCCTGGCCCATGCCCAGCCTGCCCTCTTATAAGGTACACAGCAACCTGCCCAGAGGTGGCAACACCCATAGTGGTCTGGGCCCTCCCACAATGCCAAACAGTCAAGACAATACTCCACAGACATGGCCACAGGCCAGTCCAATGGAGCCAATTCCCCAACTGAGGCTCCCTCAACCCACGTGTGTCAAGTTGACACTAAAGCTATCCAGCACACCAGGTGTGGTGGCACACACCTTTAATCCTAGCACTTGGGTGCCGAGGCAGGTCGATCTCTGAGTTCAAGGCCAGCCTGGTCTGCAGAGTGAGTTCCAGTACAGCTGGAGCTCCAGGGAGACCCTGTCTCAAAAAGATTAAAAAAGAAAAAAAAAAACAGCAAAAACAATGGTCTAGAATTGAAAGTGTGTGAATGTGGCCTAGCTGAGTTTGAGTGTGTGTGTGTGCTTCTCTCTGTGTGTGCCTGTGTGTGTGTGTGTGTGTGTGTGTGTGCATGTGTTGGACTAAGAAGGAGCTGTGCTTACCCTTCTTGTCATGGTGAGGGAGATGATGAAGCATGACAATTGACCAAAAGTATGATCTCAGAAAATAAAGCTGTGATTAAGGGAGAACTACTGCACACTGGGATTAGTAAAAGCCCAAAGATCATAGTTTAACTGGCTATAAGCCTACCAAGTCCTCTGTGTGTGTCTCTCTCTGTGTGTGTGTGTGTGTGTGTGTGTGTGTGTCTATGTGTCTGTGTGGTGTCCAGGTGGCTCCCTGGTGCTTTACTTAAGGACTTATGAAGTACCCATCACATAAAAACACTCGCAACCAATCCCAATAACTGCGGCATGAAAAGTGAGCAGATCAGCACCCAGCTTTTACCGCTGCCACCAGCCCAGCCGGCCCTTTCTAATACTGAATCTTCACACGCCAGGATTGCACAGCAATTTATGAAGAATAATTAGAAGTGCTTTCCCAATGTCCTGCTTGGTAGAAGCAGGAGCAGAGACCACTAAAGGGGAGGTAAATTATCTACCCTGAGGGGAGGGAGGGAGGATTCTGCCTCTGGCTCATGCCGGGGCTGTATTTGAGAATAAAACCCTAAGTCCTATTTGCAGTCAACAGAGATGTCATCGAATATTCCGAAAGGATTTAATTGGGAAAAATAAGGAGGCTGCATGTGTTTATATTTTACTTGAAAAGTGATGCAAGCACCCAAATTTGTTACTACCCCTCGGGCCCTGGCAAGATGCCCAAGGTTAGCTGTAATTTTGAGGGACTCCAGTGCTTGTCACCCCAAACCATGGCGCTTGGCACTTTCTGCCTCACAGCCCCCTACTCCCGAGAAGCAGGGGCTCACAAGTATGAATGCAACCCTGGATGGTTGTCAGTTTGGAAGCTACCCTGGACAGACCCCTCCAGGCACTGCACTGGGGATAGCGCTGTGAGGATCCCTTTGGCGAAGAAGAATAGGGAATTATGGGAGGCGTCCAGCCATTGAGGAAGTGCAGCTGCTGAGGCCAAAGGGGAGGGGCAAGAGTTTCAGTGACGTTCTGTTTTGTTCCTGCAACCAAGGCACAAATTAAGGCAAAATTAGAGACTTTCTTTGGGCGACTGGATGACGGGAGGAGAAGTAAGATGGGGAAGCAGAGCGTTTAAGGACAGCAATTTGAGAACATCTGAGACAAATCAAATCGGTGGCTGATTCTCTTCTTTTTTTATTGTGGGGGTACTTAGTGACTTTCTTTTTGGATTCCGGAGGGGTTCCCTTCCCCCCTTCCTTTCCCTTTTTGCACCATGCACATGTAAATGTGATTGAGAATTCTTTCGTCAGATCTGCTGCCTCCGCAGCCTTCCTGCCAGCTGGCCTGGCTGGGGAACCACGCTGGAGGCTGGCTGCCGTCCACAAGTTCCAAGGGCTGGCTGGGAGGAAGTTTGTCTCGGGAGGGGCTCCAGAGACCCTCTGTGAGACTGAATGGCTGCTGGAAAGGGAGGCGAAGGGCCGTTCCGGCTGACCCGCATCCTTTTGGCCCATAGGGGGCGACAAAACCACCTCCATCCGCCATATCGCCTGGATCTATACAGGAAATATACTTCACTCAGCTTTGGACACTGTCAGTTTGTCCTTTGTGCATAATTAACCTGAGTCGGGTAAATCTGGAAAGGCTGTGGAACCTCACGCCCTTTTTCTCTTTCCAGCTAGGGCGTGTCATTAAAGCTCCTCTGGAGGTCTATGATGGTCTTACCTGCTGAGAACATTGTAACTGGTAGACAGTCCTGACTTCCTTCCCGGCCTCCACTCTTCCCTTCTGTGTCTGTCCCCTCTTACCTCTTACCCACAGCCCACCTTGGCTCCCGGTCACATTCATCTATTTATGTTTTTTCTTTTCTTATTTTTCTTTTCCTGTTCTTGGCCAGGCAAATTCTCACCAACTTACCACAACCTAACTGCAATGTTTTTTTTTTTTTTTGTTTGTTTGTTTGTTTTGTTTTTTTGGTCTTTTTTGAGACAGGGTCCCTCCCATGTAGCCGACCCCAGCTGGCCTGACTCACTCTGCAAAACCAGGCCTGGACTTGGAACTCACAAAACATCCGCCTGCCTCTGCCTGCCAAGCATGTTTATTATCTTTCCCCAGCTTGACTGCTCTCTGGTATACGGAAAACAAGAACAAAATGGAAACTGATGAGTTACAAACCTTTTCCTTTTGTTGCTGGGTCCTTTAAAGCTCAATGTTGAGTTCCATAATCGTCTTCACAGGCAAGTCCCTCCTCTGTGTGTGTGTGTGGTGTGTGTGTGTGTGTGTGTCACATGGAGGAATGGGAGAGAGTAGTTAGTGTTTTTCTACAATGATTTGAAGCATCATTCGCTTCTAGAAGGCTCCCTGCTTCCAGAGGGATCCAATTGCCATAATAATGGTTTAGTAGGCAGGCACTAGGATGGGTTCTGGGATCTAGACCTTCTGGTAATCACTTTGTGCCTTTCCCTCCCACTGGGTATGGCTTGTGTTTAACCCGCAACATAAAAAAACACAGTCTTATGTCAAAGGGAATAAGAGAGAGTTTGTTCTGGAGCCAAATATGAGTGATCATGGCCTGGAAACACAGAATTATGGTCACTTCAAATCTAATGTACTGCCGGTGTGGTGGTTCTCTGACCTTTAGTCCAGACATTGGGAGAGGCGGCCAGGTCTCTGCTTGAGTTCAAGCCAACGACCTGTGGTTCTACAGAGTGAGTTTCAGATAGCATGGCTAACAAAGAGACACCTGTCCCCTCAAAAAAAAAAAAAAAAAAAGGACTAAAAAAAGTCAATCTGATGTAACCGTTTCATGAAGTTTTCACAGTAACAGAACCAAGAAAGTCATAAATGCAGCAGAGAAGGGGTCTCTGCTATAGGCCTCAGATACTGATAGCATTCTTTTTTTAATTTTTTTTTATTTTTATTTATTTCTGTATGTGTATGAATGTACTGTCTGCATGCAAGTCTGTGCACCAGTGTCGTGCAATGCTGCGGAGGTCAGAAGAGGGTGTCAGATTCCCCTGGAACTGGAGTTCTCCTGGAATTGGAGTTTCGGACGGTTCTTGGCCGCCATGTGGGCGCTGGGGATCGAACCTGGGTCCTCTGCAAGAGCAGTCGGCGCTCTTAACCGCTAGGCCATCTCTCCAGCCCACTGATAGCATTCTTAACTTTTCGATTGGTAGAAGCAAGTGGTCTAGGAACACATTCCCAAAGGTTTCATCTGATAGTCACAGGGATATTAGGTCATTAATAGTGGAGGGCAATGAATAGCTTGTAGAAGGGGCTTAAAAATATCCCAAGATAATTTTTAATTAGGTTCTAGGTCTACAACATTCTCACCTCTCCATAAGCATCCAAGTTCACATCATTTAGTCAGCCTGTGTAGAATATCCATTGTAAGACAGAGCTTTGTTCCAGGAAATTTAGTTCTCATAACAACAGAACATAGAAGAATGATAGTGCATTGTTACTGCCATGATTAAAGCATAAGAAGACTGGGCTTCGTCTTATTCAGGCTTTCTCACTCTCCCTTGAATTGTTGCCCCTGGAGGAAGCCAGTTCCAGGTGGTGAGGCAGCTCTGTGGAGATGCTCACTTGGCTAGGGTTAAGCACCTGCCCCAAATCACAGTCAGCAAGAGCAGATCCTCCCTCTGCTTGAGCCCTTCAATGAGACCACATCACTGACCCAAAGCTTGATGCAGTTCCTCAGAAACTTTGAGCCCTTTATGCCCTGCTATCTATACCCAGACGGCTGACTCCAGAACTTATAAATAACAGTTGTAAGTTGCATTGTTTGTCACACAGCAATAGATCATGAGGGCTGTGAGTCCTCAGACAACTGGCATCTCTGTCTCCCCATCATAGTGTTTTATGGAAAAGGACTGCATAGTCTCAAAAGGAAAATATGAAACAGCTGCTTAACACCAACGGATTCCTTTTCAAGCATTTTCAAGTCTCTAGGGGAATCCATGTCACGGATCTCACAATGGTTACATCTGAACCTACGGCAACTTCAGTTCCTGAAAGAAGATCATGGAATGTATTATCAAAGCTATCTAAGTGGCTTCAAATATATTTAAAGGCTAAGTTGGCAATGGAGCCAACACAAGTACTCAGAGAAGAGAGAGATCCCACAGTGACAGTTATGCCTACACTGTTCCAGAAAGGAACCCCTGCTAGCTATGCCGGCATTATTCTAGAGAGAGATCCCCTCCAGTGATAGTTACGTATTTTTCTAGAGAAGGACCCCTGCTACCTATGCCTGCATTAGTCTGGAAAGGGACCCTCCAGGGCTAGTTGTGCTTACATTATTCTCAAAAGGGACTCCCTCAGTGCAAGTTATGCCTGCATTTCTCTAGAGGTAGATACCCACAGTGTTAGTCATGCCTGCACTGTGGCATTGCTCAGGGTTTACATGGATTATCTCAGGTCATCCCGACTTTCCTTCCCAGTAGGTTCTGTTAGCACCTGCATTTGACAAATGGAGTAGCTAAAAATATTTTCCAACATTCTCTATCTATTTCAAGGTCCATCACTTGGCCACAAATTTTCCATATTACCCTCTATGATGGTTAAGATTGGAAAAATTGGTGAATTTTCTAAATGTGAAATGTTTTGATATGATAGCGCGTACTTATAAATTGCATGCTTTGTGTGAAAAGCTACCTCACCAACCATAATACAGACCTTATATCTTAAATGCTTCATGGCGCAGGACATTATGTTTTTTTTTTATTTTACAGTTTTGTGTTTTGTATTTTGGGAAATGAGGTCTCATGTAGCTTAGGTTATCCTCACGTAGGCCAGCAGGGAACTCCACCTTGTGAATGTTAAGATTACAGGTGCATGCCACCATGCCTGGCAGGACTGTATTCTCTCATGACAGTATATCAGAATCAATGGGAAGAAGCAAGTCCCACAGGCACCAGCACCTGCGGAGGAGAAGCACAGTAGTTGACAGCACTGAAAAAGTGCCAGGGATCAAACATGCTCAGTGTTGGCAGTATATAAAGCAGGACAGAGAAAACCTAAGTGACTGTCTTTAGGAGAGTTGAAAAGTAGGAGAGTGATAACTGAGGATCAAGCAAGCTAAGCCACTGAAAGACAACTAGTGTTGGAATGTAGATGGGTATTTGCTGTGCTGGAAACTCAGTCCTCAGTGATTTTTCATCTCCTTTAATCCTTTCATGCCATTTCAACAGTTAGTTACTAATATTTTTCCTATCTCATAAAGAAAGTAAGACACATAAAGATAACCGTTAACCTTATACAACAATTAACAAATGGAAGGACAGGGACACAATCGGAGATCTACTACACATACTCGCCCCCTCTGAATGTTAGACACTTGCCAAATTGGCCTTTCTGTAGGGCTGCTTTGAAATATGGCCACTGGCCCCTCCAACCCCAGGTTGAGCAACAATGCAAGAGAGAACAAGAAGCCTTACTCAAGAAAGCCTGGGTGGTTTTTGAATCTTAGTCATGGAGTATCATTCCACCACTTCCAAGCATCCAAGATGCTTCATCTTAATCAGGACACTAAGTCTCAGAAATAGTTGGGAGCAGTGACAGTATGCAGCTGAGGTTGGGAAGCAAATTTTAACTAGCGAATAAGGACATTTGTCTTTTGATATCTTTATATGTTTTTGGACCTGAGTATACCAGAGATGCAAAAAGGAACTATAGCCAGAGTTGCCTGACATCTTGGCACACAGATCCTACCTACAATAAGAGCAGAAAATCAAAAGAAATAGGAAAAGTCAGACATAAATATTCAGCCTTGTAGAATCTCACCAAACAACAAATCTTTAACATTTATCTGTTAGGGGTAGGGGCTTTGGACTCGAAGCATAAGACATGAGCCCCATCCTTTTTAAGAAGACAAGATATTCAAATGTGTACTTCAAGCTATGTGTACATATTTAGTTAAGTGAAATAAGTTATTCTTCATTCTGTACATCCTGGTTAGCCACAGAAAGTCTGTGATGAAGCAGGCGGCATCATGAAAGTGATATTTAAAGGAAATTTACAAAGAAGACTCACACAAGTACCACACCAGAGTTCACCATAGATTGTATATACCCAGTTGTCACTGATACATTGAAAAGAAAGACCCAGAGAACTTGTTGTCCCCTACCATAGTAAAGGGATAAGCATAATGTCAGGAACAATAGAGTTGGGGATCTGTTTCCCTTAAGTTGTATACATTAATAAAGAGAAAAGAAAACCCCCAAAGTAACACAGTATTTATATATATATATATATATATATATATATATATATATCTCACAAGCATGTATTATATCTAATATGCCTTTATATATTATAAGTATATAATGTATATATCAATACATTTTTTATATTATACACACATATTTTTTTTCTTTGGGATAGCCGTTCTTCCCTAATAAAATATAAGGCAGGAGACTTCTACCTTAAAATACCTTCTGACACTAGGATTTCAGTTGTTTCAATTATTATATTCGTTAAAAGCCATCCTTTACACTGGAGCTAGTCTAAAGCATCTAATGCTTTGAATCCCACATCCTTACAGTCACCTAGGGCAAGAGTCTAATAACACATGTGCTTAGCTAAAGGTCAGGAATGGGAAGGGGCCATCTTATTCTTAGCTAAGACATCCTCTCCTGTTTCTAATTTAAGTTCTTCCTGCTGCAAGTTAAGCCTTTCTTCTGGCTTCTCTGTGTTCTGCTCTGGGCAGAAACCACCTGTGTTGGACAGTTCCACTCGTGACCTCTTCTACTACAAATCTAAGGTACCTCTCCTCACCCTCTATTTAACAGCTAGCTTCAGCTGAATAATGATGCTGCTTGGCTTCTTGAGACAGGTTCTTGTCTTGGTTGAGTGGACGAGGAAGAAAGGAAGTATTTCATTGAGCACCTACTATCTTTGCATCCCCCTTTTAAATCTGTTTAACAACTTTTGACCAAAGGCCAGAGAAATGGTTTCAATGGTAATACAGTTACTGAGGTTTTCATGAAATATTCCGCAAAGCTGGGAATGTGTTGACTTCAGACCTAGACTAGGTCACCGGCATTGTTGAAAGCTAACTTGATCATATCAATTTCTGAGACACACCTTTCTCCTCTGTAAAGTGGTGTTATACTGTCTACTACCTGCAAGTCAAAAGCTACCTGTGTTCCCCCATGGCTTTTGATACAGGATCTTACTGTGTAGTCCAGGCAGGTCTTCCTGCTTCAGCCTTCCAAGGGCTGGGATTACAGGCTGGAGAGAGAGACCACACCTGGCTTTCCATCCTTTCAGCCCAACATTCACAATGTCTATAGCTCCAGAACTGAAACCATAGGAGCTAGGTAATGACTTGTTCAGGAAAGAGGCCAGCGCTTGACTGGCTGGTAGCATCAGTCATGTAAATGACATATATAGAATGCCTTCTAGAGCTTGGGATATTTTTTGTCTGTCCAAAAAGCTGGTTTTTGTTGTTGTTCTGCAATGATTCTCAGGCCATGCTACCAGGTTCTGACATTTCCTTACTTCTCTTCACACCAATGACACAAACACAATTCAAGCACATGTGTGTGTGTTCGCCACGCACACATGCATGTGCACATATATTTTGGGTCAAAGTTGGCCTTCGGATGCACTCCCCCTTTCCCCACATTTGCTTCCTGGGGTTCTGCCATCTTCTTGCTTGCCAGGTACCCGTGGTACAGCCCAGCTTCTCTCTGCCTGTCTTCTGCCTCCCTGCCATGCTGGGCTCGGAGCAGCTGTGCATCAGCCTGCCATGCTCTCAGATGGCACTGTCCTGTCAGTCCAGCCATGCCTGGCAGCTGGGATTGCAATTCGCCTTGTTTACAATGCATTGTAATTGCAGACACGGGCTGTGCTGTCACTTGTAATTTTATCTTGTCCTGTACTCCCGCTCACTCCTTTCCCTAAGTGTCAAGCAGTTGCCCTTGTGAGAGGCACTGTTGGCAGGAAATGTGCTCAACATCCAGCAAAAAGCAGACTATTATTTATGTCTCATTCTCTCCCTCTCCACCCTAGATGGGAACCCAGAAAGGAGCAGAGCTGCCCCGAAACACCCCCACTGCCTCTTACGCCCTCTGCACAGTGCCACCATTTCCTGTGCCATTGCTGCATCTCCTGCCTTGTTTTGGATGTGGGAAGGGGAATTTCCTGCTTAGCTAATCTCTGCTAAAGCATTTCCTTACAGATCTCTCCATGGGTGGGTAGTAGAATCTTCTGGAGACAGGCAGCTAGAGAATAGGCTCCACTGCGCCATAAGGGAATAGGGGAGAGCCTCACTACGCCCCCCGCCCCGTATTAAGCACATTTCTATCTGTGGATCTGAAACAGGCCAAGTGAACAGATCCATGTAGCCAGGTCAGATACTGCTCTAAGCTCTTACCATGTTACCCTATCACATCTCTGTGGTTTTTGCTCTGCAAAACAAACAAACAAACAAAAACAAAAATTAAAAACAAACCAAAACACTGTTATCCCTGACCCATAGATGAGAAACAATACCCAAGGCACCAGCTAGGAGCATGGTGGGAAAGTTGAAATGGAAAATCACTTTATTTTGATCTGTGGTTCTTGAGTGTTGGCGTCGTTTCATTTGCACTGCAGTGTCCCTATGAGGAACACGATCCCCATTTCTGAAATTCTCAATCTCTTGTGGTAGCAGGTTGACTTATGATGATCTGTCTGTCTGCTTCTAGACTCTGTGTGCCCTAAACTCAGCTCTTCTTTACCGGCTTCACTCCTTCCAGCATCCGCCACCAGTTTTCAGTGGGCTCTTGTGCGGATTTGCCACAGTGAGGGCCCTTTGAAGGTTTGCTGGGTGGGAGGATGGATAAGGTCTCTGTTCTAGCTTCCCATCCACTGTCCTATGCTCCTGTTTCTAAAGACAGGAGAGGCTTTGCTTCTAGATGTGGAAGGTTCCTTGTTCTAGACAAAGCTAGGAGACAGGAGAATTATAGAGTATGTACCTTGGGGCATTGGATTTGAGGGGTGAAAACAGTAGTATTAGTTCCATTTATTTATTGTTTGTAATAATTTAACACTGAGAACATTGCATAGAGCACTTTCTGATCTGAAACATATTGTAGAAACCTACATAGAACTTATTTGGTATCTGACCCTAACATATATTGAGCATACTAGGGTAGGTATCCTTTCTTGCTTCTTCCTCTCACAAACCTCTGCAATTCTGTTCTTTTCCATGTGTAACAAAATGACAGTCTGCTAATTTAATAAAACTTGGTAGCTGTATTAGTTACTTTCCTGTTGTTATGTTAAAAAGCCATGACCAGGGGCTGGAGAGATGGCTCAGTGGTTAAGAGTGCCGACTGCTCTTTCGGAGGACCAGGGTTCAATTCCCAGCACCCACATGGTGGCTAAGAACCGTCTTTAATTCCAGGTCCAAGGGAATCCGACGCCCTCTTCTGACCTCCTTGGCATTGCACAACATGGGTGCACCAACCTACATGCAGACAGTTAACTCATATGCATAAGAAATAATAAATAAAATTTTTTTTAAAAAGCCATGACCAAAGCAAATAATAGAAGGAAAAGATGATCAGGCTTACCCTTCCAGGAGGAAGAGAGTCCATCACGTGGGCAGAGGGGTGGGGGTCATGGCAGGAGGGAGCCAGGGCAGAAAGCTGAGCACGCCTATCTTCAAGTAGGCACAGGAAGCAGAGAGCAAGCTGGAAGTGCGAGCAGACTATGAACTGTCAAATCCCGCCTCCAGGGACGTGCTTCCTTCAGCTAGGCCACACCTCCTAAAAGGTTCCGTGACCCTCTCCAAACAGCACTACAACTGGGAACCTTATACCAAGTATTCAAACACTTGCGAGCCTATGGAGGACATTCTCCTTCAAACTACCACAGTGGAAGTCTTCCTTCCCAAGGAAAATATTGCTATCCATGCCTGAAGTACAAGGGGAGGAACGAGCTCTGGCTCTGGCTCGAGAGCCTGTATTAACACCTAGAGGAACTTCCAGGAGGCAAAGCAGGGCCAGCCATTCCACACTGCTAATGTCACTAGAATCATCTCTTCCTCATCCTCTACTGGCCTTCCATCCCTGCTCAGACACTCACTAGCTACATGACTTTAAACCACTCATTCAGCCTGTCTATGCCTTGGTTTCTTTGTTTGTAAAACTTGGCTAAAATTGATTCTATCTCATGGAATTTTATTGGGTTTATCTTATCTTTGTAAGTAATATATGCAGCATTTAGGATAGTATTTCCCTCCCTTCCTTCCTTCCTTCCTTCCTTCCTTCCTTCCTTCCTTCCTTCCTTCCTTCCTTCTTTTTGGCCAGGGACTCATATAGCAAAGGCTGGACTTCAACTCAGACTCAGTCCTCCTGAGTCCACCTCTGTAGTGCTGAGATTATAGGCATGTGCCATCATGTCCTGCTCCAGCACTAAACATAGTGTCTAACACCTAATGAGCCTTTGATCAAAGGAAACTCTCAATGCTATTGCTATTTTTGCTGCCTTGAAAGCAAAGCCAATGTCTTGAAGCAGGAGACTATACCTGAGTCTCAGCATGAGGCTCATAGCTCCATTTAGGGCTCTCACTGACACAGCCGCTGCTCGGGAGTGGCCCACCAGCTGATCAGTTGCTGGTATCTGATCCCTCCCTCCATAAGGAGTTGTATCTCTACCACCTAAAGGCAACAGAAAGCTTTGATGAGCTCCAATTAGGAATAAAACTTCCATGCTCTAGAGAAGTTCAGACAGAGAGGAAAGTGACCCTGAGATGAGTGGGAGTACTCACTGGCTTATTCTCACAAGGTCAGTGGGTCAGATGGACAGAAGGATGAACAGATGAAAGGGTGCGGCTCATCTGCTGGGACGGTGTCTTGATTTGCAAATGACATCGCCAGTCTCAGGAAGCTGAGCTCCTCATTCTAAAGCAGACAAAATACATAACAGCCAGAGTTGTTGAATAGGCTATGAATAGGCTTGGCTAATTTAAGGGAAGCAAGCTTGGAGGTTTCATGACAGCTTGTTCATAAGCCATGGAGGTGAGCTTTGGGGATGGAGAGGGCAAACCAAGCCTTCTCCCCTACCTTGGATGACTGGGAAAGGCTTTGTCTGCAAACAGGAATTCATGCCAGAAGAAAGAATAGCTATAGAACCCTGTAAAACAAAGGCTAAACACCTCACAGCTGACTCAGAGGCAGTGACGCACAGAGAATGCCTTACCTGAACTACACAAAGGCAGCAGAACGAGGCCTGATGTCCTATCCATCTTGAGAATAAAGCTCAGTGGTATGAGCTATGGGAGCCCACAGCTGAAATGGGGAGCCCACAACTGAGATATGGGAGGCCACATCTGGCTCCATCGACTGTTCCATTTAGAAGCCCCTTTGCACCCCTTTCATGTAGCAGGGTGGAAGAAAGTCTTGTGTCCTCATCAACACTTGTTCTCCATGCACCTGGAATCCTGGTTCCCACAGTCTCAATTTCCTTATTTGTAAGGTGAGAATAACACTTAGCTTGAGACTGGCCTTACCTCATAACTTAACAGGAAGACGGTTCATGCAGTAAGAAGCCCTGTCCAGGCTAGCATCAAGAAGGAGTCCAGGGTCGACGTGGAAGAGTGACACCTGCATCCCTGGGCACAGGCACATCTCTGCTGGTCTACCTCTGAAGGCATTTGGCTTATTTTCCCAGCTGAGTGAGACTCAGAGATTTAGAACCTGGGAGATTTAGAACCTTTTTATACCATGTGGAAGGCTGAGTTGGCCTGCATGAGGAAGGCAGTGTCCCTGAAACTCTGGCCCATACCCTATCTCTCTACTCCATTCATCTCACTCTTTCGACCTCCCATGTCTCCATATTCCCTTTCTCCCCTCTTCTTCTTCTTCTTCGTGATACAGACCCCCGCTCCTCAGTGCTTTTCAGCTCCCAGACTCTGCTCAGTCTCTGCTCAGGGTCAGTTTCCTGCTGCCCTTGACCTCCTCCCTGCCCCCACCCTCAGGAAGGACACAGCTCTACAGCAATGGTCCAACTTTTCATGTTTCCTAGATTAAAGGGAAGACACAAGTAAGAACACAGGGAACCCAGGGGGAAAACCATGTTTCCATAGGTTGTGTGTGGATCAAGCAAGAGTGCAGCAATCTCCTGGCAAACAACAGCCACCTCATGGCTGTGGCCTTTATTATTGCATTTAGAAGTGCTTTGAGAAAAATTAAGAAGGATCCATTTGCCTGTTGGCTTCCTCCGTGTCATGAGGGTCCTGCCTCCCAGGTCACCAACCTCGCAGCCCTACTAAGTATGGCAGTTGTGCTGGCCCTGGAGAGACTGCCGGGGCGGGGTGGGGGGGGGGGCTGCAAGGAGGGAAGTGAGACGGAGCAGAGGACGGTCCCCCAAAACAGCAAGTGAACTTGAATGGATCAAAAGAAATATCCAGGAGTTGCAGCAGCAAGCAAAACTATTTTATTGCAGGGATTTTAAGCACTTATATAGTTTTGGTGGGCTATGTGACCAGGAGGTGGGTGGGACAGAGGGAAAGCTTATATGCGTTCTGCAAAGGCTAAGTTTTATGGCAAGAATACCGTGCCCCCCCATAAGCTTATGGTTAGTGCCATTTGTCTCCAGAGGACAGGGTGGACGTGCCTCGGGAAGGGTAAGTTTAGGAATGCTGCATTTCAAGCTACATTCCCATAGGGGTTGGGTTGCAGGTGCCAGATGTCCAGTATGACGAGTGGGAGTGGCTCCCATCTCCTGCCAGCCTTCTAGGTTTTAGGGATAAGGAGCCAGTCCTCTTATACTCAGCCATAATGGATTTATCTGGCCCCACAATTTGCCCAGTGTAAAAGAAAATACTCACAGTCTATGAGGAAATCCCAAAGAAATACAAGCCAGGAAATAGCAAACATGGCCTTCACTATTGGCCTGGGCCCCTGTAATGAGAACTATATGCTTTCACCTGTTTGTCTGTGAGGGATCTGGCTCTGCTTTTCCAAAAGCCCCATGGAAAGGAGCTGACAACCCCCCCCCCCCCAAATAGAGGCAACGAGGAAGGATAAGAGAGGAAAGAAATGGAGGGGGACACAGCACAACAGATTACTGGAGGCGAGAGAGGCAGCACGATGATTTTTTGCAGAGCTCCTCGAGGGCATATTAAAAGTAGGCCAGCTTTCAGAGTTCCGCCTTCTCTCCTACCAGATGGAAAGATTCGGGTGCATTCCATCCCCCAGAGTGGAAGAGTTTGGAAATGATCAACCGGATTAATAATAACAACTCCTTTACCCCATGCTTCTCTTACACTATGCTAGAGATGATGTCAGGCAGGATTAAGTTTGGCTTAACAAAACAAGTTTATAGTTTAGTGTTCAGATAGAAAACATGTCAGCGTGTGTGTGTGTGTGTGTGTGTGTGTGTGTTGCCCATGAGGTGGGCACATTCTCTTCAGGAGACACCCAGTACCCTGACTGGAGAATACAGCCTCAACCGTCACTCCAGCCGCAGATGACAGACCTGCTGCTGGCCGCTCATTTTCAATTCATTGGCTCAGGAGTTCCAGTCTACTTCTCCTCCCAGGGCCTTGACATGGAACTTGGTCATGTCAAGGAACTTGGAATATGGTCCTGCTTGGAATCAAGCGGCTGGAGAAATGAGGGAACTCGCAGATATTCCATGAGCCCTAAATATTTCTGCCATCTTGATCTTTGGTATCTGCACTTTTGACGCCTTGCTAACAGGTGCTGTTGAGTGGAAGCCCATAACAATAAACTCGTGGCAAAGGACAAATGCTGAGCTGCTTGTGAACAACACCCAAGGAACTGAGGAAGAGTTTGTGTACTTGATGTGTGCCCAGGAAAGCTTCCCAGAGAAGGCAAGGCTATTGTGGAGACATAAAGAATGACCTGACATTATCCAGGCAAATAAAATAAGAGTTATAGATGAGACTGGTAAGAAAAAGGGGGTTTCTCCAAATCAGATTATATACCTTTAGTATAAGGGGAGCCCAGGAATCCTGCCTCTTCATCACAGTTATGCTTCCAAGTGGCTCCATTCTGGAACAGGGCTGGTTAAGAATAGAGAACAACATTGTTTCCATGAACAGATGGTCTTGAGCCATCTTGCTTGCCTTCCCCTAAGAGCTACACATACCTCACTGAGCCAGCACATCTCTGGAGGCCAAAGTTGAGCCACATGAAGGAACCTACTCAATCAGAATCTCTCCCAGATATGCCATTATTAATGAGCCAGGATGTAGCTACCCATGTTTAGACCCTCCTCCAAGAAGCCTTCTCTAGGGAGTTGGGGTGAGGGGTTGTAGGGAGACACCTTGCTGTTTAATAAATAATAGAAGAGCTTCATAAAGTGTCTGGGAAGCACATTCCTCATGCAGAAATGTTACGGAATAACACAGGATGAATAATAGAAAAGGTTATTGAAAAATTCATAATTTCCAAGTGCCAGTGAAGGGCAGCCCCTGTGCAGTCTATTTGCCTGTAGAAAAGTGATTAAAATATATATTATTGTCCTGTCTATAGAAAAATGTATTATTAAGTGGATACTAGCGTGACATTTGAAAAATCCATTCCATTCCATTTAGCAGCAACAGGGTTTTGGCTGCTGCTTTGTGTAGCAGGTTTCACAAACATTTTAATAAGCCATTTAAAAAACAAAAAGGGATTTTAATTATGGCCCCCTGCCTCCCAGCCATACTATTGCTTTGCCTTCATAGTTTTTCTGCCAAGGAAAATTTAAAACATATAATGGGGAATGTAAATATCCTGCCTACATTTATTATGTCGATTGCCAAGAAAACAACCTGACCATTGACCAGCACTTAGGGATTGAAAGGAGAGATGCGGGAAATGGATTTGCTGGTCCAGACACAACAAGAAACAAAGCCTCAGTGTAAAAGGCCCTTAGTTCCTGCCAAAGCTAAGGTGTGAACACTCTTCCAAATAGCCGGCCACCATGCTTTTCTCTGGGAAGCTAGGAATTATTGGGGGGATTTAATTATGACTGGTTCATGTAACTGAATAGGGAAGTGAATCAGAAGCATGGGTCTGATGGTTCCCTGTATATCTTGATGGGAAATAGGCCCAAGCCTTAAAGATCAGATGCCAGGAGCCATTCAGAGTTGGGGTCTGAAGTGACTCAGACTTGTATTTGGAGATAGACTACCTCTGCGGTCCTGTTCAAAGAAAGGGCAAGGACCGGATAATATCTGAGATACCTGGGTTACGCCTTGCCCATAGCAAGTTCAGATGAGACTTGGAGAACTCTGAGTGCCCGGGAACTATGGTGGGCAAGAAGAGGTCACCACAAAGGCTGGGGTAGGAATTTTCCAGGGAGAGCATCCTTCCATTGTCAGAGAACTGTGAGACTTGGGAGAATCAGCCAGCCTCTTTAGGTCTCCTTCCTAGAGCCAAAAGAAATCACAGTGATTTATATTCATTGTAGTTTCTTCAGATTTATTCTTATTTTTATTTTATTTTATTATTATTATTTTTTTGGTCTTTTCGAGACAGGGTCTCCTTGTAGCCCCAGCTGTCCTGGAACTCACTCTGTAGACCAGGCTGGCCTTGAACTCACAAAGATCCTCCTGCCTCTGCCTCCCAAGTGCTGGGATTAAAGGCATGCACCACCGTGCCCGGCTTATTCTTATTTTTATTTATATGTATGTGTATAAGACATGTGTGTGCAAGTGTACTCAGAGACATGTGTGTGCAAGTGCACTCAGAGACCAACAGAATGCATCAGATCCCCCAGAGCTGGAGTTACCAGCAGTTGTGAGCCACCAGATGTGGGTGCTGGGACCTGAACTTGGGTTCTCTAGATGAGCAACAAGTGCTCTTAACCCTTGAGCCATCTCTCTGGCCCCCACCTTATAGTTGTTAAACTTCTTATTTAAAGCCCATTTCAGTAATTAAATTATTTGTTACAATGAAATCTCACTTGGAAATGGATACAATTGTTTCGCTAGTTGAGAGAGGAGAAAATGGCTGCCCATGTCAAGCTCACTTCTGTTCTCTTTCTCAAGGCACATCCAGGAAGCCCAGAACTCTAATGTATATGGAGTCCTGGAAAGCCGGCCAATCTTCTAGATATCTGATAATGTCTAAAATGCCTTCTACTATTCATTTCTGAAGCAGTCTGTGAGTTGAAATGAGAGGATGACTTTTCTGCCCTCGTTTTTGCTCCTACTTATTTAGAGACATCATATATTTAGCTATTTGCCAACAAATAATTACTGTGAATTATGCTTGCATTGCATTTAGATTCTTGAATACAGAATGGGGCATAATGTGTCCTTGCTCTGATAGAGCAGCAGCCTTCTAAATAACTGGCTATCTGGTTACAAACTCGGGGAAACAGGATGAGTTTGGAGTTATAAGGATTTTCATTAAACTGTAAAATCTATATACTAGCTTAAAAATGATAACGAAATTGTCTAAAAGGACCTGGGCAGCTTGCTCAGTCAAGTGCTTGCTGTGAGAGTACAAGGACCTGAGATCAGTCCCCTGCACCCACGTAAGCTGGGTATGGTGATGCCTGCTTGCAATCCCTGTGTTGGGGAAGCAGACATAGGGAGACCCCTGGGGCCACTCTAGTCAAATTAGTGTGCTCCAGGTTCAGTAAGAGACCCTATTTCAAAATTTTAGCTGGGAATGTCACAGAGGGGCACAGTGATTTATGTTCTTGCAGAGGAGCCAGGTTCAGTTCCCAGCATCTTCATGGTGGCTCACGATCATCTGTAACTTCTATTACCAAGAAATTGATGCCTTCTTCTGGCCTCCTCTGGCACCAGACACACACGTAGTTTACATACATGTATGCATGCTAACACTTATAAAACTAAAATTCAAAGGGGCTAGACAGCTCAGTGGTTAAGAGAATTTACTGTTCTTGCAGAGGACCCAGGTTCAGTTCCCAGCACCCACATGATGGCCATCACCATTCTTAACTCCATTTCCAGGGCATAAGATGCCCATTTCTATCCTTTTCAGGGATTGTATGACACTGGCACACTTACATTCCTGCAGGAAAAACACTCATATACATAAAATAAAACTATGTAAATAAAAAAGATACAAAATAATTGATGAAGACTCAGCTTTGACCTCTGACCTAGAGAAAGAGAGAGAGAGAGAGAGAGAGAGAGAGAGAGAGAGAGAGAGAGAAAGAGAGAGGCCCAGACACAGACACAGAAAAATTGAGTAAAATATTTTAGTCCATTTTCAAGGCCACCTAATTAAAAAGCTCCTCTCTTTTTTTTCTAGCTCTCTCTAGCTCTCTGTACTACAGGGTGATTGCTATTAGGTCAGGCCACCTAGCTGCTGACACTGAAATACTTCCTTACTCTGTTGTTCTGGTACCTTGAACCTGATCATCCCTGACTTCCCTTGATCTACCTGCACTTTGACACAGCAGCAGCAGAGCAGGTGCGTCCACCACCATATAGCCTGGAGGCGTTCAGCATTGAGACCTTACCAATTATTAAATATATCAAAACCCTTCAGAGAAAGCCAGTCTATTGATGCCTCCTTAGACTATGTTCTCAGGAGACTGGTTCTACTTAATATTCACTCTCCGTAGATGTCTTGGTGTTTTCCTGGCTTGACAATCAGGCAGTGAAACCAGCATTTCTCTTGGCATTTTGAAATTGCTTTGGATTCTCTACGTTCTCCCAAGGTGATCCATTTAAATAGCATCTTTGTGTTAAAGACTCCCCAATTTGTATCTCTGAGTTCTAGACTCATACATACATCTGGCTGCTTGACTTCCCCACTGAGACACCTTTCAGAAAGCTCACATTTAAGATTCTCAAATTGAGCTCCCTTTTTATCCTATGCTATATACCTGTTTCTGTCCAATGGTTCCTGTATCATTAAATAGCATCACCATCCACTGAAATATTTATGAAAACCACCAAGAACCACTCCTCTATCTTTCCTTCCTAACTTCTACCGTCTATTTTTAAGTATCAGCAAGCTCTCTTAGCCCGACCTATGGTTCTGCCAACCACCTCGTAATCAAGCTTGCCTCTGTGTCTCTGCTACTCTCACAGTAAGGCAAGCTCTTCTCCCAACAACCAACCGGTATCTTGTGCTACTCAATGTCCCACATACAGGAACTATGATAATGTCACTCCTTTGCGTAAGTCTTTCAATCTGTGCCTATTGCAATATAGTTCAAACTTCATTCCCTAGACTGTCGGCCCACACAGCCTGGGCCAGGTTTGCCTCCCCAATCTCCTCTCACATACATCCCATGGTGTTTATCTTTTTCTTCCAGGCTAAACCATGTGATGTTCTCAGTCCTTCAACACCTCACCGCTCTGTCTTATTCAGTCTTGGCTTTACTCCCTCTCTATTTAGACTGGGTTTCTCAAACTTGCATATGAATAACTGAGAAACATAATAACATGAAGAATATGAGTGAGTAATGTACAGTGAAGCTCAAGTGTTGCCTTCCTAGCAATCTTCCAAATGACCTTCCATACTGACCCAGTTGGTCCATGTACTTTGAATAACGAAGGATTTGGGTGACTCCTATGCCAGTTCATTGCTTGGCTAGCTCTTGCTTGGTTTATAACATTTTTATTGAGATACAATTCATATACATTTTAATTTGCCAGCTTACATTGTATAACATCAGTAGTGTTGATTCTGCAACCATCATCAATGATGAACTATTTGTATGATCCTGTGAACCTTGTGTCTATTAACAGTGGTTCTGTGCCCACCTGAGCATCAGCCCCTAACAACACTAATACTGTCCCTTTGTTTCTACAGATCTGCCTGTCTGACCACTGGAGAGAAATGGAATCATATAATACGTGTTCTTTAGTGACTGACTTCTTTCAGTTAGCATATTTTTTAAAAGTTCATCTACATTGTATGTGTGCATACATCATGTTGTATTCTCATCCATAGCCAAGCAATAATAATAATAACTATAAGTTATTATTTAACTTTAAACTTAGTTTAACTAGGCCACGTTTAGTTTATCCATTTATCAGCTGGATTATACTCTCTACTGCTGTGACCCTACTTCTACAGCTTTTTGTACATACATGTTTGCATTTCTCCATATATTCCTAGAGGTAGGTTTGCTTGCTGGGTCATATGTAGCTCTATATTTAATTTTTTTAGGAGCTCAGGGCTGGCAAGATTGCTCAGTGGGTAAAAGTGCTTGCTACCAATCCTGATGACTTGAGCTGGATCCCCAGGACTCACACTGTGGATGGAGAGAATCAATTGGTGAAAGTGTTTCTCTGTACTTCACACACATGCTGCGGCATGCTCATACCCACATACATATAGTCAGACACACATGAATAATTAATTAACTATTTTAGGAGGTGACAAACTGTTTTCCAGAGTAAGCACATCATTTTACAGTGGTATCTTTGTGTGAGGGTTCCACGTCCTGCATGTTCCCAGCATTCATTGTTTCCTTTTCATACTGTAAACATCTCAATATGAAGCAGTTGCTCACTGTCCTTTTGTTTTTTGTTTCTCTAAAGACTAATACTGTCAGATATATTTTCATGTGCTTGTTGGACATTTATGTGTCTTCTCTGGAGACATATCTGTTCAAGTCCTATGACCAACCGTCTTTTTAAATTGAGTATTTATGTAGTTGTTGTTTTGAGCCAGAGCCTTACCATATAGCTCAGGTTGGACTTGAACTTGCAATCCTCTG
Organism: Rhizomys pruinosus; assembly: GCA_009823505.1. Lineage (NCBI taxonomy): Eukaryota > Metazoa > Chordata > Mammalia > Rodentia > Spalacidae > Rhizomys > Rhizomys pruinosus. Next base: position 313,016 of record VZQC01013995.1, on the reverse strand, counting down.
ACTTCAGCCTCTTGGGTGGTGGATTAACTAATGGGCATGCACCATCACACCCAAGGTTTTATTGTTGAATTGTGGAAGTTCTTTGTACATTCTGTACACCAGTTCTCTCATATTGAAGATCTACAGATATTTCCTTCCATTGTTCCCTTTTCCTTTTCTTTTTTTTCCCCCAAAGCCAATTTTTATTGAAGCTTTGTGCATTTCGTACAAAATTTCCAATCAAATCTAGACCCATTCCTCTTCCTTGCCCCCCACCCCACCAGAACTCATGCATTCTGCCAAACATGTTTTTCATCTTTTTCTTGGTCTTTTCTAAATTTTTGATGCAGAAGTTTACTGTTTCAGGCAGAAGTTCACCATTTTAGTCAGTTCTTTGACCCAGTCTTGTTATTGTTGTTGTTGTTGTTCCTTCCAATTTGCATCACTCCAAAATATGCATATATGCATGCCACACATATATCAAGATTATGACATCATAGGTTTTAGCCTCTTCAGCTTATGATTTCTTTTTTTTTTTTTTTTTATTGGGCTGAAAGATGTCATGTTTTCCTTAAGGAAGTGTTTGAAGGCTCCTCCTTGGCAACCTCAGGCAGCCATCAGTCCCGCCCTTGTGTTTCTTTTCCCTTTCTTGATGGCATTCTTTGAATCACAAAATATTTTTAGCTTGATGGAGTTCAGATTATCTGTTTGGGATTTTGTTGTCAATAATGTTTCTGCTGTCATATATAAGAAAATATTTTTAAGCTGGGCATGATGACACAGGCTTTGGATCCCAGCCCTTGGGAGGCAGAGGCAGACTTTTTCTTAATACAAGATTTTTCCTTCCAAGGGTTTTATCATTGTAGTTGTGCCCATGCATCCATGATCATTCTTGAGTTAATTTAAACTTGCTTTTGTTTAAGTGTAAGGTGGGATCCAACTTTCTTATTTTACTAGTAGGTTTTCAGTTGTTCCAGAACCACTTATTGAAAAACCTCTTCTCTCCCAACATTTAACTTCTGTAGCATACTTATAAAAAATTGAATATAGGTATGACATATTTAGTGATTTTCCTATTAAACTGGTCTACATTTTTATGTTGGTATGAGAGCTGGTAATTAGTTTTGAAATTAGGAAACATGAGGTCTCCAATTTAGCTATTTGAGATTGGTGTGGCTGTTTCTCATCTTTGGCATTGTTATGATGATTTTCGGATCAACATGTTGACTTCTGAAAAAAATAAATAACTGGGATTTTGAAAGAGATTATGTTGTACGTATCAATGAAATTGGAAGTTCAACCTCTTAACAATACTAAGTCCTCCCAACTTGGCAGAGGGTGACTTTTGTTTCAATTGGACTTTTAATATTTTTCTTCAATGATGTTTTATCATTTTCAGAATATGACTTTTACAGTTCTTACATTAAAATTATACATATGTATTTTATTCTTCATAATGCTATTATAAGCTGAATTTTTTATTAATTTCACTTTTAGATTATTCATCAATAATATGAACAAGCTTAGTATATTTTGTATATTTATAATTTACCCTGAACCTTTGCTGAATTTGTCTACTAGTCCTATATATGTCTTAACCTAATTCTATTAATTTTAGAAATTTTTTTCTGTGATCATGACTAAAATATTGAGATGGCTGTGCCAGGCATGATGGCACATGCCTTTAATCCTAGCACTCAGCACTCGGGAGACAGAGGCAGGCGAATCTTTGTGAGTTCAAGGCCAGCCTGGTCTACAGAATGAGTTCCAGGACACCTGGGGCTACAGGGAGACCCTGTCTCAAAAAAACAAACAAAAAAATTGAGATGGTTTTAATTCTTTGATTTCAATATATACACTTTTTACTTGTTTCCCTAGTTGCCTAGCTAGAAGGCAACATTGAAAGCAAGTGGTGTTGGTCTTTTTAGGTAAGAGGAGAGGAGGCTCCAGAGAGAGACAAGGATACTAGCATCATTTCCAGGCAAAGGTCTTTAATATGCCCTCAGCAGCAAGATCTGAAAGCAGAGTTATAAGTTCAGGGAACCAAGCAAGGCATCTTCCTTTTAAGATCTCCTTAGGAACATGTAAGGAGGGGAAGGTCTTGTACTAAGAGGAAGCAGGCGTAGTTAATACGTGTCCTAGTTTGTCTTCCATTGCTGTGACAAAACACTCTGACTGACACCAACTTGGGGAAGAAAGGGTTTATTCAGCTCACATCTCCTGGGTCACAGTTCATCACTCAGGGAGCCCAAGGCAGGAACTCAGGGCAGGAACCTGGAGGCAGGAGCTGAGGCACAGGCCATAGAGGAATGCTGTTCACTGGCTTGCTTCCTTGGCTCATGCCCAGTCCACCTTCTTATACAGTACACAACAACCTGCCCAGGGTGGCACCACTCATTGCAGGCCGGGCCCGCCCACACTGCTTGACCATCAAGACAATACTCCACAGATGTGGCCACAGGCCAATCCAATGGAGCCAATTCTCCAATTGGGGCTCCCTCAACCCAAATGTGTCAAGTTGACACTAAAGCTATCCAGCATAATATGTGACCTGTGCTAGCAGGCAGACAAACCTTTAACTGTGTGATAGGAGTCATAGAGATAGGGGAGTGGGATTGGTTAGAGTGTGACTACAGTCAAGCTGCCCTTGGACTCTGGTGGAAGGGGTTGGCTTGTTTACCTTCCTGCCCAAAGCCTTCTCTACTTAGGGTCTCAGCAGGCTGTAGTCTGTGTGGATGCTCCAGCAGGTGGGAGGAGCAGCCACTCCCATCTCTGCCTTGTCCCTAATTGTATGCTTGGGGGGGTACTTTCACTCTCTTGCTAGGAAGTATGACATTAGCTAAGGGTATTTTACCTTTTGTCAGGATGGGGATATTCTATTCTAGCTTGCAAAAGTTGTCTTCTTCAATTTTAAGTCAGTTTAAATGGTCCCTGCTTAGAAAGTCCTTACCCTAACCACTTTAGAACACCTTAGATTATCTCCACTCACTGTATCAGTTATTTCTTTAGGCTTAAACCTTTCTTTCATATCTTACTTATTAAAAATTATACAAATAACTTTCTACTTTGAAGGTTCGTTCATGTGGGGGGGACTTTAAGGATGGAACTCAGAGCCTTCTGCATAATAGACAAACAGTCTACCAGTGTGCTATGTTCCCTATACTTTCTTTTTCTCTGTTTACCAATACTACATTTATGAAACCCTTATCAGGGAGGCAGGAATCAATTTTGTCCCTATTCACTGCTATGCTTTCTACATCAAACACAATTTCTGGAGAGATGGCTCACTGGTTAAGAGCACAGGCTGCTCTTCTAGAAGACCTGGGTTTGGTTCCCAACACCCGTATGATGGTTAACAACCATCCATAACTCTAGTTCCAGGGGATTTAAATCCCCTCTTCTGACCTCCTCCAGGATTGCATGACATGGGTGCACTTTGGTACATGCAGGCGAATATAGTCACACACATAAAATAAATATAATAAAATATTAAAAAAGAGTTGGTCAATCAGAGCATGGTAGCTAAATAACTGAATATTGAAGAAAATTCCCACCTCCTGCTCCACAGTCCCAAAGACAAATGGAGGAACCTCTCCAAACTATTGTTTAGGAGAGGCTAGTGATTTTTTTATTATTATTTATTTATACATACATTTTTTTATCAAATCTAGACCCGTGACCCCCTATCCCCCCACCCCTCCAGAGCTCATGCATTCTGCCAAACATGCTATTCATCTCTTTCTCAGTCTTTCTCAATATTCTCCATGGGTAAGTTGACTGTTTTTAGCAGAAGTTCACTGTTTCAGTCAGTTCTTTGATGCAGTCCTTTCTGTTGTTGGACATGATGCATCTTGGAAACAACAACAGAGGCTAGTGACTTTAATGGGCCTTCTCACAGAGGGAATGGGTGAGGGGTAACTTACAGGATTTTTGGCACTCTCCCCCTCATGTTAATAATCCCAGACATCCAAAAAGAGTGCACCAGTGGAGGAGAGACCCACTCACTAGCACTCCCAGGTTATAAGCCCTTTGCCCCTCTCCTTATAGCAAAGGTGAGCTGGCTGGTGGGGAGGGGTTGCTGGATCCCTGGCTCCTCCCTTCCTTCAGAAGAATCACCTTTGCAGTCCAAAGTCAGTCCATTTGGAGGAATGGTCCATGCCACACTGAATAGATAAATAGACGGTTTACCCCCAACATAAATAATGGCAAGTGGTCTGTCACTAGGAAGAAGCAGGAGACCAAGGGCCAATGACTGGACTTTAGTGACAGCAGTGAAGGGGATGGAAAGTATCAGAAGGCTTATTATTATTACTATTATTATTATTTCTCTGTGTGTGCATGCACACATATGCGCATGATGTATATGTATGTAAGTGTTCATGTTACAGTGACCACGTAGTGGTCAGAGGACAACTTTTACAGTTGGTTCTCTATCCTTGTACTTTTATGTGGTCCCCAGGGATTTGACCTCAGGTTACCAGGTTTGTGTGGCAAGTGCCTTTACCAGCCAGGCCATCCTGCCAATCTGAGAAGGGCTTTTACCATGCAATGTTTCAAATGGTAGGCAGCACAATTAGCAAACAATGAAAGCAAGTGAAAACTGACTGCAGAAAAGTCTTCCAAGGCAGAGCATTCTCACACCCCTCTTGAACCAGTATATCATGTGGTCAAGGGTATGGGTTGTTAACAAGCTGTAGTTTCCGTTTGTTTCCAGAGGAACAAAGGGCAATGATACCAATTAAATTCTTCCTGGCTGTTGAGAATCCTAGGCACTCAGCCAAGCTCCTTTGGGGAGTTTCTTTACCCCAGCCTGCTACATAGCACAAAAGGGAGGCCACAGCATTGGAGACAACATGGTCGCTGGCTAAATAGACCTCTAAATGTGCCTATATCATCTGTTTCATCTCATTCCTTTCACCACCCCACAGTTAAATCTGTCCCAGCCCCCTCCTCTCAGCCTCCATCACCATCATCTAAATTAAAATCTTTTATCAGTTTCTGGGTAATCCCCTATGATGCCCCAAGTATGACAGGATCCTTCTCGCTCACACCTCCCATGTAAGCACTGATAGCTGTGGAAAGTAAAACAGCTTTGAACACCACACACACACACACACACACACACACACACACACACACACACATCTGTGTCACACCAGCTGGGAGCTGGCAAAAAAGGACATGTTCACTGAAGATTTTAAGCATTTGTAAGTGCAATTGTTATTTTCGAGGTTGTGAGCTGCCACTTCTTTACCTCTTCAGAGGGCAGAGCAGCAGTGTGCTGTGTTTCTCAGCCCTGTGTTTTTGTAGTCCTTCAGGACTGGGTTCTGCGTTTGCAATTTGTCTGTTTTCCCATAGCAAACTTTGTCTGTTTTCCCATAGCAAACTTTGTTTCAGGATATTGTCTTGGTCACATGGCCAAATTATATGAAGGGGATGGAAAGTATCAGAGGGCTTATTATTATTATTATTATTATTATTATTATTATAAATTTCACAGGAGCCAGTCTCCTGCCCGTCATGACCTGACCTATAATTGCAGCTTTGTCTTTTTTCCATTCCTTCCTTCAGCCCATCCTGGTCTTTCTCTCCTGGAGGAGGAGACACAGGCAGTGTGTACAGTGGATAAAATATGTGTTTGGGGTGTGCACACATGATTTAAATTCTCCCTGTAATAATTACTCACTGTAAAATGCTGAGGGTGCGGTGGCTCACGCCTTTAAGCTTAGCACGCGGGAGGCAGAGGCAGGTGGATCTCTGTGAGTTCAAGGCCAGCCTGGTCTACAGAATGAGCTCCAGGCCAGCTGGGACTTAAAGGGAGAACCTGTTCTCGAAAATACAAAAGAATTTGAAGAGAATAAAAAAAAAAAAAAAAAAAATGCTGAGTGTGGTATTTGAGAACTTCAAAACAGTCTTTTGACTCTAAAGTGAGTGCTCTGATTCTCATGTTAACACTAAGGAGAAAATATAATTGATGGTTGTTTCCTTATTTATTTACTGCCATTCTCCGTGCTCAATTATAAACTATATAGTAGATTCCACAAGGCAGGGAAGGACTGTATTTTGTTTCCTGTGTCGCCAATACATAACAACAAACATTGTCCAATAAGCATTGTCCAATAAACATTTCTGAACAAGTGAATGAGATGACTGGAAAGGAAAATTCAGGGATCCAGGTGATTTGAAATAGGTGTTTAGTAAATAAGTATACCTTTTATTACTTTAAATGTTGTTTGCATTTTTCTTTAGACTGGCAATTTAGAAAACCTCCTTTATTAGAAGTCATAGCAGATGGAAAGTATTGGGATCACGCAATTTCCATGTGACACTGGCATGATTTTCCATTAGTGATAGGGCTGCCAGCCTCATGCATCCTACCAGATGAGGCGGTAATCAGATGGGGTGCTCTATCCCTGCCCCAGCCTGGCTCCTGGGACCATCTCCACGTTTGTGGTACAGTCTCTGCAATGCTGTTCAACACTTCAATTATTGCTTGCCTTCTCTCCCTATCCCTCCACTTTTCTTTTCTTTCTTTCTTTCTTTCTTTCTTTCTTTCTTTCTTTCTTTCTTTCTTTCTTTCTTTCTTTCCTTCTTTCCTTCCTTCCTTCCTTCCTTCCTTCCTTCCTTCCTTCTTTCTTTCTTTCCTTATTTTCCTCTTTTTTCAATGTACCTGGTTTGTGAAGTCATCTTGATGTTACCTAGTCCTGGTGGCTCAAATGTCAAGTGAGAAACAGCTTCAAGAGTTGCTTCTGTTCACAGCAGTGAAGGCTAGACTTTTATTGATAGTGGCTGCAAATATACATTTCAGTAATGAATTACAACTTTTTTAAAAACTAGAGGAATTATTTTTTCTGGGTGTTTGGTTTTGCTTTACTTTATATGGAAAATATCCACGTTCATAAAAATTGGAAAAATTGGAAAAAACAGTTCTATGTGTCATGACCACCAGTGTCACCTTGGTCCACCTCCGAACAAGCGTCCATACATTTTCTCTAGTTTAAACCTTACACCTAGCCAAAAGTAAGGTTATGAACAAAGCTCTCTCTAGACTGAATCAACTTCTCTCACTTCCAACAGAACTACTTTGAGAAAAGGGCTATAGATTTAGAAAAGCTTAAAATTCACAGCAAAATTGAGAAAGTAGTCTATAGATTTCCCTTATATACCTCTCCCCCGCATATCTCTCCCATGTCAATACCCCTCACCAGATGGTATAACTGTTACAATCATACACCTGGAGTTACCAAACCTTATCACTCAAAGCCTATAATTTATGTATAGTCCACGCTTAGTGTTGTGCATTCTATGAAATTGTAAAAACATATAGTGTCATGTTTCCACCATCAGAGTATTATATAGGCTAGCCTTGAATACTACATTGGCTAGCCTTGCTACCTTAGAAGTCCCAATTGCTTTATGTCTTCATTCTTCATCCTCCTGACCCTGTGGCATCCACTGATCCTATGACCATCTTCATAGTTTTGCTTTTTCCAGAATTCCATGTATTCATTTTCCAATGGATTTCTTCCAGGGTACTAATTTATTCCCTTAATCACATGGAGTTAAAATTCCTTCAAGGGCTGGGCTTGATGGCACACGCCTTTAATCTCAGCTCTCAGGAGGCAGAGGCAGGTGAATCTCTGTGAGTTCAAGGCCAGTCTGCTGTACATATCAAATTCCAGGCAAGCTGGGGCTACTGGGAGACCCTGTCTCAAAAAAGACAAAAAAAAATTCCTTCAAATATTTTTGTGGTTTTATAACTTTTAAATCTGTAGATATTATTTGTTCAATATAATGGGTTTCTTGACAACATTTTCATACATGCATATAATGTACATTGATCATATTCACTTTAGAGAAATTCTTTTTTGAAACAAATCTATGCACATGTTCACTAGCTGGCACTAAAGAAAGTAGACTAAGGAGACCTGAGTGTGGGTAGGAAACTTCCCACCCACCTTCTCCTGGAGGAAACTGATCTCCATAGAGTAAGGGGGTGCAGGGGCTGGGGGGCTGAGAGGCTTTCTGTTCCAGGCTCTGGGTTCCATTCTCTGATACATCCTGGTCCTATCTTTCTGAACTTCAGTTTTCATGGCTATGTCACAAACTTAGAACTGTTCTGCTAGACAGGGTGTGCTATTTTCTGATAATTATTCCTGGCTTTATAATAGACCTTAGAGGTTTGGCCAAAGCCCCATGATTAAAGTCTTCTAAAGCAGCAGACCAGGCTGGAGAGAACACTCAGCAGGGAAGCAGGTGGCCCACACTGGGTAATGGAAGCTGTGACCTAAACTTCTATCTCTGATTTCAATTTCCCCCGTATCTGCTTTCATGCTGTGCAGTTTCCTGACCGTGAGTCTGGTTGGATTTCCATCCATGGGCTTTGGCTTAATCCTGAAAAGATCAAAGACTGCTTGATGGCCCTGGAAAAGCAGACTGTGGTTTGCATTTGAGCTGCCTTTATTTCTTGGTGTTTTCTTTATGAATAACAATGCCAAGGTCTAGATCTTGCACTCAACATATCCTTATTTACTAGCTATGTCAAAGACCACTCTTCTTTACTCTCCCGCCTCGACAGGCAAGCAGGCTTCCGTCTCCCACTCTTCCTCCCAGCCCATAGTTCACTTAATATAAATGCTAATTAGGATGGGTGTTTGAGGTTCTTATTCTCTCTGGTGTGCAGAGAGCCCCTGAAGACAGGCTTCCCAGATGCCTAGGCAGGCTGAGCTCAGGACTCTTATCATCCCGTGCCTACCCATGAGGTGAAAGAGGTAAGAGTTCCTGGCATTGGCAGCAGGAGAAATGCATTTCTTTGTTGCAGTCATTTGCACAATTCTGACATTTCCCCTTAGCAGTATCTTGTGGAAAACAAAAATACACAAACACAGATTACCCAGCCTCCCACAGTGGGTAATCCTAGACGGAACATTTGCCAACGGGCACCAAAACAATCGTTATACTGTCAAACAATGAGCCAGGTAAACTAAGAGAGAAAATAAACCTGGTGTTACCAAAGAAATGAAATTGAGGAACCAGCAGCTGCAGAGGAAATGGAAGACCTCCCCCGCTGGGGAGAAAAGGCTGTGCACCCCTCACCCAACCATCACAAATGCCTGAGGGTTGAAACCACGTCAGAAACAAAGACAGTTCTTTCTACCTGTGATAGCTATGAAGCCAGGAGAGGAAAGAAAGAATCCACTGAAAAACATTGTTCGTGGGGGCTTCCTTTGGGGTTAGGACCCATGGAACTCATTATTAGTAAGGACTGAATTCTTACCAGTTATGCAACAGTGTGTGCTCCATGCAGCTACATGTGGAAGAGTCACAGTTTTGTCTACAAGAAGACTACTCTGCTGGAGCAGAGCTTATTTTAAACAGGAGATTTTGCACTGGGGTGAATAAGCCTAGTGGTTAAAAATAGAAATTGGAGTTTGAATAGAGGAAATGCTGAGGGGGAACAAGCACTCCCAAAGCTTGTTCTAGGAGGGGGGTGGATCACAGGTGGACACAGCTGGACAGGTAGGGGCAAGACCATACCAGTGTCAGATATGAAGACAGGATGGAATCGAAGCGAGCAGTGGGGCTGCTCACGTTGGGTATGAGGGGAATATAAATCAAAATACATGTTGGTATGAAAACTGAGGACCTGAAATGCCAGGACAAAGCATATGGACATTTTCTTGACATCGGTGGAGGACTACTGAAAGGTTTTCTGACCAGAGGAAAGAAGCAGTGAAAGTAGCATTTGAGAAAAATTGATCTGTGAGAGTGTATATAGCATCGATTGGACTGGAGAGGGCCAGATGGCTTAGGTACCAATGTGAATAACTCGGAGAGGTGGTTGGTTATGAAAATGAAAAGGAAGAGTGGAAGAGAGAGACAGCTTAACATTTGTTCCTGAGTACATGGAAGGGAAGTAGAGAATGTGGAAAGTTGAGGAGAAGCCCAAAGGTTTAGATTTGTACCCAAGGAGGTGAGGGTAAGCTGGCTTTGGGGGATGAGTTGGTCTTTTCTTAAGCATGTTAAGTATGAAGTCATAAACAGCATATCCTGATGTTACCTGGTAGAGAAACTCAATTAGAACTTGGGTTTCAAATGATACCTTGAACTGTGCAGAACTAATTACCAGTTCCTGCACGTATGATAACATTTTATAATCATAGGCTCCATGCTGTGTATGCACATGAATTTGGTAATTATGGGATGAATCCTCTGGTTCTTTGCCTCTCTGATTCCTCTATATGGTATCCTATTGCTCTGGGACCCAGAGAACAATAGATCAAAGGGGAATCCTCTGATGTAAGGACAAAGGAGGAGAACAAGGAAGAAAGAGAAGCGCTTTTAATTCAAAAGGAACCAAGGCCCAAACACCCAACTTGCAAGAAGCCAGAGTTAGGAGCAAAATGTTACTAATGAGAAAAGGGGATAACTCCCTTCCTGAGTTGGTTTCAGGATTAGTGATCAATTAAGGTGGAGAAAACTAGGAGTTTCACATGTGAAGCTGTTGCTGTTTACTCATAGGTCTGCAATGTGATGTTTCTAAAGCTGATAAAAAGTAGCTTTTGAAGATTAACTGCCTGTTATTATGACCATCCACTAAGGGGGACCTCATGAACACATCATACCCATGTACAGTCCCTTTCTTTCCACAAATGATCAAGTTTGGCTTGAGGAGACTCAACATTTAGTGGTGGTATGTGACTCCAGAGCTAGGTTGCAAGTGGCCTTACCATTGTTGCTTTGTTCTTCTGTATCACTTGTTTAGTGGGAAGTTGGCATATATATATATATATATATATATATATATATATATGTATATTTCTCTATCTCTGTGATATATTATGAAAAGCAAGTTAATCTAGGAAGTGCTTACTTGGGCTCACGGTTTGAGAATACAGTCTACCATAGACAGGAGCAGAAACAGGCGAGGCAGCAAGCAAGGCAGGGCTATAAAACAGTGATCTGCTTCCTCCAGCAAAGCTCCCACTTTCTAAAGGTGCCACAACCTCCTTAAACAGCAATGCCGGCTGGAAATACTGTTCAAACACATGAACAAATGGAAGATGTTTCATACTCAAACCAGCTGGTCACCTTGCTCACTCATTAACCAGCACTGATGCACCAGCCCTGTATGTGAACTACCTTGGAAGGGGATCATCTCAACTGTAGACAAACCCACTGATAATTTTAGCAACGTCATACATGGCCCTAAACCAGAACGTTCCATCCAAGCTGCTCAGCAGTTCTTGATACCCAGGACTAAGTTGTTATTATTGTATAAGCCATTAAGATGTAGGCTAATCTTTTATGTAACAAGAGAAAAGCAATACCCATAGCTTTACAAAATATCCTAGAGCTTTTCTGAGTGCCCTTCACAATGTTGCATGTTATTGCTTTTGTGAGAAGGAGCTCACCATGTAGCATAGACTGGTCTGGAACTTGTTATGTGGAACAGGTTGGTCTCAAACTTAAAATTTTCCTCAGTGAGCCTAGGATTACAGGCATCTATCACATGCCTCGTGCTTCAGGATATTTAATACAGCAAACATTTTCAGCTTCTGTAATACATCACCAACCTACTGAAATTGATGAATAAAATGTTTTCGGCTCAAAGTCTCTCCAAAGTGTGCAAAGTTCCATGGAGGGCAGCCAAGCTCAGGAAAAGAAATGGATGCATACAAAATGCCACACGTGCTTATTGAGCTAAATTGAATTGAAATTGCTGACAGTTACAGATGAAGCACTTCCCTTTGGCACCTCGCATGTTTATCCGATACTGAGCTACTGGCAACGGTGTACTACAAGGAATGCTTGTGTGGTTCCCCTTAACTTGGTGGAACACATTTTCCCTGCTCCACCCATCGGAGATTGGCAGCGGGGCTCCGCCAAAAGGAATGAACTACTTCTGTCTGGCTCTGACTTAAGCACAGAACCTTGGGACACACAGCCAGATATCCCCGGAGGTATTCTTCATGGCCTGGATGTCACCTTCTTTTTCAGCCTTTCTTGCAGAACATTGCTCTGTGACACTCATAGGACAGCCCCATTCCATACAAAGGTGGTCAGATCATCTCTATGGACTGCCTGCCATTCCCTATGCTCAGTGCCTCAGAACCAGGAACTTTTGAGGGTGGGTGGCCTTGATTATGCTCTACGGTGGCTCTGCTCCATCCTTCTAGAATGGCTTTGACCCCAACTTTCCCTCCTTCCACTTCATTCCTCCACAGGCCTTCTTTCCCATGGGTATCTTCTCCCAGACAAGGGTGCAGGGGATGGGGTCGGGGGGTGGGGAGTCTTCTCTGGCTATGCGGCACTCTGTCCTTGAAGCTTATGGCCCTCCCAAATACAGCCTGGTTGGCACCTCGACCACTTCAACCAGCCCACTCTTGTGGCCAAATTTCAGATCTCTTCATTGGCCCATAGAAACCTCACTGAGGTTTCTAAAATGGTGATTTTAATTACCCCAAAGTCCCCTGGGGTTGACTCTGTGTATCCCATTTTTTTCCTCCCATCCAGTCCAATTAGGAAGCCTGGCTCCTTAGGCTGTCCACCAGGGGCATTTTCTTCCTCCTTTCTTGTGTTCGGTCCCCACAGCAGAGGGAAGCTCTAATAGGAAGACTGCTGCTTCTTTGCATTTAGTGGAGAAGTAAAACTTACTAAGGTTTAAGGCCAGTAAGTCCTAAAATGTCACTAGTAATAGCGTCTGCTTATTGAGTACCTGGGGTGTTATTTAATGCTCATCTGCCATTTATGGGTTTTTTCATCATTCCTATGTCATAGAAGAAGGGGCGAAGTCACTGGCCCCAAACCACATCTCCTGAAAGACCTGAGGTTATTTCATTTACTCCTAGAGGAGAGGCCTGCACACCAGTGTTGACTTGGTGATGAGGAGACAGAGGTGCCTGGTCTCCGTCTCCTCCCCAGCTTTGTCCTGCACTCCTGTCTCCTCCGTCAGTTTCCCTTTGCCATGCAAACACAGGGCATGGCTTCAGCCTGCAGTGTAAATAAGGGAACTTAGAGTTCACAATGCCGTGGATACTGTCAATGTTCACAGGTACCATGGGGACGTGGGATGATGTGTGCTCACCAATCTGGACCTGGAAACATAAGGAGAGGTCTCGTCTCTCTCATTGGGAATTCCTTCCTAGCAGTGCAGAGAACAGGGACCACAGGGAGCATGACTGCAGTGGACAAGGTCCTAAGTCCAGAGCTGTCACTGTGACTCCACAGAGAGCAGATCACGTAACCAGCCTGATGCTCGGAGGGGCAGGCAATTCAGGAAGAAGCCTGTTCACAGTCCATTCCTAATTCCAGGTCTGTTCTTAACAGTCACAGGTTTGCCTGGGGACAATAAACATGTTCCCCAAATGGGTCAGTTCTTTTTCTGTTAATCTCTTATTTCACCCAAAGGGGACAAAAGTGCTGACATCCATCAGGAGGTGATAGGCTGGTTTGGAGGAGAGGGGCCTGCCCTGAGATGGATAGCAGTCCCAGAGAAAGCCCTGGGGCGGTGCTGCAGTTGCTGGGTTAGTCCCTGAGGCCAAGCTGCCTGAGAGCTCTTATGCTGGTTGGCTCAGTTTTTTGGGGCCCAGCTCTGGGTGAGTTTTATTTTTCCTCTCCCCTGAAACTGCCATTGTTTTGTCAGTTCTTGTTTACTAGTCCTCTGAGTTACAGAGCTGCCATTGTCTGTCCAAGGTCTGAGAGCACATAAAGCCACTGAAGCTATGCAATGTCCACCAAGACGATGAAACTGGAAAACATGCTCAGGATTAGAGTGTAATGTGTACAGCGGAAAGCTGAAGAGACACGGGATGTACTCTGTGTGCTATATGTAGTGCCATCGCTTCTGAGTCCTCATTCCTCCATTTCTACTCTTTATCTTAGACTACCAGGCTCTGCTCCCCAAGGGACCCCATTCTGCCCTCCCCTCCCCTCATCTGACCTTTTGTGATGTGGTCAAAATAGGTGATCCTACCTACAGCCAGCACAGCCTATGTGTATAGGAGTTTTCAACTTGAATCTCCTTCTCGAGTGTACAGGGTTGATGAGCAGGCTTATTTCCATCTCCTAGGCAGCATGCACAGACTGAAACACATGGAACAGAAACTGGAACTCAGGGTCTGGAGCTTAAATCTCTGCTCCTCTGAACCTGGCTCATTCTGGGACTGGACGAAGTCACTTGATTCTCCCCTGTGTCTGTTTCCTCTTTCAGCAATATGGTGACAGTCATAGTTCTGTGTCATCTGGTTAGGCAGAGAAGTGAAAGGACATTTTTTTATACTGTATTATGAGCTGAAATATCAGTTAACTTATGGTGTCCAGCTGATAACACTGACTGACCAGGTCATCTACCTCCTGTTAGCTCACAGATCTTAGAAACCAAAGTTTTTGTCTCAGCCATTTTTTGTAAACCCTCTGACAACACACCCAGCGCTAGGAACATCATTTCCATGAGCTCCTTGACCACTTATGGAGAACACACAATGGAGGCAGGAGACGGAGGTAGAAGACAGACGGTATCCATGGACCACACACCTGCTGTGGCCTGACTCACCTCTCCTCTCCCTAGCTATGCTCCCTCCATGGGTCCCTTGTCTTTGTCCGAGGACTCATCTGCTCCATCTGCCCCCAAGTAGAGCATGTTTGGGGATTTGAAGGGCAAAGACAAGAAACATTTCCCAACACTGGGGACTGGGAAATACCAGGAAACTAGAGGGGAAGCCAGGCTGCCAGGGCGCAGTCTGAGAAGGAGGGGACGCCACCAACTTTCTTAGGTGCCCTGAGGTTTGCCCAGGACCTGAGATCTGTCACTAATCCCAGGAAACAGCCCTAGGTTATTGATGCCTGCAGACTAGGAGTGAGCCCAAAGTGGTAGAGAGCCCTGTTTTTAGCCCACGATGATGGATGGGCTATGCAAATAGCTTATGTCATTGACTCCACCCTATTCAGGTGGCTGATACGTTTGCTCAAGGAAGCTTCAGGGACCGAGAGAATACAGAGGAGCCCTTGGATGGACTTGCACACAGCAACCTCAGAATGTGTGTGTGCATGTGCATTGTGTGAGAGATCTGGTTTGGTTTTCCTATAGTTAACGAATTTGCCTTCCATTTCGGGGGGGGGGGCTTTCCTCACTCTAGCACATCTCTACTTTATGGCAAATGGATTTTGAGTCTGAAGCAAATGGACCTTGAAATAAGTTCCAGGATCTGAGTTCTTACACCCCAGACGCTGAGTTTGGAACGCAGACTGCTCATTCAGCAGATAGCAGAACCACCTCAGGAGCCAGGGTGGGGACTGCTGCGCTTAGTCAGCCAGGCTAGAGTGGAGGCCTGGAGGCCACTGCAGGATGGGGACTGCTGCCCTTAGTCAGCCAGGCTACAGTGGAGGCCTGGAGGCCACTGCAGGATGGGGACTGCTGCCCTTAGTCAGCCAGGCTAGAGTGGAGGCCTGGAGGCCACTGCAGGATGGGGACTGCTGCCCTTAGTCAGCCAGGCTACAGTGGAGGCCTGGAGGCCACTGCAGGATGGGGACTGCTGCCCTTAGTCAGCCAGGCTAGAGTGGAGGCCTGGAGGCCACTGCAGGATGGGGACTGCTGCCCTTAGTCAGCCAGGCTACAGTGGAGGCCTGGAGGCCACTGCAGGATGGGGACTGCTGCCCTTAGTCAGCCAGGCTAGAGTGGAGGCCTGGAGGCCACTGCAGGATGGGGACTGCTGCCCTTAGTCAGCCAGGCTACAGTGGAGGCCTGGAGGCCACTGCAGGATGGGGACTGCTGCCCTTAGTCAGCCAGGCTAGAGTGGAGGCCTGGAGGCCACTGCAGGATGGGGACTGCTGCCCTTAGTCAGCCAGGCTACAGTGGAGGCCTGGAGGCCACTGCAGGATGGGGACTGCTGCCCTTAGTCAGCCAGGCTAGAGTGGAGGCCTGGAGGCCACTGCAGGATGGGGACTGCTGCCCTTAGTCAGCCAGGCTACAGTGGAGGCCTGGAGGCCACTGCAGGATGGGGACTGCTGCCCTTAGTCAGCCAGGCTAGAGTGGAGGCCTGGAGGCCACTGCAGGATGGGGACTGCTGCCCTTAGTCAGCCAGGCTACAGTGGAGGCCTGGAGGCCACTGCAGGATGGGGACTGCTGCCCTTAGTCAGCCAGGCTAGAGTGGAGGCCTGGAGGCCACTGCAGGATGGGGACTGCTGCCCTTAGTCAGCCAGGCTACAGTGGAGGCCTGGAGGCCACTGCAGGATGGGGACTGCTGCCCTTAGTCAGCCAGGCTAGAGTGGAGGCCTGGAGGCCACTGCAGGATGGGGACTGCTGCCCTTAGTCAGCCAGGCTACAGTGGAGGCCTGGAGGCCACTGCAGGATGGGGACTGCTGCCCTTAGTCAGCCAGGCTAGAGTGGAGGCCTGGAGGCCACTGCAGGATGGGGACTGCTGCCCTTAGTCAGCCAGGCTACAGTGGAGGCCTGGAGGCCACTGCAGGATGGGGACTGCTGCCCTTAGTCAGCCAGGCTAGAGTGGAGGCCTGGAGGCCACTGCAGGATGGGGACTGCTGCCCTTAGTCAGCCAGGCTACAGTGGAGGCCTGGAGGCCACTGCAGGATGGGGACTGCTGCCCTTAGTCAGCCAGGCTAGAGTGGAGGCCTGGAGGCCACTGCAGGATGGGGACTGCTGCCCTTAGTCAGCCAGGCTACAGTGGAGGCCTGGAGGCCACTGCAGGATGGGGACTGCTGCCCTTAGTCAGCCAGGCTAGAGTGGAGGCCTGGAGGCCACTGCAGGATGGGGACTGCTGCCCTTAGTCAGCCAGGCTACAGTGGAGGCCTGGAGGCCACTGCAGGATGGGGACTGCTGCCCTTAGTCAGCCAGGCTAGAGTGGAGGCCTGGAGGCCACTGCAGGATGGGGACTGCTGCCCTTAGTCAGCCAGGCTACAGTGGAGGCCTGGAGGCCACTGCAGGATGGGGACTGCTGCCCTTAGTCAGCCAGGCTAGAGTGGAGGCCTGGAGGCCACTGCAGGATGGGGACTGCTGCCCTTAGTCAGCCAGGCTACAGTGGAGGCCTGGAGGCCACTGCAGGATGGGGACTGCTGCCCTTAGTCAGCCAGGCTAGAGTGGAGGCCTGGAGGCCACTGCAGGATGGGGACTGCTGCCCTTAGTCAGCCAGGCTACAGTGGAGGCCTGGAGGCCACGGCAGGATGGGGACTGCTGCCCTTAGTCAGCCAGGCTAGAGTGGAGGCCTGGAGGCCACTGCAGGCTGTCACTGCAGAATCTTCAGGCTGTAGCTGAAGCATTGGAGGAGAGGGAAGTTGTGACTGAATCGGGGGTGCCTGCCTTCTCCTTTTTGATTGTGTGTGTGTGTGTGTGTGTGTGTGTGTGTGTGTGTGTCTGTCTGTCTGTCTGTCTGTCTGTCTGTCTCAGGCCATGCTTGTACTTGAAAATTGCACACTGGATAGAGAAGATGGACGGGGGCGGGGGGTGGTTACAAGAATCTAGGGTCACATGGCTGCAAAGCTCTGCTCACAAGCCTATCATGTCACAGGGAAACCAAATAGGTTTTGTGGAAAGAAATCAGGTATTGTGTGTGCATAGGTGTATACATGGGAGGTGAAAGTGTAGTGTACCCTGCCTATGTCTGGAGCATTAGCTTTGTTTTGCTTTTGCTGTCTCAACTCTCACCCTTCTTTGTGTGCCTTCTAGCACTCGGATGGATGTCGGGATTAGCTCACTGATACTGTCATTTAGAAATTTTGTTGTAACAGACTCAGTGACAAGAGATATTTATTGAGTGTGTCTGGCATTGGCACTACTGAAAGTAAGAGCTGATGGTGTCTCCTATGAGGGCTGGTGCTCAGAGAAGAAGTGGGCATGTGCTGCACGCTGGTGTCTGAGTGTTGAGCAACACAGGTTCCTTGGCTTCATTTAAAGGCAATTTCAGTTGCTTTAATGTGTCCGAGTGTTGCATTGTTCCTGGACTGGTCGATGAAGGGAATTGGAGAAGCAGGGGGCCCTGTATACAGAACAGAATGCCCTCCACTCCTTCCATCATCCGAGACACAAACAATTGTCGAAACTAAGTTCTTTCCCCTGGGGTTTTGTTGTTGTTAAGGCTGAAGCAATGAAACAGATCACTGCAAAGGCAACCAGATGCCTTTTATAGATTACAGGGCTGAGTCTAGACCAGATGGCAGATGGGCAGTGGGGAGGGATGCAGAGCCATCCAGCATGTGGTTTAGCTCCGTGCTGGACAGTCAAGGAGCTGTTCTTGAAGAGGTCGGTTCTTGAGGCTAAGCTGGGGCCACTCCGCCTCAGACAGGACACAGCTTTAAGGATGAGAGCTGGGCAGAGACAGGGAGGACGTTCCTGCCCAAACTTCAACTCCAGAAAGGCTCATGGCTGCTCATTTGCATGCCGCTCATATCTTTTCCAGCAAGAGAGACCTTTGGGAGTGATTTTTATTGAAGAAGCAGTTAGGTATAACTCTAGTTACGGCAGAAATTCAGCAGATCTAAGATTCCAGGGGCCCCCAGAGGTTTCTTTGCACAGCCCCTTCCCCCAAACAGGTCTCCACCCACAACCATTACAGAACAATGATGTTTGGTTTTAAATATTTCTCAGCAAGGATATTTCATACACTCCCAAATGTACTGGTACCAAAACAAAGCCTCGCAGCAAAAGAGCCAGATTTTCTCTGGATGATGGCCAAGTGCAATCCAAGATGTATACGGATGTGGTGAGAGCAGTCAGTTAACCAGCAAACGTGCCAATATACCTCTTCTCTGTGCCCTCTGGTGACATGATTTCTAAATTAAATTAGCTTGCTGTTGCTCAGGGATCCCGTTGATTCAGATTGATTCTGGTGGGAGCAGCCATTTTCACTACAGAGAAGAAAGATGGTCAGAAGATTTCACTCCCAGTAACATTAGAATGTGGGCCATACTTTAACCTCCTTTGTGTTCAGTGAGAAAGGAACTGAATGCAAATACTAGTTGTAAGAAATTCATAGTTAACATGTATTAATTCAGAGCATAAGTGAGTATTGTGGAACTAGCATGTTGTGGAAACAGGAAGCTTAGAATATGTTCTCTGTATGCACTGATGCAGAGGACGCATGCCATGAGCTGCAATGTGATTGCTCATGTGAATTTAATCACCAGTCACTTGTGCTGGTGATATGAGATGGCAGTCCCAAAGAGAGCGAAGAAGAAATCACTGTTTGCAATGTTTTCAGAGCATATGAAATGGAATTAGATACAAAAAATTTTAAATATGCTGAGGATGGAAGAATTAATGCTATTCTGGAGAGAGAGAGAGAGAGAGAGAGAGAGAGAGAGAGAGAGAGAGAGAGAAGGAGAGAGACAGAGAGAGAAGACAGGAGAGAATAAAGGGAGTAAGGGAAGAACAAATGAGGGGAAAATAAATAAAAATTAAAAGATAGGACTAAGAAGAAGGAAAGAATGAAAGGAAAAAAAGCAAAAACAAAAGAAAAGATGTGTTTTCCATCAGAGATCGCAGCTAGACTTTCAGCAGTATGGTAGCACTCCATATCGAATATCTCAGCAGAATACATGCAACTGTCATGACATGTTGAGCAGTGGTATGCAATATCCTGAAAAAGAAGATGATTAACTGGAAGCTTAATATGGTCATTTAGGAAGTTTCATTTCTTCTTATACAATAAAAAGTACTGGGAGTATTTTTTTTTTGTATGTGTATGAATGTACTGTCTGCATGTAGGTTTGTGCACCCCTGTCATGCAATGCCGTGGAAGTCAGAAGACCGTCTCGGGTTCTCCTGGAACTGGAGTTAAAGACGGTTCTCAGCCGCCATGTGGGTTTTGGGGATCAAACCTGGGTCCTCTGCAAAGAGCAGTTGGCACTCTTAACCGCTAGGCCATCTCTCCAGCCCAGGGAGTATGTTTTTTAGAGTTTTGTTATTATAACAAATACCCAGAATAATTAACTTATAAGAAAAAGGTTCCAGCCATGCTGGATTGGCCACATTGTTTAGGGCCTTAGGTAGCACCTCACAGTAGGAGCATGTGGTGGAGCGAAATTGAGCCTCTTGCGGACAGAAAGCAAAGAAGAAAAGAGAGCAAGACCAGGACATTATAGTTCCTTTGAGTGGAATGTCTCAAATGACTTCCCAATGGGCTCCACCTTTAAAACATCCCACCACCTTCCAACAGCTCTATTCTAGACACCAAAGCTTCAACGTAAGGCTTCTGTGGAATGTCCCATATCCAAATTCTATTAGAAAGGCAGCCAAAACCCACCAATCCCTCAACTGTTCCCACTCTGGTTTTATATAAAACATTAGGCACAAGCAGAAGAACCTTGCACATACAGATATATCTTCAGTAACACTGAAGTCTGGGACTTTGGGAGCCCTGATGGTACACTTGTCCCTTTCAGTAGTTGGTCAGAGAGCAAACGTAGAAATGGAGAAACAACAAAAAATGGTTATGTATTTAGCACCTCATCAAATTTTGTCTTGAGATGATAATTCATGATACAAAAGTGATGGGCAGTTGGGGATAAAACTCATACACATATAGGATAGAATAACAAATACTTCCAGCCAGATCATGAAGAGGGTCAAAACGTAGCAATTTCAAGAAAAGAAGAACCAGATGAAGCTAGGCTTAGTCCCTAAGAGATGACAGAAGATGTCACATAGAAATCCCCCAGATGTGTTGACCAGAAGAATAGCAGGGAAGAAATCAGGAGCAACTTGCCGACCTCAAGTATCATATGCTAGAGATTGGAGAGATGGCTCAGTGGTTAGGAGCACTGGCTATTCTGGCAGAAGACCCAGGTTTGAATCGCAGAATGCATGTGGTGGCTAACAACTGTCAGTAACTCCAGTTCCAGAACTCAGGTTTGAATCCCAGAAGGCACATGGTGGCTAACAACTGTCAGTAACTCCAGTTCCAGAACTCAGGTTTGAATCCCAGAAGGCACATGGTGGCTAACAACTGTCAGTAACTCCAGTTCCAGAGAAATCCACACCCTCTTATTTCCTCAGCAGGTATTAACATGACTCAGCTCCACATACATACATGAAGGCATAACACTCATATACATAAAGTTAAAAAGGAATCACATGGTAAAGCACAGAATGCAAATAACAAATAAAGACAATATGTAGCTTTACCCAGGCTGGGGAGATGGACTAGTGGGAAGGAGCCATTGCTCCGCAAGCATGAGGACACACTCAAATCCCCAACACCTACATTAAAAAGGAAATGGCTGTGTGGCTCTGCCTGTGTGAATCCCTGGATCTGGGGGTCAGCGACAGGAAGACCCTAGGAGTTCATTGGCCAGTCAGCACCGCTGAAAGAGCGCCAGGCAATGAGAGATGCTATGTCAGGAGATTAAGGCTGAGAATGACAGAGCAGGACTTCAAACATCCTTCTTTGACCTCCATGGACTTACACACCTGAGTATACCCTCCCCACACACACACATATGCACACCCCACATCATACACAAAAAGAGACCTTATCAAATGATATTTATGCCTAAGTATGGCCCCTGAGGATAAATTGCAGTGAACTTTTCTTGATATGCATTTCTAACTTCGTGTGTGTGTGTGTGTGTGTGTGTGTTTGTGTGTTTGAGACAGGGTTTCCCTGTAGCCCCAGATGGCCTGCAACTCACTCTGTAGACCAAGCTGGCCTTGAACTCATGGAGAACCGCCCACCCCTGCCTCCCAAGTGCTGGGATTAAAGGCCTGTGCCACCATGCACCGTGCATCTCTAACATCTTAGCTCTTCTCCTGCATGAAGGGCCTCTTCATATCTACCACAAAATCCTTCCAAAGTTATCCTCAACATCCAAGTCCCAAACTTGGTTTTTCTGTTTCTATTTTTTTTCCTACTTCCTAGACCATGCCATAGTCATGCAGCAGAGTGATTCTTTTACAACATGAATCAGATCGGCTTCCTCCCTGCTTGTAATCTCCCAGTGTCTTCTTATTTCATGCAGAAAATTATTCAAATGCTCACCTTGGATCATGGAGCCTTGCATTGATCCGGTCAAGGCCCTGTCTCCTTTCCAGACTGAGCTCCTGCTGTGGAGACTGTCTTGCCGTTCTTCACATCTACCAAGCATAATCTTGACACCATCTTTAGCAGTTCCGTTCTCTGGGCTGAAATTCTGTAACCCATCTTTAAACATGGTTTGCTCATTTACTTCACTCAAGTCTATGCTTCTATGCAGTGCCTCCTCCTCTGGGCCTGCTCTATTCTTCTTCATGGCACTGAGGGCTGTCTGACTTCACATCACGTGTTTGTTTATTACCTATTATCTATGTCTTAGACTAAGATGTAATTGCTGTGACAGCAGCATTTGGCCCAATGGTCCACTAAGATCGTCTCCATTCCTAGAAGTGTTGTTGGCACATGATAGATGTTCAATAACTCTTTGTGAAATGAATGAACTAATGAAACATAACTAGAAATTATGCTAACCGATGCAAGACAACTTGCTAACAGTAACCAGGTGCTGCCAAAACACAAAGCTCTGTAATTGCATGGTGTGAGAACTCAGAGAGCCTCAGTGATGCAACATGCAAGGACAGGGGAAAATTCAGAGCTCATGCAGTCCCTGAAACTCATGTGTCTGAGGATGTATTCAGTCACAGAATTAGTAAATGGAGCCCTCAGCAATGTCTTAGGCCTCTATATTCACTAGCCAGATACTTGCTTGTTTATATACCAAGGTATTTATCCTCTAGATATTAGCACTGCATTTGGGAAGACCTGATTAATAATTTAACAGTTAACATAGAAACGGCTTTAAAGAATTCTTTTAATTTTTTGTCAAATGCAATAATAGGAAATGAAGAGGAAAGGTGTCCACAGGCCACACTGGGAAAGCTTCGTGTGGCATATTTAAAGGACAGTTACAGGGAACTAGAAGGAGGACTGTGTTGTCAGTCCCTAATGCAGTTCACAGATAAATGTCACCCTGTGGAAAAGGAAGCTGCAGAAAGGAGCAGACAGAACTGTTTCCAGGCAGGATTCTATGAGGCGTGCGGCCCATATTTAGGACCTAAATAGCAAAGAACAATACAGACTCAGAGACAGAGGATCTTCTCAATCTCTTTTTGGAAGTACCAGCCAGAAAAACTGCATTTTTGAGAGGGCATCTCCAGCCAAAGCCTGAGTGGGTATTTCATTTTAGAAATTTACAAGCATAACAGGAGAGGAACATTCATAAGTATATAAACCAACGAAGTTGATGGAGACTTATAATTATGTAATAGTTTTGAAGAACCAAAAAGTTTTATCTATTAAAAATAACGTGAAATTGTTGGTACCCACAGACAGGTAAGGACTCAGAGAAGAGTCACAGAAATAAAAATGTTAAACGTGTTTTATGTAATTTCACAGTTTGCATAATATCATATCGGAGGAATAAGTATGAAACATTGAGACCCGGGCCTCTCCAGTGCATCCGTGGTCCGCCATCGACCTCCTTGCTCAGGGACAACCACTCATTTGTATGCTGAACATTGCTTAGTGTTCAACAATGTTTGGGGAAAGAATGAACAAATAATTTATTTCTTGCTTGAAAAGTTAGTTCATTTATATTAATATTCCATTTATTATTTCTAAGTTGAGCAGATTATTAAATTAACCATTATTTGGTAACCAAAATTTTGTTGTACAAACAGTATATAAATTGATTACATCTATTCTGTGACCACACAGTTAAGAAAGCATTACAGTCAACAGGAAAAATAGGCAACAAATAGCCTTCAGTTCTGCCTCTGGGTACCTGTTTGCTGGGCTTTTCTGTCTTTCCTAGAATGAGATATGGAAAAGTGTCCTGGCTTCTCTAACCCCAACAAAGATATCTATACCTGAGCAACTCATGTGTCAGTTTTGAGGTCGCCACCTGTGATTCACACTGACTCTCTAGGGAGCACCCCAGAGTTGACATTTGTCTAGCTAACATTGTAGGGGTTGTGTGTTATCTGGAAGAGATTGGTTAGCTGCTGGACAGGGGTCACGTTGAGTTCTAGGCCTTGAGTGCACAATTCTCTAGAATAAACAGAGTGTGGAGGAGCAGGACAGAGATGCTCAGAAAAAGCAAGTTACTTCTGGCAGTCTCAGGGGCTCCCTATCACAAGGCATGGTCCTGTGGTCCTGTGGTCCTGTGGTCCTGGCCTCTAGGTCTACACACTGCTCTATAGTGAAATTGTACATGGTATATTCCTTCCAGAGAGTCCACCCTGTAGATGAAACTACTCTTCGTGGTGATGTCAAGTTTGTAACCAGAGGATGGAGGTTGAGTCTTGACTCTCCCATGTGATAACAGGGTGAACAGAAGAAAGCCCTTTCCTTCTCTAGGCCTTCTCATCTTCATTTTTGTGGGAATGGCAATCCTAATTCTCAAGACTGTTTTGAGATTCCAGTGGAAATCTGTGTATGAAGGTTTTGCACACAGAAAAACCATTTACAAATACTGGGCACCCTTGAAATGAGCCCTATCGAGTAGTTCATTAACTAAAATCCCTTGGCTAACATCCAGGACAGACACCATGCTGTATGCAAAATTCCATTTTCTAACACGCCATGGGAGAGAGTCCAAAGTCTTTCCATTTTAAAATCCCATCTTCTGCTGCTTGCATATTTAAATGAAAATTCATTTGGATAGCAGCATGCTTGGAGCAAGACAGCAGTAACTAAATAAACAAATAATCAGGGGAGGATTAGGTTGTGATGGCGACAGCAGTGGTTCCGGGTAGCACCTCTCAGTGGAGTGATTTGAGTAATGCAGCATGCTCCCCTCCATCCAGGCCAGGACTACCTCTGCCTTTCCAGAGAAAAGCCACTGCTCAGCCATGCAGTGAGCCCTGCAGAATGTCACTGGGGAACAGTTAATGGTGTGTTTATTTCTGAACTTACTCATTTTAGTGTGTGCTGATTTCCCTCTGTTATTAGCCAAGGATAGACCCTGTGACTGTCCTATTTGGGCAGGAAGAATGTAATATCCACTCATGTCAACTCCCATGCAGTAAAGCAGTTGTTTTGACAAAGTGTTGGGTTGGATGAGAACTTTCTCTGAGGGGAGGGTTATGGAACCTTCGGGAAGTGTGCCCTTGCTGGGGGAAGCAAGGCAGCCTGTGAGAGCAGCCTTGCTGCACTTCTAGTTTGCCTCTTGCTTTCTCTGCAAGCCTGAAGAGGTGAGTACTCGCTTTCTCCCTTGGCTGCCTCCCCACCCCACAGTGGACTTTATCCCTCTTGAATAGTAAGTCCAATGAGCTCTTCCTTCCATAAGTGGCCTCGATCATGGTGTATTATCACAGCAACAGAAAATTAATGAATACAGTAGCAGGAGACTCATGATGCTTTATGTGACAGAGACTGATGAGGCCAGGTGGGGATGTTCCCATCCCAGCCTGTTCTCAAGGCACCCTGTTCTGTATGGATGCTCTGTGTCTACCCCATGACTAGGTGATGGCAGGGTTTGGGCTCCATTTGCTCATCTCATGGGAGAAATGCCCTGGAAGAACCACAGTGAGCTCCAATCTGGTCTTCTGGTCAGTTTTCATTCTATTCTTTTGTAATGACCAAGTTTCTCATTGCCTCTTATGGCAGCAGCACAGATGGCCTTCTGGCTCTGAATTTAGATTACCAACCAGTCTTGGGACATCAGGACCAGATCAGTGTTCTCTTCTATACAGTAACCCCAGTTCTGGATATTAAGCAAGGGAGCGTAGATACAGAGCTGAGATGTCATCTGTAGCCTCATAAGCCATAGACATCTCCCAGTACCTCCCTTCCCCAAGATCTTCCCCAGTGGCTACTCAGTATTTATTTGGGAGCTTTCTGTACTATTTGCAGTTTTATTAGCGCTTGTCTTGGAGGGATGGAGTCGGGCCCACGCACAGCTTTGCATCACTTGTGGCATTTAGCATTTTACTGAGCAGAAGATGGACATTTAACAAGTGATTGCTTTCTTAGCACAAGTCTATTTTGCTTCGTGAAGAGTGGTATATTAAAGTCAGACATGCCTTCCCCCACCCCCGTGCTAATCAAAGGATGACTCTATGGCTTATGCAGAGGCCAAGCTACTCTGTCTTTGATTCATGCCTCAGGTTGTGGATTCATTCATTCATTCATTCATTCATTCTCTCACTAGTTACACTTCATGTGCCAGAAATCTGGGAGACAGTGAGGCTGAGTGAGGCAGCTTGGGTGTCTGTCCCTGGAGCGTACAGTTCAGTGGGTTTCGTCATGACTAAGTAATTTTGCTGCTTCCAAGAAAGAAATTATCAATGATTCCAGGTACTTAAAGATCATCATAACCAGAGAAGCTTGATGGTATGTAAATAATATCCTGCACCTTGCTATGCTTACCTGGCACTGAGGTGGAAACAGTTATCACATTCTCTGCTGTGCTCTACCTGTGGAGCTTATTTTGCCTTTTATAGAGAAATCAACCATGTAAAGGAAGCCACTTCCTTTTAAAAACACCCATGGTCTATTTTAAGTGAGTGCACTGATCATGCTCTCTGAATACAAATGTGTTTGTCAAATGCACCTGAGTTCATGGATGCAGATGTATCTGGTCAGCTTAACGACAGGGCTGCCCTGGTGGGCTATAAGTAGCTTCTGTGCAGGGGGTCAACACAGGAAGGAGCAGATGTTATCAGGGGTCAGAACTGATCAAGAGCACAGAGGAAATGTAGAAGCTTCTTGCAATTAATTGGAATTAGTCCTATGGACCCCGATAGGCTGATCATGTGTTAGTGGATAACCCCATAGCCATGCGTACATGGGAAGCACACTAATTAGAACCAGTAGGTTATAAAAAAAGCATGAATTGGGAGGAGGATGTGGGGAGGAATTGCAGGTAGACTGGAGGATAAATATGATTGAAATACATTGCATTCATACATGAAATTCTCAAAGAATAAACAGAATTAATATTTAAGAAAGCAATTAGGGATCGGAGAGATGGCTCATCAGTTATGAGTATTAGCTACTCTTGGGGAGGACCAGGAATCAGTTCCCAGTTCCCACATAGTGGCTAACAACTCTCAGCAAATCCAGTTACCAAGAATCCAACCCTCTTTTCTAGTCTCTTCAGGAATTGCACACATGTGATGCACCCAAATACATGCAGGCAGAACACTCATAAACATAAAAAAAATGAAAAATGCCTAAAAAGAAAGAAATTAAGCTTATGCAGACTTCCAAGAAAAATAAAGAGGAAAAGTTGAACACAGGAACAGAAAAAGCTTCAAATCCTTAGTCCTCCTCCATTTCCTTCTCCTCTTCTTTTTCCTCCTCTTCTTCTTCTTTTTGGAAATATTTCCTCTGACAGACAGGTGTACAGAATGTCATCTCAGTGAATTACCATGAACTAAACACACCATAATAGCTAGCACCCCGATTAGGAAACAGAACACAGCTCAGCAGAATGGCTATGACCTTACACAGGCATGACTATCTCCTATAAATTGACATTCAACTGGATGCCTGGAATGTTGGATGAGTGCTAGCTTTTTGACTTACATGAATAAACAGTATCATGGGGAGTATTCTTCTGGCTGTTTTCTCAGAGTTGTATTTATACCATGAACTGTAACTGAGGTCGTCGTTCTTGATGCTGAACTTATTTTATTTTGTGAACATGTGCATTTTATTCAATTATCTTTTTAATTTTTTAAAAAAGTTGTTTATTTTTATTTTATATACAGGAAAAATGCATGTTAATTCCAAGAATCCAAGAAACTTTATAAATAGTGGTGCACATATTAGTGACTCAAAAAAAAAAAAGAGAAAAAATTGAAAAGTTCAAATATATGTTAAAAATATACCTATTATATAGTAGTGAGAAAAGTCTCTAAGGTTCTTAGATATCCTCAAATATGTCATTATAGTAATCAGTCATTATTGCTGTGGTAATAATCAGTAATGCATATGAACTTCAAGCCAGTGTGGATGTTAATGCTGGGTTATTTGGTAAAGACTGTTTTGTCACCAAAGTGCGTAAATATTGGTTGTTGAATCACATCCATAAGAAAGTTAGCTAGTCCTCCATATGGAGGTCACCAACATACTGCAGGTAAGAAAATTCCTCAATAGTGAAGGATCAGCTTTTGAAATACTGGTCTGTCCGCCTACCATGTATGAAGTGACAAGAAATTTTGCAGACTGGGAGGAGAGGGTCACAGTGAGGATGCAGGCAGGAATTGAGAGACCATTCCAGTCACTCAGATGATCAGGGGTCAGTAAGGGAGTGAGGACTGCTCTACAAGGGCTGCTTATTTTCCCCATCCCCCGGCTGGCCTTGCTCAGCTCCTCAGAGAAGGGACAGTCACCCTCTTCTTCTTAGTTTGCTAAGGAAGCACAAATGAATAAATGTATGAATGAATGAACAAAGGATGAATGGAAACAAAATGTCCCCCAAACTGCTTCTTCCATCCCAGCTCTGACCATAGAAAGTACCTAGTGGATCCCAGCTGTTCGGTGAAGCAAAGAGAAAGCTCTGTGTTGATATCACTTCTTTGTACCTTGTAATAAGAAAATGAGATGCAGGGATGGATGTGTTTGCCAAGCTAGTCACTCCATCAGGAGAGTTGAGAGACTCAGGGGCTGGGCTGGGAGATTAATTAATGCTAAAAGACACAGTTTGATGTGGCAGTGAAATTTCGATTATAATAATCTCTAATTATCTGGTACCAGGAGTGTCCCGACTCTCCCAGGTGTTTCTTCGGGGTGAGAAATTGCTGTGTATGCCGCATTGGGGAGGGGATGTGGGTAGAAGTGGATTAAAGATAAACACTCCCCAGCTTGGAAGTCAACCAATGTCTAAATTATCTCTCGGAGGAAAGGGTGGGATTTGAGAAAAGGGAAGTTGATATTATTTAATAGCAAATCTTGCTGAGAAAAGAGGAAGGAAAAAGTCATGTAAGTCCCTGAAACAACTTATCCATGTTAGGGCACAGTTCTTCATGGCTACGTTCTTCCATCCCTCTGAATATTGCAGAAGAAAACTCACTTGCCACATGAAATTTAGCCTCTTCTTTTCAGGTGCCAGAAAGAGTCCTCAAGATACAGTTTTCCCTTCTGAAGCAAACATCGGTCCTCCTTGATTTCATGCCTTGACAGAGGATGTAGAACTAGCAAGAGGGAGAGGATGTGACCATTCCTGTCACAGGCAGGAAACACCCCACGGTCTTGGAAGCCCAAGCATGGCCATGCTTGCAGAACAAATGTAATCCATTCAAGGTTAAGGAACTGATTCTGCTTCTAGACTATTTGGAAAATTTAGAGGAATCGTGAAATCAGTTTGGGAGATTGATTTGCCTCCTGGAAGAACGTACAGACAGGATGAGAGGGGCCCAAACCCCCAATGCCCCCCACACTGGAATTAGCAGGCAATACAAGAACCTCACACCTCCCCACAGCATCTCTTCAGGTGATCCCCCCACTTCAGTTCTGAGAACCAGCCACACAGCACGCCACACCTAAGGAAAGATTTGGATGGCAGCCCAGCACCACAGCATTGATGTGGACTTGGGCAAATCACTGAACATTTCTAAGTCTTTTGTTTTTCATTTACAATATATAAATAAGTTTTTACTCCACAATGACTATCTATCTAAAGGTGCAATGTGATTGGTATAGGTAAGTGCCTGCTAAACATGCTGGCTGCCACAGTGGGTTTTTTTTGGGGGGGGAGGATGCTCAAATTCATTGCCCAAGCATATATACATGGTGTGTGTGTGTGTGTGTGTGTGTGTGTGTGTGTGTATGTGTGTGTGTGTGTGTACATATTTGTTTGTGTGTGTCCATGAGGGTACACATCAGTTACCTATTGGACCTGTCTGGTCGCCAAGAGTTGATACTAATAGTTTTCATCTCTCTCTCAAGATTAGTTGTGCTGTTTTCTATGAAAATGGCACCTTCTTCTGAGTCCCATTATCTGATAGTGGTGCTAGCAATTCACCTGAGTTGAATGCAGGGGAAGGGACTCCCATGAGAAGTCCAAGACTATAAGAGGACTGAAATACTAGACAAGCTCTACAGAAGAATCCAGAGTGATTCTGGTTGCACCCTGGGAATAGGTGTCTAAGTGAAGAGATGAACCAGGTATCCAAGATACACTAATGATAGGGGCGAGGGGAAAGAGATTGGATCAGATGGTCCTGCCTTCTGCTCAGAGGCCCTGACTTTTTACTTGGAGGTTATCTGGTATACAGCATGTGTTTGTGGGGGCAGGGGCAGGAGCCAAGAGGAACGGCTCAGCTAGATGTCACGTGTGCTGTCCAATATGTTTTAGGCTTGTTGTTTAGGAATAAGGAAATACTGGACAGTGCCCTTTTGACGCCAGTGACTGGAGGGTTGGCAGGATCTTTCTATCATCCCTTTAAGTGAAAATGACAGAGGTCTTCCTGGGGACTTAATAACAGACTCAATGTAGAGTAAAGCTCTGTGGCTGCAAATGCATTACAAAATGTTTTTTAATCTATGGAACCAGAACAGAATGCCTAAGTGGTTTCCTGCAAGGCTTCTTAGTCTGATGGTTTCTAGTGGTGGTGGGAAGGAGCTACATTTTTTTTCTAAGCCTGGAGAAGCTGTGTTGTTCCCACCCACCAGCAGACCAAATGTGCATGGCTGTGTGGCCTCTGGAGAAGTGGGAACTTCAGAAGGCTTACATCTTTCTGTGACTGACAGAGCACAGAGCTCTGTCAATATGCAGGTGCATGGCCAGGAAGGCCCAGACAAGAGGATCCATAAAGTGATTAGCAGGCTGACTGAGGAGAGTGAGATGCTCCTCTGCCTCTTGCTCACACTTGTCTACTGATGGATGCCTCATGAAAGAGGCTCACTTCCCAATAATCCCCTAGGGGGTGCATGGATACATGCACAGCATTTAAAAGGGGGTCCTTACCTGTGGTTGGCTCAGCAGATCAGAGAACCAAATCTCTTTTGTCCCTTCTAGCTGCAGTCTGTGCTCAAGAATAAGGGCTTTGGGCAGGCAAGATGGATCAGTGAGTAAAGGCCCCTGCTGTCAAGACTGATAACCTGAGTTCAATCCCTAGGATGCACAGAGACCTGGAATAATGAATTAAATAACTTAGAAATCTACTTTTCATAGCAAAATTTCTGAGGCTAGAGGGTCCAGGGCTGGTATGGTGGCTCCTGCCACCTAAGACCAGTATTCCTCTGCAATATCTATCTCTAGTGTGGTGTTCGGCCTCATTCTCTTAACTGGTGCTCCAGCCATCGCATACTTCTCCTTTCAGGGAGTACAAAACGAGAAGGAAAGGTCAAATGGGATGAACTAATCATGCTTTAGGAAAGTTCTCCACAGTTTCCATGTAGCTACCCTCCTGTTGGCTAGAATTTGACAACATGGGCTACACCAACTGCAAAGGAGGAAATACCATAAGTTCCACGAAAAACTGGTGATTCTATGAAAGTAAGAGTGAATACTGAAATGGAAAGTTAGCAATTTCTTCCTTGGATCAAAGAAATATATTGCATTTAATATCCAAAGATCTGATATTCTCAGGAGTAGATGCTTTTCAAATGTATTTTTTTCTCTGCAGATCCCCAAATTACTCTCCTGCGGATAATCTAAGCTTCAAAGGCTTGCATAAGGCCTTGTAGATTGAATCTACGGGAAACTTTGGAAGTAGTCAGGTCTGCTTGACACTTGGTGTTTTCTAGTTCACTCTCTGCTCAGGCTAGAGAAGGGTCCTGTGCAGGAGTTTGCCAGCCTTGATGGAAAACAGCACCACAAAACATCCCCATCATTCCACACTGACCTTTTCTTGAGTGGAGATCTAAGGTGAAGCTCAGGTAAACAATACTAAAAAAATCCTTGGTGAGGTACTGAGTGCACCCAAGGAGCCTATCCAGAGTCCACACAGTCCAGTAATGAACCCATATGCTGGCTAGATCACTCAGCAAGTAAAGACATGTGCTGTCAAGCCTGATGATCCAAGATAAATCCCCAAACCCATGTGGTAAGAGAGGCTAGACCCCTAAAAGTTGCCTTCTGGTTTTCACAGCAGCTCCATGACATGTTCACAATTGAACACACACACACACACACACACTCTTACCTCCTGAAGCACTGTCTAACCAAGTTCCAACAGGGGTCTTCATAAGCTCAGGGGTCTCCTCCATGTTCATTCCAGATCGGCTCATAAAATTGTGGTCTGCCTGGGATTTCTTGGAGCTAATTTGCTGTCTGTATTACAGCTTGTCTATTATGAACACTTATTCTCCTCTTATCTCTAGTATAGTACAGGAAATTTTAACTAAGGTTTTTAGGATTTTATAATTGTTTCCCCTGTGAAACCTAATTTTAAATGGTATCTTTGCAGTATTAGTCTTTAGAACAAGGAAACCAATTTGGATTAATAAATGATCAAGGAAAACCATGTTTTTGTCAACAAAAACTACCTTTGATTTTAATTGTTTCACTTCTTGTCAGCTTCCTCCCTGTCGTGAAGTTCCAGCCTCCCAGGTCACCAGCCTAGTGGCCCTAGGTATGACAGTAGTGCCCTGCTGTGGTGTGACTGCTGGGGGCCGAAAGGAGGGAAGGGTGAGGGAGAGGAGGATGATCCCAGAACTGCAAATGAATCGAACAGATCCGAAGAAAGATCTGGGAGTTGTGGCAGCAAGAAAAACTCATTTATTGCAGGGGTTTTAAGGATTTATATAGTTTTGTTGGGTTCTTTGACCAGGAGGTGGGCGGGACAGAGGAAAAACCTATGTGTGTTCTGCAAAGGCTAAGTTTTATGGCAGGAATACTGTAGCCTCCCAGATTAGCTTATGGCTTGTGCCATTTGCCTCCAGAAGACAGGGCGGACATGCCTCAGGAGGGATAAGCTTGGGAATGCTACTCTTCAAGCTACACTCCCCTGGGGGTTGGGCTGCAGGTGCCTGATGTCCAGTATGGTGAGTGGGAGTGGCTCCCATCTCCTGCTGTTCTTCTAGGTTATCAGAGAAAGAAGCCAGCTCTCTCTTTTTTAAATTTTATTTATTTATTTATTTGTTTGTTTGTTTGTTTGTTTATTTGTTTATTTATTATGTGTATGAGTGTACTGTCTGCACATAGGGTTGTGCACCAGTGTCATGCAATGAAGCAGAGGTCAGAAGAGGGTGTCCGATTCCCCTGGAACTGGAATTAAGGACAGTTCTTAGCCTCCATGTGGGTGCTGGGAATCGAACGTGGAACCTCTGCAAGAGCAGTCAGCACTCTTAACCACTGAGCCGTCTCTCCAGACCCGAAGCCAGCTCTCTTATACTCACCCATAATGGATTTATCTGTCCCCACAACCTGTGCCATAATTGCCAGCATGTGTTTATTTCTTTCTAGTGAAATCTGATCATTCGTTGATCAGAGTAATTTAAATAACTAAGAAAGGGCAGCATAATAGTTAGCATGGATTTGGAAATATGCAAATTGACTTGTCAGGATCTGGTCCATACTTTATTTACCCTCCCTGACTTTTGGACTTCATTTTTTTTTCACATAAATTTATTTATTTATTTATTTTTAACAAATCTAGACCCGTGTTCCTGCCCATTCCCCCACCCCGCCAGAGCTTATGCATGCTGCCAAACATGCTTTTCATCTCTTAGTCTTTCTCAATATTTTGCATGGGGAAGTTGACTGTTTTGAGCAGAAGTTCACTGTTTCAGTCAGTTCTTTGATGCAGTCTTTTTGTTGTTGTTGTTGTTGTTGTTTCCAAAATGTATTACGCCCAACTGCTTTGTACAAAAGCTCAGGGGGCCCCACACAAGAAATACTTACAACTGGGTAATTGGAACTAGCATCCACAGATGAGGGATACCATTCGTCATTTGTTTGTCTGGGACTGTGTTACTTCACTCAGCATGATGTCCTCTAGCTCCAGCCATTTTCCTGCAAAGCTCGTGATGTCGTCTTTCTTTACTGCTGCATAGAACTCCATTGTGTAGATGTACCACATTTTCTTTATCCACTCATCAGTTGAGGGGCATTTAGGTTGGTTCCAGCTCCTTGCTATTGTGAAGAGAGCTGCAATAAACATGGCCGTGCATGTATCTCTGTGGTGGTGTAAGTCTTGAGGGTACATGCCCAGGAGTGGTATGACTGGGTCAGGTGGCAAGTTCATTCCAAGTCTTCCAAGGGTTCTCCACACTGCTTTCCATAGTGGCTGTACGAGTTTACATTCCCACCAGCAGTGGATGAGTGTTCCCCTTTCCCCACAACCTCTCCAGCACTTGGTATCATTTGTTTTCTTGATCCTAGCCAGTCTTATTGGAGTAAGATGATATCTTAAAGTGGTTTTGATTTGCATTTCCTTAATGATTAGTGATGTTGAACAGTTCTTGAGGTGTTTCTCAGACATCTCTAATTCCTCGCTTGTGAAGTCTCTGTTCAGTTCTTTGCTCCATCTATTGAGCGGGTCGTTTGTTTTCTTTTTTCTTTGTTTTTTGAGTAGTTTATATATTCTGGAAATCAATGCTTTGTCAGATGTATCTGCAGTGAAGGTTTCCTCCCACTCTGTGGGATTTCTCTTCACTTCCTTGATTGTTTCTTTTGATGTACAGAAGCTTTTGAGTTTGATGAGGTCCCATTTGTCAATTGTCGACCTTAATTCTTGTGCAGCTGCTGTCTGATTTAGGAAGTCTTTTCCTACGCCTATGTCTTGTAGTCTGCTGCCAACTTTTTCTTCTATCACCTTCAGAGTTTGGGGTTTCACGTTGAGGTCTTTAATCCATCTGGAGTTGACTTTTGTACAGGGTGAGAGGTAGGGGTTTAATTTCATTCTTCTACAAGTGGTGATCCAGTTTTGCCAACACCACTTGCTGAAGATGCTGTCTTTTCTCCATTGTGGTTTCTTGGCCCCCTTGTCAAATATGAGATGGCTGAAATTGTATGTGCTCAGATTTGGATCTTCGGTTTTGTTCCATTGGTCAACAGGTCTGTTTTTGTGCCAGTACCAGGCTGTTTTTATGACTATAG
This sequence comes from Rhizomys pruinosus, assembly GCA_009823505.1. NCBI lineage: Eukaryota > Metazoa > Chordata > Mammalia > Rodentia > Spalacidae > Rhizomys > Rhizomys pruinosus. The sequence continues at coordinate 278,063 of VZQC01013995.1, read as the reverse complement.
CCCTGTAGTATAGTTTAAAATCTGGTATAGAGATCCCTCCTGTGTAGCTCTTTTCACTCAGGATTGATTTGGCTATTCGGGGTCTTTTGTTTTTCCAAATGAATTTAAGAACTTTTGTTTCCAAGCCTGTGAAGAAACTCTTGGGGATTTTGATTGGGATTGCATTAAATCTATACAAGAGTTTTGGTAAAATGGACATTTTTACAATGTTAATTTTCCCAATCCATGAGCATGGGAGGTTTTTCCATCTTCTGAGGTCTTCTTCAATTTCTTTCTTTAAGGGTTTAAAATTTTTGTTGTAGAGGTCTTTGGTGTCTTTGGTTAGGTTTGTTCCTAGGTATCTTATTGTTTTTGAGGCTATTGTGAGTGGGAAGGTCTCTTTGAATTCTTTCTCCAGTTGCTTGTTCTTGGTGTAAAGAAAGGCCATTGATTTTCTAAGGTTAATTTTGTATCCTGCCACTTTGCTGAAGCTGTTAATCGTTTCTAGGAGTTTTCTGGTGGAGTTTTTTGCATCCCTTAAGTAAACAATCATATCATCAGCAAATAGGGATAGTTTGACTTCCTCTTTTCCAATTAGTACTCCTTTAATATCCTTTTCTTGCCTTATTGCTCTAGCAAGTGTTTCAAGCACTATATTGAAGAGGAGTGGTGATAGGGGGCAGCCTTGCCGAGTTCCTACCTTTAAAGGGAATGTTTCTGTCATTTCCCCATTTAGGATGATATTGGCTGTGGGTTTCCTGTATATGGCTTTGATTACATTGAGGAATGATCCCTCCAATCCAATTCCTTCTAGGACTTTAAGCATGAAGGGATGCTGGATTTTGTCAAAGGCTTTTTCAGCATCAATTGAGATGATGGTGTGGTTTTTGTCTTTGATTCCGTTTATGTGTTTGATGATGTTTATTGATTTTCGTATGTTGAACCATCCCTGCATCTCTGGTATGAATCCAACTTGGTCATGATGGATGATCTTCTTGATGTGGGTCTGTATGCGATTTGCCAGTATTCTGTTTAGAATTTTGGCATCTGTGTTCATGAGGGAGATGGGTCTATAATTCTCCTTTTTAGTTGTATCTTTGCCTGGTTTTGGTAATAGAGTGATGTTGGCTTCATAGAAGGAATTTGGGAGAGTTCCCTCTGATTGTATACTTCTAAACAGTTTCAGAAATAATGGTTGTAGGTCTTTTTGAAATGTTTTATAGAATTCTGCTGTGAAACCGTCTGGGCCTGGGCTTTTTTTAGTTGGGAGGCTTCTTACTACATCCTCTATTTCTTCATATGTTATGGGTCTGTTTAAGCTGCTGGTCTCCTCTTGGCCAAGCTTTGGTGATTCCCAAGATTTCAGATATTCATCCATTTCTTCTAGATTTTCAAACTTGGTAGAATATAGGTTCTTGTAATATTCCCATATAATTTTCTTGATCTTTTCCTTGTCCGTTGTGATATTTCCCTTTTCATCACAGATTGTATTGATTTGGAGTTGTTCCTTCTTTCTTTTTGTTAACTGGGCTAGAGGTCTGTCTATCTTGTTTATTCTTTCAAAGAACCAACTTTTGGCTTCATTGATTTTTTGTATTGTTTTCTTTGTTTCTATTTCATTGATTTCTGCTCTGATTTTTGTTATTTCTTCCTGTCTGTTGCGTTTAGGGTTCATCTGTTGTTGCCTCTCAAGTGCTTTTAGCTGTAGTGTTAGATCATTCACTTGTGCTCTTTCTGTTTTTCTAATGTAGGCACCCAGGGCTATAAATTTCCCTCTTAGGACTGCTTTTAAGGTATCCCATAGGTTTTGTTGTGTTGTATTGTCATTGTCATTCAGTTCCAGGAATGTTTTTATTTCTTTCTTTATCTCTTCCTTGACCCATTCATTATTCAAGAGTGTGTTGTTTAGTCTCCATGTGTTCTTGTAGGCAGGAGGGCTTGTCCTGGTGTTGATGTTGAGCTTCATTGCACTGTGGTCTGACAGGATGCATGAAATTATTTCAATCTTTTTGTATTTGTAGAGGTTTCTTCTGTGTCCCAGGATGTGGTCGATTTTGGAGAATGTTCCGTGGGGTGCTGAGTAGAAAGTGTATTCTCTGGTATTAGGATGGAATGTTCGGTAGAGGTCTATGAGGTCCATTTGGTGTATCATATCGTTCAGTTCAGATGTCTCTCTGTTTATTTTTTGTCCTGTTGACCTATCCAAAGGACTCAGTGGGGTATTGAAATCTCCCACTATGAGTGTGCTGGGGTTAGTCTGTGACTTGTGGTCCTGGAGAATTGTCTTTATAAAGTTTGGTGCACCAGAATTTGGGGCATATATATTCATAATTGTGAAATCTTCTTGGTGGATTGTTCCTTTGATGAAAATGTAATGGCCTTCTTTGTCTCTTCTGATTTCTTTTACTTTGAAGTCTATTTTATCCGATATTAAAATAGCAACACCTGCTTTCTTTTTGGTACCATTTGCTTGGAATATTTTTTTCCATCCCTTCACTTTAAGGTGGTGCCTGTCCTTGAAGGTAAGATGTGTTTCTTGTAGACAGCATATCGATGGATTCTGTTTCCTAATCCAGTCTCCCAGTCTATGTCTTTTGATTGGGGAATTTAGTCCATTAATATTTAAGGTTATGACTGATAGGTTTGTGTTGCTTCCTTTTGCCTTATTATCCATCTGCAGTTTTGATTTAGGTTTCTACTTCTGCAGTTATGCTTTTATTGATTTCTCTTTCTAGGTGCCTGGGGTTGGTTGCTCCTTTCTTCTGTTCTTTGAATTGCTTCTATTATACTCTGAAGGGTTGGTTTTCCGGACATGTATTCTTTCAAGTTGTTTATGTCATGGAAGATTTTTCTCTCTCCTTCAACTATGATTGACATTTTTGCTGGGTATAGTAACCAAATTGTCCTTTGGACTTCATTTTCAAAGGACAATTTGCTCTAGAGGTGTTGTGAAGATGACCAACGGTGTATAAAAAAGGTCTTATAAGATCTTACAAGTTTGCATAATGACAAAACCAGTTGAAATGCCAAGGTGGGTGGAGGAAATTTCACAGGGTTCTACCTCAAGATGGAGAGCTACAAGCAATCAGTGGGCTGAGAGAGGGAGAATCAGTTTCTCCAGGGACTAGTTCCCTGAGAGGTTATCTAATCCTAAGCAGTCAGCCCTAAGCACAGTTACACATGGATACTACTAAAGAGGCTCCATGTATCATATACTTATATTTACATATAAAAATATATTTATATTTAGATATAAAACTGTGTTTATAAATGTAGACAGGGATAAAGAAATGACTTAGGAGTTAAGAGCACTGGATGTTCTGAATTCAATGTTTAGCACCCACATGGTAACTAACAACTATCCATAACTCCAGTTCTAGGGATCCAACACTCTTTTTTGCCCTCTGCAAACATTGCCCGACATAGGTGCACTTACATACATGCAGGCAATACACTCATATACATAAAATAACAATAATAAAATATATTTTTGAATGCATGCATATGTAACAATAATAGTCAAAGAAGAGGACAAGAAATTGAGAGGAGTTGGGGGATGTGGAAGGAGTTGGAGGGGGCTGGGAGAGATGGGCATAATACAGAGACAACACTCAAGTATGAAATTCTCAAAAGCAAAAATTTAAAAAGCTCTTATTAGAAATTCAAAAGCATGTGTTTATATATATATATATGTGTGTGTGTGTGTGTGTGTGTGTGTGTGTGTGTGTGTGTACGTACACGTGCATGTGTGTGTGTTTCACAGCAAACTGCACCAGTCACAAAAGTACCTGTACTGACTCAATTACAGTTTCTGTTCCCTGTCCATATTACTGCTAGAAATCATCAAACCCACAATAGATTTTAAAATCACTAGGAGGTATATTGCTTATTGTTTTCTGGAAGCCCCCTCTAACGGCATAATAACAGAGTCTGAAGTCATTTCTAAGCTACACTTTCCTACACAGCCAGTAGCACTTGACCTAATAGAAAGGATGTGCCAATGATGAGCACTGTCGCACTTCCTCCCACGTCTCTTTCACCCTGTCATATTCTCCATTGTCATTCATGTTTGCAGTAACAGTTTCCATAATTGTTTAGTCTTAATTTGAGATTTTAGTGCTTTCATGTTTGACAACTAAAAATATTTTGCCTCTCTCTTCTCCATTTCGATTGGCTGAATGTCTGACAAATGTCTGACAATGCTTTTGTGACAGCTTGGATGTCACAATATTTTGGGGGTCATATTTATTTTCTTCACATTCTGGTAGATACTGTTCTAATATTCTCTAGCAAGGAATGTTACTTTGGGGAAGTCTGACTTAGCCTGTATTATTTATGTTATTTCTTCCTGGTGGCTTTATTATTTTTTTCCTCATTGCCAAGGAATTTTCACTTTGTCTTCAATGCTATATTAGCTAGGATGTGTTTCAATCATTTGAAACAACTATTCAAGGAATATGGAATGCCTATTGATCTTCAGATGCAGTTATCCCTCAATGTAAAGGCTATTTTGTTTGATCCTGCAGTTGAACACCTTTTAATGTACTAATATGGGATACTTTACCTTCTGTTGGGCTTTCTCTGTACTCATTATCGTTTCTCTAATGTGTTTTTTCATGCCCTCTTTTTCCCTTGACATTTCCTAAGAATGTCTCCTCTTTCCTCTATACCAGTAGTTGAACTGTGCATTTTGCTCCATCTTCTGTTAATCCTATTTATTAATCCTGATACAATCCTCCCTTACTGCTTGGGGCACACAGCCTCTTCTTCACGTCAACCTTCTGTTCTGCAAGCTTTTCAGTAAGTCTTGTTTTGTATGACAGCCATGCTTCTTGTCATATGATGGCACAAGGACACACACACACACACACACACACACACACACACACACACACACACACACACACACACACACACGCACACACACACACACACACGGATAATGTCTTTGCCAGATAGAGTCTCTTCCAAAATCTAGCAAGAGCTCTTCCTACAACCTTAGTAAGCCATCATCTTTTCTTCTTTTCTTTATTTCCAGCAATTTTTTTTTTTTTTTTGTCCTATAGCATAAGTAAGGCAGGCTTAGCTCTTGCCGCCATCTTGCCCAGCTTTCAGAGGACTGGCTAGGCCTTTGTTCTCACCCTCTCTTCCCTTCAGATATCAAAGCTGTTCAGAGACCCAGTGTTTGTCATTCTAGTCCACTTTGCCTGAGGGCTTAGAAGAGAGATGGGCTGAGTCCATCTGAAGTGGTTCCAATATACAGGCTCTGGTTTCTTTTCTCATGAGTTGCTACAATCTGATTTCTGTGGGGATAGCCTAAAGTTCACAGTATTTTCTAAACCCATCCTGGAGTGTCTGTGATTGCTCTGCAGTTAACAGGATGCCAATTTTCCTCAGAAATTGCTCCCTTTATCTTTTAGTCATCTGACCCCAAATAGAACTTAATGTGTGGTACATGGAATTAAAAATGAGACCCTACGAAAAGAACTTCTATGAATTCATTCAACTCCTGAAACTTAAGAGCATCCCATAAATATATTAATATTGCCTTGTTTCTCAAAGTTTTAAAGACGTTTAAATTTGCTGCATATCTTTCTTAGGGTTGGTATCTCCACCTCTCTTTGTCTCTGCAATTCTCTTTGTGTCTCTCATCAACACACACACACACACACACACACACACACACACACACACACAGCTGTGATCTTTAGAAGAGCAAGCAGCTGGACATAAAACCTGTTTTAGTCTTCTTAACTAATCAAAACTCCTATCATGGAGAGCGATTTCAGAATTGCACGGGGAGGGATTCTGCTTCTCATGGTATGTTATGTTCAGCCAAAGCATAGCAGGGCAGAGGGAGAAAATGAGACAGCTCAACATCATGAATACCCAAAGCAGCCGAGTCTATCTCCTGAAGGCTGTGTCAGACCTAAGCCCCCTTGCGAGCAGTTCTGGGTTTCAGATCCACTTGCAAATGAGCTCAGAGCACCCTGGGTAAACAGGAATGGTTGGTAAACTCTATTTCACTTCACCAGTGAGCTGAGAAAGCATTGGATAATATGTTCTGAGTTGTAGATCTGTTTAATTGCATTGTTGCAAAGTGGGAATTGTTTTGCAACATAGATTCTTAATCACTGAGGCATCTATGATTGAATGCGTCAAAAATTGGCTGAAATTGAAAGTTAACTATACTGCAGACGGCTTATTCTGGTGTATAATTGAGAATAAATTCTAATAACTCTTCTTGAAAGAGCTGCTCGGAGGAAATTTCAAGTCCCCCGAATAAAAAGAAAATTCTTCTCAAGGAGACTTTTCCTGTGCATAATGCAGTCATGGAAATAAATCTTCCATCCCAGTGCTAAGCCAGCTTTCCTGACACTTGAATGTGTGGACCAAAACGTGTCAATACTGAGCACTTACATTCATTTTCTAATGTGCTTTGCAAGACTTTACGCTGGAGAGAATCTTAGTGGTTCCCCGAAGTCACTTTGGGATTGGTTTGCACAGGGACAACTCAGTGTAAAGAAAATGAGAAGAAAGGAAGGAAGGAAGGAAGGAAGGAAGGAAGGAAGGAAGGAAGGAAGGGAGGGAGGGAGGGAGGGAGGGAGGGAGGGAGGGAAAGAAAAGAAAAGAAAAGAACAATTGAGTACTTTCTTAGTCAAATGGCCTTGAATTAGACTCCATCCTTCCCTCTTTACTCAGAGTAACTTCGTCAGGTTTTTCCTTTAGCTTCAGTTTCTAGCTCTACAAAATGAGTTTGAAAATATGATCTAATTTTTCCTGTTTTGTATCGTTGTCAATATTATACATAATGTGACTATTACAGAAGCATATATTGTCTACATAGTTAGCTTTAAAATCCGACACCCTCTTCTGACCTCCGTGGCATTGCACAACATGGGTGCACACACCTGCATGCAGACAGTACATTCATACACATACAGAAATAAATAAAATTTAAAAAAAATTTAAATGTTATAGATATTAAATATGGATGCGATCTGGGAAATGGTTAAGTGAGCAAAGCACTCACTCTACAACCATGAAGATTCTGACTTCAAATCCCCAAACCCACATAAACTCAGGTGTAGTAGCATGGTTCTGTAATCTTGGGGCTCCCACAGTGGATAGAAGGCAGAGGCAGGAGATTTCTGGGAGCTCTAGGTCAGCTAGCCTGACATACATAGGGGCAAAGAACCCTGAGCCAAACAAAGTGGAAGTCAAGAACTGTCATTCACAGTGTCACCCCTTCCACTTTGGCACTTGCACATATATCATACATGCATACACACATACATACATGTACAAGCACAGAGAGAAAAACCATGGGTTTTTATGTATGTAAAGTGCATGCTGATCATATGTGCGTATTCTTGTTTAAAAATTTAAACATTTAAGATGTTAACATCCCTAAGTTTCATTTTTTCATCTTTTTAAAAATTTTTATTTATTTATTTATTTTTATTTATTTCTGTATGTGTATGAATGTACTGTCTGCATGCAGGTCTGTGCACCCGTGTCGTGCAATGCTGCGGAGGTCAGAAGAGGGTGTCGGATTCCCCTGGAACTGGAGTTCTCCTGGAATTGGAGTTTCAGATGGTTCTCGGCCGCCATGTGGGTGCTAGGGACCGAACCCGGGTCCTCTGTAAGAGCGGTCAGCGCTCTTAACCGCTAGGCCATCTCTCCAGCCCCCATTTTTTCATCTTTTAAAGTTGAAACAATCCCTTTATATATTTCACTGCAGTGTGGACTGTGTTACATAGAATAACACAGATTCCTGGAGATACACAAAGTTCTCTCTACATGGTGCTTGTAATATGACTGCAGGGCAGTGGCTTGGCTGCATGCATGTTTTCTTCACTCCTGGGGGCCCCATGGAATTTGAATAGGCTATTGTTCATCCTCTGTGAGGCCATGTTCCCTGGTACCAAGTGGAAGCTGTAGTGTCTTACAGTGATGGGGGCTTTAATGAGATAATATTTATTGTTGACTCTGGTGATTCTTGGTTGTCTCCTTAGCCCCTATGCAATCTGAAACCCACAGTAGAGACAGAGCTGGACTTTGATGTTGCCTTTTTTGATGGTGACATATTCCCAGGAGTGCCAAGCTCACTTGGAGGTTGGGCAAGCACCCAAAGTGCCTGCAAAGCTGGCTTTTCATGTCAAAAGTTTCCCTGCTTTCTTCTCTGCATAAGAATAAGACATCTGCTTCCTTGACCAAACCACTGGATGCCAGTGCTGCTGTTTGAGCTGCCCATTCTGGCTCCTACTCTGTGCCACAGAGCTATGTGTGTCTTTCTCTCAAAGTGAGTCCAGGAAGGTCTGCATATACAGCAAGACATATGTCTCTAAGTGCCTGTAGGTGCTGCTCCTGAGCCTGTCTTCTCCATGAAGGCCAAAGTCACTGTCCATGGTATTTATATAGGCAGCAAAGTCCAGGGAAAGTGACACTCTGGCCTCTAGGGTGAATTTTCTATGTTCTGGGGGTTGGTGTGTGTGTGTGTGTGTGTGCGTGCGCACACACACGCGCGCTCCAGGGTCCCAAGGCAGGTTTCCTAAGCTCCCTGTATCCACTGTTTTTCACATTTGTCCCAGTCTCTGGGAGCTGGTTTCTAAGCAGTCTCTTTATCAATCTAGCTGCTTGACCTACCAACCCTGCTCCTCTTGTTAATGTGAAGCTGATTCCAGGACTGTGGACCTGCGATGGATACTGGGCTCCCTCCCGCCATGCAGAGGAAGATGGGCATTATGACCCCTAATCCTGTACTGTGCTCACCTCTGAGATCATCGACTTTCTTTCCAGCTCTCATGATCAAGCCCAAACAAACATCACTAAGTTGTCCCAAGTAGATACTGGGTATAAAGTTTTATCCAAAAGCCAAGGCAGCTCAGGTCTGCCTGTGTATAAAAGGCGTCATGCAGTGATGAGGTAAAGGTTCAATGGAAGGAAAATACTTGAGACAAATATACTTTGAGTGGAGACAGTGTTTCCAGCTTCCTATACTCTCCTTCTCTTCTCTTCTGTCTTATCTCTAGGCTGAGAATCCCCCCGCACCCCCATCCCAGGAGCCCTATGTCCCCTGAGAGCTGTATCCGACAGGTAGAGCAAAACTTCAGAGGGGAATACAACACTGTAGGTGCACTCTGAATTTTCCCGACTTGGTTCACCTGCAGGACAAATTTTCAGGCAGGAGGAACACATACATGCTGGTTCTTGAGGGGGTAGCAGCGCAGGAACTGAGTCCTATTGATAAGACCCAGGGCTGTCTTCATGTAAGCAAGTAAGACAGGACAGGCTACAGACACCTTAAAATTTAACTTTGGACACCTTGGAAAAACTTTATCCCAAACAGGTCTCTGGGCTGGGATAGAGCTTAGTTGGTAGAGTGCTTGTCTACCATATATAAAGCACTAGGATCAATTACTTAGCATTACATAAACTGGCATGGTAGCACAGGGCTTGATACAGAAGGTGTTGGTCTCCAATTGCTCTGACTAAAATGGGTTGAGCTTACCTGGCATTCTGCCTGCCCTCCCTCTGTTAAAGGTAGTGATTCAGGTGGATCTTTGTGAGTTCAAGGCCATCCTGGTCTACAGAGTGAGTTCCAAGACAGCTGAGGCTACAAGGAGACCCTGACTCAAAAAGACCACACACACACAAAAAAAGTAACATTCTATTAACCTATAGTCCCAGGCTTTGATACTAAGTAGCTGGGCAGCAGTTTCCAGAAATCTATTGAAATCACTTTTTATTATTTCTAGAACAGAAACAAAAACAGTTGTAGGCTCTGCATGTCATAAACATCTTTGAAAGTTAAACATTTACTGGGGCAGGTAGACTGTTGGAAGCAGCAAGGGTACATAGTGAGTTCCAGGCCATAATGTGATATCTGGCTTATAATATAATATCTTTTCTCAAAAAGTTAGAATTTATAACAGCAACAACAACAACTTAGACCCATTCCATCATCCGGGAAGCCACAGTAACTGTTCTTATGCCCCCTGGGCATACTAACTCATACTAACACAAAGGGGTTTTGTCATTTTCCTGAGCCACCCAGTCTGTGAATGGCAAAGCCAAGTTTTAAAACCACATGAGCCCCACCGTTACTTCTGTCTTATGATGCCAGAATGAGCTCAATAAATATAAGAAAGTAAATAGCCACGGCGGAAGATTCTAGAATGCTTGCATGTTTGTTGACACAGAGTTAATTGTGGACACTCTGTTTCTTTTATGGTTTGCGAATTGATTCAGAAGTTGCTGCCTAGTCCTTGATTTCTTTGCTAGCAATATTTTTCTCACAAGAAAATTGTATTTTCTCACATGAGGATTTGATAGTTTAAACTGAAATGCTGCCCACTTAGAAGTTTAAAAAAGAGTCAGGTTGGGGCTAGAGAGATGGCTCAGCGGTTAAGAGTACAAACTGCTCTGGCAGAGGACAGGGTTCGATTCCCAGCACCCACACGGCGGCGGCTAAGAGCTGTCCTTAAGCCGGGAGTGGTGGCGCACACCTTTAATCCTAGCACTCTGTAGGCAGAGGCCGGTGGATCTCTGTGAGCTCAAGGCCAGCCTGGGCTACAGAGTGAGTTCCAGGCCAGCTGGGGCTATAGGGAGACCCTGTCTCAAAAAGACTGAAAAAAAAAAAAAAAAGAGTCAGGCAATACCTTTCCTGTAACATGGCAGATATCCCACCTGGAGGGTCAGATATGCCGTTCAATTAAGACTGGGACTTTCAGGAACTATTTCTCTGTTGCACTAAGAAATGAAAAAAGTGTCTTTCTGAAGACACCACCCTCTGTGCTGAGGCCTCTCCTGCCTCCCTGCGGAGGGACTGGCAACCTCTCCAAGGCAGAAGGCCCAGCTCTCCCTCTGCCTGTGTGGAAGAGGCAGAGCTGGGAGCCTGCGGCCCTGGGGGAGCGGTATTCAGGACACCCTGGTTCTGCCTTTTTGTTTTCTTTCTTCTGTGATCGCATGCTGCTTCCTAACCTCGTCAACAGCTGGGAAGCATATAATCTTCGAAAGTCTTCATTAAGCCTGCGAAAAGTCGGAGGCCAATGAAGGGAGCAGTATTTCCTGAGGCTGAGGACAGGTGCCTTGGTATCCTGACAACAGGACAGAGGGAAAGCAGGAAAGGTTTCTATCTGCATACCTTAAAGCAGACTGTCAACAAAACTATGCAGTGCTTTTCAGTCATCCTTTGAAGGCCAAGTTCAGGGAGGAACTTCTCAGTATAGGATCTCTGCAGGGTCGAATGAGCCATATTTTGGTTCTGCATAAACCATGGGGTTGACCTAATTTGCTATTTGTTGTCTTGCTAATGAGGCTAACTCTACCCCACTGTTTTCGAAAAGATACCTTGTTACCAGCATGGTGGCATGTGACACTGTGAGTCCGCAGGCCACATGTGCATTATGTCACTCCATGGGTGACTTCAATTAAGTGCTGTGACTTTGAAGCTGGTTTCCTCACCTCCTCACTATGGAAATCACCTGTGATGGTGTTTAAAATGCTGGCAATGTCCTTGCCCCCCTCACTCTGAAACTATGAGCTCAGAATCTCCTGGAGGAGCAGAGGCATCAGGATGTTGAGAAACTTCTTCACAGGAAACCAGGCTGTCAGTAGCCATCTTCTCTTTGGCTGGCAGGCTGGCCTAGGAATACATTCATTGCCCTTTCAGACAGGAAAACCAGTACTCAGCACTGTGTGTTCACTGTCACAACAAACATATAGGGAATCATGAGGAAATATCGTTGCCCAAGATCTGAACATTCTATACAAGAAATGAAACAAGAATATGGTTTGGCTGGTGTGGCAGAACAGGCATGGATCTGACACTAGACGGTGAGTGTGAGAGGGTCTCAAGTTCTAGATCATTCTGGGCTACATAGTGTGACCTTGTCAAGAAAAGGATATACATACACACACTCACTCACATGACTGTGAGTGTGTGTATGTATGTACACACAGTCACACATACACACACACAACTCACACACATACAAACACACTCATACACATACACACATGCTCACACACTCACATACATACACACACATACACCCACGTACACACATACAAACACACACCCCACACATACAAACACACACACACAGTCACACACACATACACACACTCACACATACACATACACATATACACATACTCACACCCAAATACACACACATACACACACATACAAACACCCACACATATACACACACATATAAACACACACATACACACATACACACACTCATACACATACACACACACAAACACAGTCACACACACATACACACAGTCACACACACACATACAACCACACACACAGTCACACACACACATACAAACACATATACACATTTTTTTTTAATTTTTTTTTAAACAATTTTTTTATTTATTTCTGTATTGTATGAATGTACTGTCTGCATGCAAGTTTGTGCACCCGTGTCGTGCAATGCCGCGGAGGTCAGAAGACGGCATCGGTTTCCCCTGGAACTGGAGTTCTCCTGGAATTGGAGCTTCAGACGGTTCTCGGCCGCCATGTGGGTGCTGGGGATCGAACCCGGGTCCTCTGTAAGAGCAGTCGGCACTCTTAACCACTAGGCCATCTCTCCAGTCCCCACACATACACATTTACTCCTTACTCTAGTTTAATAGTTCTCATCCAAAATATTTGGGACCAAAAGTATTTTAAGATTTTGAGTTTTTCTCAGGTTTTAGAATATCTGCATACACATGGGTTGTTTTAGGGAGAGGACTCAGGTATAAAATCAAACTTTATTTATACTTTACACTCCCCCTTTTTATACCCCTTTTACACCTAGCTGGAGGCACTTATTTTTAGGGCCTGAGGTTTTCCCATGAGGTCAGGTGTGGATTTTCCACCTGTGTTCTCAGCACTCCAAACGTTCTGGCATTTAGCATCTCTCGAACTTTCTCACTAAAGGGACTCAACCTGGAATTTCTGTGGTCGCATATTCATTCTGTACCCAAGTCAATGATTAGTGGTGCTGGTGGTGACAGTGACTATGGAGAAGGTGATGTTTTCCCTGCTCACTACACCAAGAGCTCTGTGAAATGCAGGCCTGGCTTTGCATAGACAGGCAGCATGGACTCGCCTTAACCTCAAGTGCTCTAAAAGTCACTAACTTTGCCTAGCCTCAGGGTTTTGTAGGTTTGTTTTTTCATTTATAAAAACGAGAGCGTAAAGGAGATTGGAGATTATCAGAGCCATTTTACTGAAAGACAGTTTCAAAATAAAACAGTCAAAAGTACATTTCTCTGACTCTTAGGAGAAGTGATCAGGATAGAGCCCCTACCTCCTGTACCTGTGGCCCCTCCCAGGCCAACTGCCAATCTCATGCCTGAAGAATTTAGAGGGAAAAGACAGAATCTTGTGAATTGAGACTGGTTAGAGTGCCTTGATAGAGAACCATCAGTCTATGTACCTCTTCCAGGGGAGGTAGCAGCTGTAGATTTCCTGCCTCTCTTCTGGTCGGCATGAGCGAGTGGTAAGGATAGCCTCGGCCATACTTCTGAGATAGTGCAGTGGCCTAAATTTCTTCGACCTTCGGTATTCTAGATTTTAAGAATCCAGTTTCTTAATATTGCTCTTCAGTGAAACAGAACCCAGAGGCAGAGAGTCATCAGCTTCTTTTTGTTCTGAGACAGGGCCTTTTTGTAGCCCCAGCTGACCTGGAACTCCCTGTGTAGACCAGGAGCCTGGTCTCCACCTCACAGAGGTCTGGCTGCCTCCGTTGGCAGAGTGCTGGGGTTAAAGCTGTGCTATACCATGCCTACTTTAGATAGGTATCAAAGTTTGATCATTTTTCAAACAGGATAACTTGAAGAAATATGTTGTAGCCATTTTGGAAGAATCGGCAGTGGTTAACAGCTAGTGAAGAGCATTTAACATGAGCCTCACAGAGGTGAAGGACTGGAAAGAGGCTGTGGCTAGAAGACCCTCCAAATGCTGCTTGTGGAGTCTTTACTTCAGCCCAAGAGGAGAGCATCCAAGCCGTTTGCCACTGAGCCAAAGTTGCTTCCAGAAATGGGAAAGAGATCCAGAGTTGCTTGTCTAAAGAATGACAATTTAGGGGGCTGGGGAGATGATACACAGCAGTGAAGAGCACTGGCTGCTCTTGCAAAGGACCCAGGTTCAATTCCCAGCACCCACGTGGAACCTAACAACTTTCCATAACTCCAGTTCCAGGGGAATTTGATACCCTCTTCTGAGCTCGGCAGGCATTGCATGACACGGGTGCACTTACATACATTCAGGCAACACATTCATACACATAAAATGAAAATAGTATATAAAATTTTAAAAAAGAATGACAATTTGGGGCAATGGGAGAACTGACTTTCAAACAGATGAAATGCTATAAAAACTCCAATAAACTCAGGTATCACTCTGGAATTAATAGAGGACAAATTGGATCTGTTGTTAACTTAAACACCCATCTGCTCACATCCCTAGAGCCCATGAATTTGTGGGGCTAATTAGTCCTTGCTATCCCCATAGCTGCGTGGGCTAAGCATGTTCTTGGAGCTTTGTTACACACAGTTTGTTCTTCCCTGTCTGTTCAGACACCTGGAATGTAGAGGAGTCTGGGAGCAGTAGAAATGGCCTTCGCCTCATCCAAGGAGAGCAGATGAAACGGTGACGTCCACATGTCCTCCTTCTAGCCTTAAGAAAGATGGAGTTGAGAAATCTCCAAGTGGATTTTAAAATTCTCTAATATTTTTCTCATCATTGCAACAAATGTTGCTCTATCTCATCTGTCCAGTTAAATCTCATTCTCTCCCTCAATCTCTTTCTACCTCCTGACTCCACTTTTTCTAGCAGCGATTCTGTGGGCACCAGCAACTCAAAGCCTTAATACAGACTCTTGAGCATAATCGCTTCTTAATTAAGTCAGGCTATGGCTTCATGTCCAAAGTCCTTTCCAGAGGGCTTAATTTTGCTTCTGCTCAAAAATTAATATTTTACATTTTATATTTAAAGGATACAAAACGACTGAAAAGGAACCAGAGAAGAGGGGAATAAGAAAATAGTTGAGGGGAAAAGAGAGATCATATTTCAATTCCTATTACTGAGACATTCTCGGCAGAACTCTGTCCTTATTTTCTGCAGGTAATCCTCATCCTGTGGTATTCACTTTAGCAAAACAAAGCGTGGATCATGGTAATTAAATGGCAGGCTCAGAGTGAATTAAGGGATGATTCTACCAACAGGAGCACCTGCTAGTGTGTGCTGTCCACCTGCCTGCTTGGCTCTGAGGCTTGTAGGAAGCCTCCTGGTATGTCTGACCCTCTGAGTGTATCTGAGTGTGCAGGTCAGTGATAACAGTGATACTCACATGCACCATGAGGATGGAAGATGCTGCTGATGACAAAGTTTGCTGTAAGGATCACTTCTCTCCCCAGGACCATGCAGTCTCTGGGTTTCTGCTCAGTTTTGCTTTAACTGTGTTGTACAGAAGCTTGGAATGACAACACTCTGAGACAATAGTGACCCTAGCCTTCCAGAAGAAGGCTGAGGATGCTGGCTCCACCCTACCCTATTATCCTCTCAGTCATTAAAAAATATGACTCACTGCCTGCTGCCCTGTTGCTAGAGATATAGCAGCAAAGCATAGAAATGCAGAAGCAGGTGCTGCCCGGCCAAACTAATTGTGTGTATAGGAAAAACATAAAATTGGTTGGAGGGGACTCAAAGGAGTGTGCTGAGGGTGTACCATACTACAAGATGGGTGATCCTATGGGATTTTGTACTTCCCCATAATTTTGTGTGCTTATTGTATTTATTGATTTATGGTGTGTGGGGGGGGCAGTGGACACATGTCACAGTATATGTGTGAAAGTCGGAGGACAACCTGTGGGGGTTGGCTCTTTCCTTCTGCCATGGGGTCTTGGGGATGAAACACAAGTGATCAGGCTTGGCTAAAAGCGCCTTTGCTCCCAGAGCCATCCAGCTGGCCCTTGATCATAAGACATGCCCACATAACCTCTCAAGGGGTTGTATAGTGGTAGAATCTTGGGAAAGGCCAAGGAACTAGAAATTTCCTTAGATAGATATAGATATAGATATAGATATAGATATACCAAAAAATAGATATAGATATATAGATATAGACCAAAAAATAGATATATAGATATAGATATGGATATAGACCAAAAATAGATCTAGGTCTAGGTATAGATATAGATATAGATATAGATATAGATATAGATATAGATAGATAGATATATAGATATAGATATAGATATAGATAGATATATAGATACATCTTTGGCCAACTTGTAGGAACTTATATGCAAGCCCACTGGGAGATGCTTTCTTACATCCTCAGCTTTCCTTCCCTCTCTTCTCTGCCCTGGAAATGAGATTAATGCCACCTTAGTAAAGAAAGGCCAAATGAAGTTAAAGTGCTCTGAGGTACCTGTTAGAGTACCTCCCCAGTTACCTACCTATATGGAATATGTGAATATAAGCAATCATAACTGAACAAGTGATACAGGTGATGAAACTGAACGTAAAATAGGTCGGCTCACATCTGAAAGCATGCATATAAGATCAGACTGAACATGTGGTACATGTGATCACACCTGAATGTGGTATGTATGATCACTGCTGGGTATGCAGTGTATGGGGTCATACCTGAACAGGTAGTACAGCTGACCACTCCTAACATGTGGGCCAAAGTAATCATGGCTGAGTTTGAGGCTCCAGTAGGATGTGGCTGGATGGTGAAAAGCTGCAGTCCAGGGTCTGTGGCTGACATTGTCCCAGGACATTTCCTCTTTCTTCCTTTCATCACTGGTCTGTTGTCTCCTCAGTATCTGCCACACAACTAATGGTGCCAGCTAAAGATTTCCAGCACTGAGCACATCCTGGAAGGAATGACTCTCATTCATTAACTTAGCATCTCAAACTGTATATAATTATGTGCTATGCACACAAAATGGAAAAATCCTTGTATATATGGGCATTCTTTGCAATGGTATGTGTGTTAGTCAGGGTTCTCTAAAGAAACAGAAGCAACAGGATGAATATATAACTATATACAATTTATTGATTTGCTCACGTGACGGAGCTCAACAGTAGCGTTGAACTGGAGAGGCTGGGAATCCAGGGAACTGCTCAGTACGCAAGGCTGGATGTCTCAGTAGTCCCAGTCTAGTGATGAAGGCCCGAAAGGATTCCAGGAGATCTGCCAGTCTCAGTACATGCTGGGATCCGAAAGGTTGATCACAGCAGCAAGACAAACTCACCAGATGAGAGAAGCAAGCCGCAGGAGGAAAAGGGACCAGCTCCTGCTGCCGTGGCCTTAAATACTGCCTTACTGCCTGCCGGCAGAAGGTAACGCCCACATTTGGGATGGGCCATCCGGGTTGAGGTGGTCCAATCAGAAGACCCTTTTTCTCTTATTTGTTCCTTAGTCCAGTCAAGTTGACACCCAGGATTAACCATCACAGTATGTAACTTTTTGGAATAGACTTAAATTGGATTCTGGGTATAGGACGTCTCTGCTTCTTTTCTTAAATACCTATCAATATGATCAATTTGTTTTACATGCCTGGCATGGTGGCACATGCCTTTAATTCCAGCATTCGGGAGGCAGAGGCAGGTCGATCTCTATGAAACCAAGGCCAGTCTGGTCTACATAGTGAGCTCCAGGCAGGGTGGGGCTAGAGAAACCCTGTCAAAAAAGGGGGTACCATACGTTTTCCTTTGGCCAGTTTGAGTGCACTCTCTTCTTTAATTTGGAAAACAATTTAGGATGAGGTGAGATTTCATCTTTTTGCTCACGTTGCTATATATTTCCAAATGTGCCATCTAATATGGACAGGTTAGTGTGATCACCATGTACGGACTGTGCTGACTTCAGGAGGGTCCAGGGTACATTCTAAATCTATATTAAAAGGTGCTATATTAGACATGACTGTATTCCAGGTCTATTTTTTTTTTTTTTGGTCTTTTTGAGACAGGGTCTCCCTGTAGTTCTGGCAGAGACACCTGGCACTGGGGCAGGAAATGCAAGGCTATTCTCCTTCCGTCTTGTCCTTCACATTGCAATCTGTTTCTAGAGAGAGGTGCTTTCTGGTATTGAAGCAAACCACGTGAAATGTTTCTTCCTTCCCTCCTAGCCGAGACTTCCTCTTTTCCTATAATACTCCGTTTTATAATTCACTTCTGTTTTCATCCAATCCTATACTTTGCAATCTAGATTTTTGTATTTTTAGGTCTACTTACATAGAACTTTTACACACTGCTACATTGTGGCTAACATATGTATGCCAAGTAGTCTTCATTATCTCCAGAGGATGTATTATCTGACCCTCCTGGGAAGGCTTGATGCCTGCTCTTCACATCATTCTTTCAACAAGATCTGCAAACCCAGACAAGTGAGTTGTATGAACATGTTCAATGAATCATGAGCCATTTGATTTAACCATTCGTTAAATCAAAGCTGCCTCGGGCTTTGCAGCGAGAAATCCAAACGATTGTCTTCTAACTATGAAACGTGGGTATGACACCCCAGGCCAGTCTTGGCCATAGACACGTGTTCAAAGAAGCACATGTGTGAAGGACTTTAAAAGCACACTTACACAGACAAGTTGAAAAGAGTGTTAAGTCCATTTCATGAACAGGCTTCAAGGTGAAGTATATAGTTGATCATCTAAGACTGCATTCAGAAAACTGTGTCTGCTGGGCTGAATCTGGGACAGCATTTGTTCTTGTAAGCAAAGTTTTCTGGGGACATAGCCATACTCATTCTTTCAGCCAGAGTCTATGACTGCTTTCACGCTACAGCAGCTGTCGCCCAGCTTTTTATCACTGTGACAAAATACCAGAGCAAATCAATTTAAAAAAGGTTACTTTGTCCCATGGTTTCAAAGGTTTTAGTCCTTGGTCAGCTGACTCCACTGCTTGAAGTCCCTGGTGAGAAGGAAAATCACTGCATGGAGCATGTGGGTGGGAAGAACTGCCTGCTCCCTAGTGGCCAGGAAGAACAGAGATAGGCAGAGAGAAAAGAGAGAGAGAGGAAAGACCGAAATAGAGAGAGGACAGGAGAGAGACAGAAACAGAGACAGACAGAAATAGAGATGAAAAAGATGAGAGAGAGAGAGAGAGAGAAAGAGAGAGAGAGATACTCTCAGGTAATACCTCCCATGACATATTTCTGCCAACTTGTCCCTACCTCCCAGTCCCCACCACCACCCAGCGCACCAGACATTATAAAGTCATCACTGGGTTTATCCACAAGAGGCCAGAGCCCTTAGGTAGGAATCACCTCCCTAAAGCCCATCAGCTGGCAGCCAAGCCTTTAACCCACAAACCATCAGAGGACGTTTCAGATCAATGCAAAACTCCAGCAGAGTTGAATTGTGGAAACAGAGACGGAGGCCCACCAGCCCGAGTAGATACTAGCTGACCCTTTTCTCTGCTTCTATTTTTGATGCCTGAAACTTTCTTCTAACTTTTACCTTGAAAAGTCTCTAAAACTTTCATTCTCTCCCCCATACCTTAACCCACTTTCTTTCTCACAAACACTTCTTACAAGCATCAGTTTGAGGAAAAGTGTTCAGAAGTTTTGTTCTGTAAATGGATTATTCCTCTAGAACGTTCTGTGTGTCCCATGATTTGCTTTTATGTACATCTTGAATCAGGCCGGATACTTCCACTGTACTTTACCTTCTTAGGGTTCATTTTAGCATTCTTCATTCATTGTCTCACACTTAGAATCTCTTTGCCAAGTCCTGTGATTTGGCCAGGAATTGCCAGGTAGATACGATAACCATCAGGAGGCTCTCAGAACAGAAATGTATAGTGGGAAATTGAAAAGAAATGAACTCTAGAGGGGGTTTCCATCAAGGCTTTTTCAATGTTTGGAGTTTTGTTTCAATTTTAACCTACTATTCCCAGTAAGATACATTTCCTGGTTTTTGGTATTGATTTTTATATTCTAGAAGAAATATGAGGATGGTACTCTGTGGTCTGGAATATATGCGCACTCTAAGGAGTTTGCTAAGGAAGGTTTAGCCTCCTAAATCCAGTATTATATGGGACCAAAATATGAAAAAGGGAGCTGGATCTGACATGCTGTCCTTTAGAGCTGCCAGGCCCTAGGCTGCTTTTGAGGAATAGCAGAACTCTCTGACTACTCTGGGTTCACTCGACTGAAATCCTACAGACTTCAGCAGGGGATTATATTCCCCACCAACTTTCCTTCACTAAAGGTCAAGTGGATCATGGAAAGGATTCCGGAAATAACAAGGCAAGTCCTCAGAAACATTTGATCCAGGGAACACATGAGCTTTGAGTAAAGACAGCAATTCAGAGCTTACTTTAATCTCGAGAGTCTTCTTCATTAAGGATTTTCCCAAGTTCACAGACAGACATGGGTAGGCTATGAATGCATGCTAGGGATAGATGCACAGTGCATCTTCACTTCTGGGAATGGCAGCCCAGAGGACAGGATGGCCACGCACTCTCTGTGAGCCACAGTGAAAACTATTAGAGTGAAGAGGTCTTTAGAGAGCCCCCACCTTCTAGTGTAGAGTGATCCTTGAGAAGACTGAGATGGGTGCAATCAGATAGGAGCCGCACAGTATGAGAGACACATTTTTATACTTGATCTCTTTGTTTCTTGCCAGATTTCAGGATTATCTAATTCATATTTAGTTAGTGATGGAATAAATCCTCCACGGAATTAATTTCTCCAGATTCATATTGTTTTATAAATGACAGAATTGGGAAATAGGCTTATAACTTATTTATATTATTGTCAGGGACCAAAGCTGGGAGAAAAATCTAGCCTAGGTGTACCTAAAGGACTTTTGTCCACTAGAAATGGTGTTCTAAAAAGAATACTTGTATTATTTATTTACTTTATTTTATAGGGTCTCATGTAGCCCAGACTGACCTCCAACCCACTGTGTAGCCAAGGATGGTTTTGAACTCCGGATCCTTCTGCCTCTGCTTCACAAGTGCTGGGGTGACAGGTGTGTGCCACCATACCCAGCTTATGGGGACTAAAATTTTATTCTAGGTCATTTCATTTAAGCATGAATAATATCCTAAGTCTAGCTTTAGATCAAAGTAACATACTTTCTTACCAAACCCCTTCTCTCTCATACCAACCAGCTTTAATTATTCAGACTATGAAAGGGGGAGAAAATAAAGATGGTGAATACAGTCTATTGTCACACATCCTCCCTCACGGTACCAATCAAATGTATGAGAATGCGGAAACCAACATATATCACACATTTCTCTCAGACACCATCTTTTTTTTTTTTTTTTTTTGTCTTTTTGAGATGGGGTCTCCCTGTAGCCCCAGCTGTCCTGGAACTCACTCTGTAGACCAAGCTGGCCTTGAACTCACAGAGATCCGCCTGTCTCTGCCTCCCAAGTGCTAGATTAAAGGTGTGCACCACCATACCCAGCTCTCAGATACCATCTTAAAGAATAATTATGATCTCTTTTTTTGAGACATATCCAGAAAGTGTACAAAGAAAAATAAAAATCAAGCTGGGCGTGGTGGCGCATGCCTTTAATCCTAGCAGTCGGGAGGCAGAGGCAGGCGATCTTTGTGATTCAAGGCCAGCCTGGTCTACAGAGTGAGTTCTAGGTCAGCTGGGGCTACAGGGAGACCCTGTCTTGAAAAGACCAAAAAGAAAAAGAAAAATCAGTCTGGGTCACATGGATTCAAATGTAAAGTATAAGAACCCGTATGAGCCAGAGAAAAAATGGATCCATGTTATGCACAGACGGCCAAGCACTGTGCGCATGTGTCCCCACTGGGAAGGCCATGTACTACCACCAGGCAGAGAAACAGCACTCCTCAGGCTGCAGCATGGATAGATGCTATGGAAGATGAACTGCTGTTCAGATCAAGTGATTCCATTCCCTAAATCCCACGTAATAATCTGAGTAATTAAAACATGGTGTATGGCACCAATGAATGGTAAGAAGGGATTTACTTAAATCAACTAAATCTACAGGTCACTGCTTTGATAACCATCCCTAAGTATAGCTTAGAAGGGGCATGCAGGGTTCCCAGAAACAATGCATCGTCTGCTTATCTACGCTGGGGTGGGAGAGTGAGAATAAGGATAAGAAGTATATAGAATATTCCAGAGCCCCTTCTGTACCTGTAGAGAACTCCACCTTTCATAATCCTGAAAGGCATGCGCTGATAATTGCCTTAATCATTAGAGAAACATGTCTGGAATGTACAGAAATAAGCCATAAAACTCATTACAAGATAACAAGATTGTATCTCTTCTCTGAGGTCACACGGGAACCCCACAAGGTCAAAGAGTTAATCACCTCCTTTAGTAGAAGTTCCACAGATAAGAAATTCTGTGCCTGAGTGTAGTGTAAATCTTCCTAGATCCTATAAAGGGTGACCAGGTAGGTGAAAGAAAGTAGATGATAGCCTATGAACAGCCTCTGACTCCTTTTATGCTTTTTTTTTTTTTTTTTTTTCTTGGTTCTTTTACTGAACAGGGTTTCCCTGTAGCCCCAGCTGTCCTGGAACTCACTCTGTAGACCAGGCTGGCTTTGAACTCACAAAGATCTGCCTGCCTCTGCCTCCCAAGTGCTAGGATTAAAGGTGTGCGCCACCACGCCCGGCTCTTTTATGCTCTTTTTAAAATTCCTGAGTATCTCCAGAATACAGATAATTAATTGTTAAGCAACGTGCACTACAAAGTTAGCATTTCCTAGGCTGATCTCCCCTCTGCCTTATGATGGATGAGATTCCAGTAACCTTAACAAAGGGTTGATCATGACAAGCATTATGGGTGTAGGGTGTGAGAAGACACATTTACCCTCCTTGGTCTGATGGAGTGAGCCAGGAAGGAATCTTAAATCTCACCACTCATCTCTTCAGGCTTCTCAATGAGCAAACAAGGCCAAAAGACATGTATCTTTTTCCAGAGTCACATGGGTTGTTCACGGGGAATCAAGAACTATGAGGTAGTTCAGGAAATAATTTCCTTAAGGTGGAAACCAGAGGCAAATGTCATTAAGACGGAACTCAGAAGTAAATGTCCTTTCCTGAAGATGAAAATTCTGGGTTCCCCTCACATTGGGGTCACATCCTTTCACCTGTGCTAGCTGAAAGGTACAGCCTTAGACTTGCGTTTTGGCTAAACCTGGCCCAAAGGCCTTTGTGACTTTGCAGTTTTCATCATTAATTGAGGTTTGCGGTCCACAGGGAGCTTCTCTCCAGGCTTCCGTTCCAACATCGCCCCCTGTTGGTCTCCATAGCCTCTGAGAATCCAGTCTTGCCTTCAGCTCTAGAGTTCCCTGGATTCTCCACAAAGACTCAGACCTATAATCCCAAATATTGAGGCAGGCGGATCACCGGAGTCTAGGTATTCAAAGCCAGCCTGGGTAACATGAGAGCCTGTCTGAAAATAGACAAATTAACAAAAGTCTACAAGCCAACAACAAAAATAGTAAGGCCAGCCTAAGATTTTATGAAAATAAGTAAGACTGTGTACCGGGCTCATAGAAAGTTCTTTTTTTATTAATTACTTTTTTTTTTTGTTTTTTTTTTTTTTGTCTTTTCAAGACAGGGCCTCCCTGTAGCCCCAGCTGTCCCGGAACTCACTCTGTAGACCAGGCTAGCCTTGAACTCACAAAGATCTGCCTGCCTCTCCTAACTTCTAGGATTAAAGGGGTGCGCCACCACGCCCGGCTGGTAGAAAGGTCTTAATAATAGATAGCTGCGGGGCTGGAGAGATGGCCTAGCGGTTAAGAGTGCCGACCGCTCTTGCAGAGGACCCGGGTTCGATCCCCAGCACCCACATGGCGTGAGAACCGTCTGAAACTCCAATTCCAGGAGAGCTCCAGTTCCAGGGGAATCCAACACCCTCTTCTGACCTCCGCGGCATTGCACGACACGGGTGCACAGACTTGCATGCAGACAGTACATTGATACACATACAGAAATAAATAAAATTTAAAAAAAAATAAAAAAAAAATAATAGTTGCTGCCATCGCCGTCATCAACAGCAAAGTAACTGTGTTGAGGGGATAAAGGAAAGCAGTTGGCTGTTTTCTTTCATTTCTATGGCCACACGAGGAAACATATTTGTACTTCAACACACACACAAAAAATAAAAACCAACACTAATCTTCTGAAAACATAAATTAATGGGAAACTCTGCTATTTAGTTCCAAGAAAATTTAGACAAATGCCTCTGCGTCTTCCTTCTTGGGATGATAAATAAGTTACTGTTTAGAGACAGGGTGACAGCTCCAACTGTTTGTAGGCATTTAGATACTATCAACCATCAACAAAGCAAATGTAAATTCAAACAACTGATCAGGACTTATAATTTTTTATTTGCTTCTTGCTTTTTAGTATAAGTCATTCACAGATCCATAGATGAGAAAGACCCAGGTGCATTGATGTTTGAGTTGACAGAACAAGCAATCCTAGTTTCTGGCTCTTGCAACTGCCAACTCCTGTAGAAAGTCTTTTCTTAAAGTTTGCTTTGTAGAAACAGTTTAAATTAAGCTTCCCATATATGCATTTATGGAGGATTTACTTTGATAGATACTGTGTAGTTGGTTATTGCCGAATTAATCCTCAATAAATATGTTTTTAATAATCATTTGGTTTTCATTTAACACGGCAACCAACATATAAATTCCATTCGTGTATAGCTAGCTGAAAAACAAGTTGAATAAATACCAACCCGTTATTAAAAACACTTATTGAGAATTAACTACTCGTTACTGCGTTCACTCAAATCAATTGGACATAGTCAAACAGTGAATTTTAAGTGAGAGTCTCTGGAAAACGCTGTGAAATAAAGCTTATTTAGCGATGTTGGGAGGATTTGGGGGTATATATTCATCTTGGGACTCGTAAATTTAAATTTTTGCTTCCCAAGCTAGGGATAAATAAAGAGAACATAAAAAGGAAAATGGAGTCTACCAGGATGGGGTGTGCAGGTCAGCTCACCAGCTGTGCTGTTCTAAGAAGTCTTGAGGGTGATTGGATCCGTGCCCAGAGCAACTGGGGGTGGCCTCCCACAGGGAAGAAGCAGACATTCCTCCATCAGAGTCCTTACAATGTGAGACAGGGGACTGACCCTGAGTTCCAGGACTGACCCTGTGAGTACTAGCGAAAGATACCCTTCTTAATACCAGAGTCCTTTGTAAGCTGAGACTATGAAAGAAACTGACCCAGTCAGCCTTCTGTGAGCATCAGATACAATAAGAATAGACATCAAAAGACTCCATATGGCGCAGCACAGGAACAAAGGTGTTAGTATTGTGACTTCCTTCAAAGAGAAGCCTTCAAATGCTACACCACAGTTCCTCCTGAGGTCTCCTTGGCAGCCAAATGTGTTTATTGAGAAGTCTGGAGTCAGAGAATATGCAAATGTTCAGTGGCCACAACTCGGAACAAAACAAGGTACTGCTCAGGTCCGCAGAGCTGGCAGATGAGAGGCTCCCAGGGCCCAGGGTTCACCTCCCCAAGTTCTCAGCCACCCTTCCTCTCCACTTTTCTGAAAGCTTCTCTCTAGCAGTGTCATCAAATATGGAGCTTGTACCTCTATACAGAACGCCTGACTCATCCAGCTTAACTCCTCAAAAAGGTAGGGCGGGTCCTGGGCTTGGAGAAAATCCTTCATGTGTTGCAGGGTCTCCATGGAGTCAGAACTCACTGGCTAGAAGCTCTGGAGTGTGTCCTAATCCAATATATCCTGATCTGGATGCTGAACGCCCTGAGGGAAGATGAAAGAATGAACTTGCTTCCTTAAGAATAAACAAGAAAAGGAGTGAGCATGGTTCCACATGTTTTTTTTTTTTTTTTTTTTTTTTTTTTTCCTGCCACAGTATGGCAACAATGTAACCATGTCAGCCCTTCAGATCACGGAATAAACCTTAGCACAGTAGCAGCAAGTAGCAGTCACCTTCAAACAGCTACTTGGTATGCAGCATACCCTAAGGTCAAGTGCTTCCTTCCATCTTTGACTTCCCTATCAGACTCCTTAGTAAAGCAACCATAATACCATCCTCTGAGAGTTCCTACAAACCAACGGGTTATGGGCTCCAGCCTTGCCTGCGTGGTAAGCTGCTGCAGTTATTTTTCAGGCACTGGAGGACACAGGCCTCAGCAAGGTCTACAACAAGTGTAGTCTATATGCACCTCAGAACCAGCCAATTCTAGAATGAAGGAGAAGCCATGAAAGAAAGAGCCAGAGCGTCCTTACAGCCTTTTCCTCCTTCTATGGACCTTTTCCTGAAGGTGTTCCCACCTCCCCAACCCACACCATTCCCTTTGTTCTTTCAGTCTTAATGTTTTGCCTCCACCTTTCAACTGCCTTAGCCTTAAGAAAGATAACTTCATAGTTGTCCCTGCTCCTCTGGAGAGTAGGAACCAGCCAGCAGACCCAAGGGGAGGGCAAGGCTAGCTGTCTGACTGCAGGTGTGGGAGATCTCTGATGAATTTCAAAACCTGCCTTTGCTTTGACTGTGATCAACAGTCACAGCGGGACCTCTGTGTTTTACTATATGAACAAGCTCAGAGGGAGTGAGGAAAGACACAGGCTTCTAGCTTATTCCCTGCTCAGCCTCAGCAGCCTGGCTGAGTGATTTGCAATCGGCGTATAGCCTGCTTCACCTGCTCCCAACACAGACCTATGCAAAGTACAAGCTCTTTAGCATATGTAAGGATACAGCCTATGGTGCCAGCCTGGATGTCCTGGGAAGAAAGCCCAGGGCACCCACCCATCCACGTGAAGTCCAGCAGAGATCCAGAAGAGACTGCAGATAGAGCCACAGCAGCCACTCTGGGAGGTCACAACCTTCTCTGCCTCTTTCTAGGCTCCCCTCTGGGATGGTGCATTGAATGACCAAGATGTCTGCTTGACAGCATGCTGCAGAAGGGACCAATAAATTATCTCAGGTTATTACCAGTATTCAGAGGAGATATTTGTTAAGTGTTTGTTAATTAAGCACACAATACCTTCCTCTCTGACAGAAACAATATGACATTCGTTGTCTTCCTACCTGTCAAGTGGGCGGGTCGCTCAGCTGATTGATTCAACTGAAAGCGCCAGCGTGAGGCAGCCATCTTTGCTCCTCTCTGGAAGCAGTATGGTGAGATCAAATGATTTTCCTTAGGAAGACTCTTCTAGCAAAAGCAGAGGAAGGAATGGGGAATGCTCGCTTTCCTTTTGGCTATGGTGGCCCCTTTGACAGAAAGTTTCTTCTCTGAGAATGCCAAGGAAAGGAAGTGATTTCCCTTCTCCCTGTCAGGGTTGCTGTCCTTCCGCCTACCTGAGGTAAGCCCAAGAGGTGGCAAGTCAACCCCATAGCCCAAAGAACTGCAGGCAAGATATCAAATCACTCCCTGAACTTGGACCATTTTTCTTTTCATTACTGTCTACTAAAAGACGTCTCTAAGTCTGATCTACAACCAGTAGTAATGGGCCCACCCACCAGAGCAGAAATAAACAATCCCAGGCCACACTGTAAACCTACCCAGATAGAAGTGCTAGCCTTAGAGCAAGGTACCTGCTCCTTAACCAACCCCCTGGTCTCTGGCATGGATCCAGCATGTTGCTTCACAAATCTGGGCACTCTGGTAAATCAGTTATGGACTTCAGAACTACCAGTACCTGGGTCCCACTTCTGGACGTCATGATTGATTGGAATGACAGGCAGCTAGGGCACAGGGATTTTAATCTCTTCTAAAGTAACTCTAATGTGCAGCCAAAACTGAGACCCTCTATCAGTCTGGTACTCAATAAATAGCTATTGAGGAAAGGTGCCCTCTGGTCCTTACCCTACCCTAGGAATTAAGTTACTATCATTTTTCATTTTCCAGATTTTTAAAAAGCAATTTTCAGGCCATTAAGGAGCAGACACTAATTAGTGGAATCTAAACTGGGACCTTTCATATTCTTAGTAGACACTTCAGAGAAGACTGGAATAAGAAACAAGGCAAGGTCCACATACTTCCTGGGGCTTCCAGGAACACAGGAAGTGACTGATTTGGTGGAGTCTGTGCAGATGGCTGATTCTGGACACTTCACTGTCAAGGAGTTGGTGAGTTGAGGGAACAGCCCCAGCTCAGTTTAGACCCCTCGTAGGACCCCACTCTTAGGAGCAGTGGAGAAAGAAGAGAAGTCCTGGAAGGAAGGACAGTGGAGACTCCGGGGATGTTCAGCACTTTGCCGAACTGCAAACTCAGTAAATACGTTCACTGGAATGAAAGGAAAAATCTCCCACACAGCCGTCCTTTGTGATAGCCAGAAAGGAAAGGAAGAGACTCGCCACACGGAGCAATTCTGGTCTCCAGTGGGCGCCTCTGAGCAACACAGCAGCCTTGCCCTTGGCTCCTGTCTTGGCTCCTGCCCCATCCTACCATCACACATGTATGGGGCTGCAGTGAAAATCTCCTCCATCACCCTTGGAAAAGCACAAAGACAAAGAAAAGAGGAAGCAAATAGGACTTGTGCGTTATTTCTTCTGTATTCTCCAGCTTCCAGCCGGTCTCCCTCTTCCCATCAGATGAGGGTGAGTGCCAGACTCCTTCCCAGAGCACCAGGAAGAAGTGGGCAGGAAAGATACAAAACTATGCACCCAGCCATGCTTTAGATAAGGGATGAAACCACCCTCCATTACCCCCAGTGGGAGGCTGGCTAGAGAAGAGATTTCGAACCTATCCCACTGTCTTCTAATACATTTAGCTAAAAATACTGTACTTCTAGATGGGTCGGCATCACCTTTCCACCACATGGACCCAGAGCCCATCGCCTCTTCCTTCTAGCAGCATAACACAGGGCCTAGATGCTATATCCTGAATAACATCATGTTCTGGCAAGCTGTACTCCCAACGGCTGGAGTTGTGGGTATTGACAAATGACACCAGGGTGGAGACTCAGCCACTGTAGCTTGTGACAGGTGTTACTACTGATCATTGCAAGTGGGGACCTGCAGCCAGGCCACCTGCTGGTAGGATTTCAAATTCCCAGTTTAGATAGAAGGGATGAGGCATGAAACACTGTAGGGTAGGGTGAAGAGGGAAGGATGTTGCCAGTCCCAGGACCTGAGCCCATCTTTCTTTTTCTTAAGAACCAAAGGTCTTCAGAGATGGTGTTTAAGAAGAGCCAGTCTTGGCTCAAGTAAGGGCATAACATGCCAGTTTTCCTGACTATGACCCAGATCCACAGAAAGCATTTGAACTGCACCTGGAATGTGTCTGTTCTGAGTTTTCTGAGCCCTTTGTGCTCCAGCGCCATCACGGATGTCAGCATTCTTAGCTCTCAAAGGCTGAAGAACATGCCTGGCTGTGGAATGGAGGGTGTTAACTGCATTCATTGTCCGGTGTTCATACTCCACCTTGACATTAGGAAGGAGCACTGCAGGAGAAGCCCTTCAGTTGAAGGTGATTTCCAACAGTTGCTGTATTGCCTCTTGTGGTTTTAAGACAGCCTTATAAGGAACAACATAAATTCATTGAAACAGTTGAACTTATAATATCTTGAGTGAAGTTGAAGGTCATGCTGGTCTGGGTTCCGTCTGCAGAGCTACCTCTCCTTTAGGGTTCTGATCCTCTCAGAGAATGGATCATCTGAGTACAGATTTCGATTTGGGGGCAGGGCCAGTGGGGAATCCCGCTGTAGAATGATGACTGCACTCCAAGGAGAAAAAGAAGGCAAATTCTTCTTTGCTATGGAAGGCCAGAGGCTGGATGGCAGTCAGCAGATTTTTAAGATGCAGCATTTCAGCAGGGAGCTTGTATTAGTCACTTTACTGTTGCTGTGATAAAACCACCATGAGCAAGGGAACTTATAAAAGGAAGAGTTTATTTGAGCTTATGATTGATGGTTCCAGGGAATCAGAGTCCATTGTGGAGGGAAGCTTGGTGGCCAGGGCTGGAGCAGCAAGCCGAGAGTCACATCTCTCAATGAGCACAGGAAGCAGAGAGAGAGACTGGAGACCTAAAGGCTTGTTAAACTCACTAAGCCCACCCCCAATAATGTACTTCCTCCAGCACAGCCACATCTTCTAAGACCTCTAAGAACAGTGCCACCAACTGGAGACAAAATGTCTGAATACTTAAAGCCTATGGGGGGGACACTCATTCAAACCACCACATTCCACTCTCTGGGCCCCATAGGCCATATAAAATGCAAAATGCATTTAGTCCAACCTTAAAAGTCCCCATAGTCTTTACTAGTCTCAGTTCTATTCAAAAAGTCTATTGTCTAAAATCTCTTCTGAGACACAGGCCAATCTCTTAACTGTAAACTCCTGTAAAATCAAAAGGCAAATTACATACTCCCAATATACAGTGGAACTGAATATACATTCCCATTCCAAAAGGGAGGACTAGAGGTACAGTGAGGAAATCCTGG
The DNA here is from genome assembly GCA_009823505.1 of Rhizomys pruinosus. Classification (NCBI taxonomy): domain Eukaryota; kingdom Metazoa; phylum Chordata; class Mammalia; order Rodentia; family Spalacidae; genus Rhizomys; species Rhizomys pruinosus. Next base: position 247,673 of record VZQC01013995.1, on the reverse strand, counting down.
ACCAAAACAAAACCAAAAACCAGGAGGGCAAACACCAAGTCCAATAGCTCCATGTGCAACTTCTGGGACTTGACTTCCAAAGGGCTTAGATGGCTCAGCTCTTCCAGCTTTGCTTGCAACATACATCTCTTTCTTAGGCTGGTACCACTCCCTGTATGCAGCTCTCCTTGGCAAATATCTCACAGGTCTGGCATCTCGAATGTCTTCTTGGGGTCTCCGCTGCCAACCAGACCACATTCACAGCTTCAATGGCCTATCAGGGCTTTCTTTATGCAGTGACGCCCCTGCTGCCCTCTGCCTGGCCTCGGCTTCTCTCTGAAACCATGGAGGAAGAACTGATGACCCCTTCACTCTTGCAAACTTCATGCCTCTAAAGCCAGCACCACATGAATGAAACTGCTGAGTTTGGCTGCAAGTTTGGGATGGACCCTGGGCTATTTCAACCACATTTGCAACTTTTCTCTGCCCTGGACTTATTGGAGCAGAAAATCTTTTCAGTATTTTCCTTTCAAAAATTTGAGGCTTAGCTGGGTGTGGTCTTGCCCTAAAGGTACTGATTCTGTTGTTTACTTGTAAATCTTGAGGCCTCTCCTTAATCACTTTAATCTTACTTTTTCCATTGTTTACTTGTAAATAGCTAGGCCTCTCCTTAATCACTTTAGTCTCCTTATCAAAAGAAACCTCTCCTTCACATGCCTTGGCCCCACCATTAATCTTCCTAGTGCAGTTTTCAGATCCAAACTGTACATTCTGCATTTCTTTCTGCCCCATCTGCTCTTCTTCACTGTAGATCTATACAATATTCACCATTAATAGCCTCACCACCATTTCTACATTAGGCTGTCTTGAAATATCCTCTGCCAAAGACGTTAGTCCATTGCTTTTCAACTTAGCATCAGGCAAGCATTTGGGCTGTGGGCAAACTGCTGCCAGACTCTTTATCAAAATATCCCAGTTGCTGCCTAAGTCTTTATTTTCCTCTGGAACTACATTTTTTGCAGCAATGCTTTCTTCCAGGCTTCTACTGGAATGGTCTGCTAAGCTCTGCTTACAGTAGTCAGCAGCTTTTCTAGCCCAAAGTTCCAAAGTCTTTCACATTTCTCCAAACATCCACATGGTCAGGTTCTTCACAGCCAACAGCCCAGTCTCTGGTACCAAATAACTGTATTAGTCACTTTTCTGTTGCAGTGATAAAACCACCATGAGCAAAGGAAATTATAAAAGGAAGAGTTTATTTGAGCTTATGATTGATGGTTCCAGGGAATCAGAGTCCATTGTGGTGGGAAGCATGGTGGCCAGGGCTGGAGCAGCAAGCTGAGGGTCACATCTCGCAATGAGTACAGGAAACAGAGAGAGAAAGAGACTGGAGATGGCAAGGCTTGTTAAATTCACTAAGCCTGCCCCCAATAATGTACTTCCTCCAGCACAGCCACACCTTCTAAGACCTCCAAGAACAGTGCCACCAACTGGAGACAAAATGTCTGAATACTTAAAACCTATGGGGGGACACTCTCATTCCAACCACCACAGAGCTCTTGACAAAGGGTTAGGCTTTGTGAAGCACTCCCTGATGGTCTATGCAGAATAGCTATGTTTTTATTCTTCACACTATTCTGAATACCCACATGGAAGCTCTTTGCCCTGCATCCTCTCCTAAACCTGCCTTACCCATGGCTATATTGTAACTCAGCATCTGCCCATATGTTTTCTTCATGGAACCAGGGAAGATGCACAGTATGTGCACAGAACTACAATCGCTTATCTGCAGTGCTGCATCCTTAAAGCCCTGAAAAACCTACCGCTTTATGTAATTCATTTTGGGGCAAAACCTGGGATAGTTGTTATCAAGGCTGCTGCAGTAAAAATGTGGGGACAGGGTAGCCAAAGCCAACTTTAATAGGTGTCAGGATGGAAGGAGGACAGAGGGCACTTTGGGAGTAATAGGCTTCACTCTCAGACATCCTATTAGTAAGCTTCATTTCATTATAACAAAATACCTGACACAGCTACTTGTCAAGTAAAGAGAGGTTTATTTTGGTTCACAGTTCCCGAGATTCAAGTCCAAGATCAGACAGTCCTATTACTGTGAGAACAGCACATCACGGTGGGAGCACAGGTCAGTCAGTATGGGCTGTTCACAACGGGAATTGAGGAGCACAGAGAAACAGAGTCTAGGCTCCCACAATTCTCATTGAAGGTACTCTGTACTAGGACTCTCCCACGGATTCTTTTTTTTCATGTTTTTTTTTAATTAAAAAAATATTTTTACTGGAGTTTTGTGCACTTCATACATCATTTCTCAGTCAGTCCAATTTAGACTCATTTCCCTTTCCATGCCCCCCACCCCACCCAAGTTCATGCATTCTGACATACATGTCCTGTATCTTTTTCTGAGTCTTTTTAAAGTTTTTCAAAGCAGAGGATTATTGTTTGGGAGAGAACTTTACTGTTTCAGTTGGTTCTTTGTCCCAGTTCTTTTGTTGTTGTTGTTCCCACCAGCTTGTATTGCTTCAATATATATATATATATATATATATATATATATATATATATATGACCTGTACTAAAATTATGTTACCTGAAAATAAGCTGTATGTTATTTCCAAATCATATATTGGGATTCACATTTTTCTTTTTTAATTTTATATTACTCTAAAATATGCATACATGCCTTCCACCCATAAGAAGATTAAAGAATATGAAAATAAGTGATAAGGTAATTCTAGAGCCCATTAAGGGATTCACATGTTAAGAGCACAGTTGCTTTCAGATAAAAGAGAAATATAACATTAATGTTGCTCAGTTTGCCTTACAACTAGGTACTTGGTGCTAGAATTCACAGATGAAGCATACCATTTGTCATTTGTTTTTCTGGGACTGTGTTACTTCACTTAGCATATTATCTCTTAGTTTCCTCCATTTTCCTGCAAAGCTCATGATGTCATCTTTCTTTACTGCTGCATAGAACTCCATTGTGTAGATGTACCACATTTTCTTTATCCACTAGTTTGTTGAGGGGCACTTGGGTTGGTTCCAGCTCTTCGCTAGTGGGAAGAAAGCTGCAATAAGCATGGCTGTGCATGTATCTCTGTGGTAGGATGAGTCTTATGGGTACATGCCCATGAATGGTATGACTAGGTTAGGTGGTAGGCTCATTTTGAGTCTTTTAAGGGTTCTCCACACTGCTTTCCATAGTGGTTTTAGGAGTTTACACCAGCAGTGGATGAGTGTTCCCCTTCCTCCACAACCTCTCCAGCATTTGTTTTCATTTGTTTTCTTGATCCTAGCCAGTCTTGTTAGAGTGAGATGATATCTTAAAGTGGTTTTAATTTGCATTTCCTTAATTATTAGTGAGGTTGAACACATTTTAAGATGTTTCTCAGCCATCTTTATTTCCTTACTTGTGAAGTCTCTGTTCAGCTCTTTATTCCATCTTTTGAGTGAGTCATTTGTTTTCTTAGTTCTTTGTTTTTTGAGTAGTTTATATATTCTGGAAGTCAATGCTCTGTTAGTTGTATCAGCAGTGAAAGTTTCCTCCCACTCTGTCTCACAGATTCTTAAAGGTTCACAGCACCTCCTAAGAGCATGACCCTGGGATGAAGCTTTTAACACCGGGGCCTATGCAGAACATTCCACATCTAAACCACAACAGGCATGAAGGAAAGAACAAGATATGACGAGGCTTCTGAGCCTGTGTGCACGCCACTGACCAAGCACCAGCTCTGGGTTTAAAGGACAGAGGTGCTCCCAAAGAATAATGGGTGGAAGATAACAATCAAAGGGCCACATTTGGGGCTTTCTGAGGAGGAAGTCTTCCCGTTCATCCAGCACTGGAACTTTAGTTCCATCTCTTGTTTCTATTGTACAGAAAATCCAGTCCCCTTCCAGATTCTGCAATTTTATAAGAAATGATTTTCTGCCAGGTGTGGTAGTGCACACCTTTAATCCTAGCACTTGAGAGGAAGAGGCAGGTGGATCACTGTGAGTTCAAGGCCAGCCTGGTCTACATAGTGAGTTTCAGGACAGCTCAGACTATAGAAAGACCCTGTCTCAAAAAGATGCCCCCCCCCAAAAAAAAGAAATTATTCTGGACTTACATATGTGTGTGATTAAAAATATTTTCCTGAGTAAAAATGATAAGGTGAGAATTTTTCATTAAT